>JALMQS010000061.1:5757320-6357320 GCA_024734495.1 Forficula auricularia
TAAAATTTGCAGTAGAGTTAATAGTTTAGGAGTTATTTGATAATTTTGATTCGTGCGGCCCCCAAACCCCCTTTTGGGGTCAAAATATCAAAACGTTATATAGCTAAAAACCTAAGTTAGATGACATCTGATGTAAATATGAAATTTCATAATAATGCCTTCAGCCGTTTTTACGTGAATCGAGAGCAAATTTTCGGAAACGACGGAAACAGACAGACAGACAGACAGACAGACATGAATTTTGTTGAGGGTTTTTTCGTTCATAACTTTGCTTGAAACGTGTGCAACCAAAATCTGGCGTGACTTGGACCAATGTACAGACAAAACCTTAATTTTATATATATAGATATGTAACAGTTTTTTCACTATTTTGTTAGATATTAAATCGAATGGGGGAGGAGGGTTTTTTGGACCCCTCTGACTGCCCTTCACTAAGGGGATGATTAGATTAATTAGATGGTTAGATAGGAAACACCATTTAATATCTAGATAGGAATTTTGAAAAGAATTTTTGAAAATTTCGAAAATTCCCCCTCCATATTCCTTTCCCTTCTCTTGAGGTGGGTATTAAGGAAGGCGAGCCTGGACTTGACCTTCAGTTCACTCGCGACTCTCTCGCAACCAACATCGAAACTAATCCGTCAAGACGTTAGAGAAATTTAACCAGGGATTGCTCACCCTAAATTAATTAGGACTTTCAACCCCTATCTATTTAATAGGACTTAAAATTCAATCCTTTTGCTTAAAAAAAATCATTAACGCTATTTTGGAATTCCTTATCCAAATTTCTTTTAACATTTTGCATCAAATTAAGTTACTTTTTCCAACTAAAAAATCCTAAGACCGTTTTGACACAATTCAACCAAATTTCACTAAATCTTAAATTAAGCTTTCTTTTAAACTTCTGAATCAAATTAAGTCACTATTACAACTAAAAAATAGAATTTTTTAGTTGAAACATAAGACCGTTTTGACGCAACTCAACAAAATTTCACCAAATTTTAGAAATAGCTTTCTTTTTACCTTCTGAATCAAATTAAGTCACTTTTCCCAACTAAAAAATCCTAAGACTGTTTTGAGGCAACTCAACCAAATTCCACTAAATCTTATAAATAGCTTTCTTTTAACGTGCTGAATCAAATTAAATCAAATTTTCAACTAAAAATCCTAAGACGGTTTTGACGCAACTCAACCCAATTTCACTAAATCTTAGAATAAGCTTTCTTAGAATGTTTCGAATCAAATTTAGTGACCTTTCCATTAAAAATTCCTAAGACCATTTAGACATACTTCAACAAAATTTTATCAAATTTTACAACAATTTTCTTCCAACGTATTGAATCAAATTAAGTCATCTTTTCATTAAAACTTTCCAAGACCGTTTTGACATACTTCATTCAAATTTTACAATTTTATTTCTTAATCGTTTTAAATCAAATTAAGTCACTTTTTCATTATAAATTATTAATACCATTTTGGCACTCTTGATTCTAATTTAATTAAATTTTAGAATTAGCTGTTTTAAATAAACTTAATTTACTCTATCATTATCCTTATGGGTCATTTTTAACCTGTAATAAAATTTTGGCATTTTGCTCTTTCAAAATAATTTTTATTTCTTTTCAAATAATAATCAAATATATATATATATATATACAGTAGATACATACTTTTAATTTCATGCATAATAGTGCCTCTTTAAGGAAAAACCTTTTTTTTAATAAAGGGAAAACAAAATTATAACCTCGAGTATTAGTTGTTTTTCAATTGGCTGCGATAGAATGAAAATCGGACATTAGGAAATGAAGGGGTAAGTTTCACAATCATGCCATATATTGTCTATTTACCAATAACTATAACCAGCCAAATTGATCTCTAATGAAAAAAAAACTGGTGTGACCATCCACACGACTTTACCCGAGGGGTGAACCGCGACTTAAAACCGTGTACACCTACTTCCACTTCCATTTTCATTTCCAAGTAGAAGACAATAGATTATCCAATGAATTCCAAAGTAATTCCAAATAATTCCAAAGACGGTGTACACCTAATTCCAATCACGGTTCACCCCTCGACTTTACCATATACCAGGCCACTTTCTTATTTTTAATATTTAATAAAAGATAGAACCCCCCCCCCCTCCCCACTTAATTTTGGGCCCATTAGCAATGAACAATTTCTCCTTTTAATTATAAAACTATTTTCTTAGAAAAATCAGCTTTCTTCGATTTTTGTATGAAATTATTCCCCCCCTCCCCTCTTTTTGGTCACTATCAATTTCACATAGTTAATAATTTTCATAAGGTCGAATAGGGTGAATAATTTTTTTAAAAAATCAATCAAAGTGTCTAGGACTTATATTGATATTTTTTGACCCCCTACCAATTTTTCCCCCCATCTCTCTTTTTATTATAGGTTCATTTTTCAGTAAATTTACATTTTCTTTGTTTTTTTAGTTTGAAAATTTTATCATATTATTCTTCATACCCCCCCCCCCCCCCTTTAATTTTTTGTTGATTTCAAACAATATTTAATCAGCTCTTAATCTCAATGCACAAAAACTACATGTGAATAGTTGCTATGATATTTACCCTAGTTTTTTAGTCAGAGTGTACACTAACGTACTAACAGACGTTTTGACAAAATCATTAATATCTCCTAAAATATAATTTTTTGATGTTCAGTCATTAGGGCTTTTTGTAGAGCAAAATGCCATGGTTTCGCTCCATTTTTTTACCAAAATAGTTTCAGCTGTTTTTTTGGATATTTCGAAAAACCGAAGCAAAAAAAAACAACTCTTTTTCTATGCACGATTATAATACTTGATCATACCCTGTATAGTAAAGTGAAAATCAACTGGGTAACGGGTGATAGAATCTTAATTTTTAACTTTTCTTTGAAGGCCACAGTCGGGTAATAAAAAAATCCTCTGTAATAGAAATTTTCACCTTTTTGGGACTAGCTTTTTTTTAATAGAATCAGAAAATTAATTTTACTACTTATGAAGTACATTCTGGGAGATAAATGCCTTTTACTATGGTTAGCGGTTACTCATAAATCCAGACGAGGATCGAAATTCCAATCACGAGAGTGTCGTATTTTAAATGACAATCCCGACCCCGAGAGATTGGAATTACTTAACATAAAGATAAGATTTAACATTCATTAATTTATTTAATTAAAATGTTACTAGTCGTATCATGGGGCTAAGAAGTAATCCATTCTGAGTTAATTTAATTTATTTTACATTTCAATTATTAATTTCAAATTTTTTCTTACTAGGTCTAAAGTATGAATTCACTTGAATTTTTTGCTTATTGTGTTTCAAAATGTCTGAAACACGAAAAAATCATTTTGAACCATGTTTTTCTGTCCGTTGGCTTGTCTATACCCACGATAACGCAAGAACAAAAAGCCGTAGAAAGTTCATTCAGGTGCTAAAATGTTTCATTCAAAAACAAATATCTTATTAGAATTTGAGCTTTTTACCTTCAAAACTTCCTGTTCGAAAACCAGGAAGAAATAAAATCATTAAATGAGGAGTTTTATATTTGGAGATCATTAGCTGAAGTTTGGTACATCTCTTTCTATTAATAAGTAGTTTCAACTTTCTACCGCAAACCATTAGCCGTCCAAAAATTGCCTAATCCTTAAATATACAGAAAGACATTTATCACTTTTTCTTCTATTTTATTTGAATAAAAAAACCGACCTAATATGGGTAGAGGATTATGTCATAATTCATTTTCTAAACTAACAAATTTGGAAAGAAACTAATGTTATTGCCACTCAATCATACTAAAATAACATTTCTTTTAAATAGTCACATTAATGTTTAAATATACTACATATAAGAATTTATTGATCCATTTGTAAAAAAAAACTTCAGCTCTCCGGTTCTCCCTCTATATTTACTTTAAGATTACAAGAAGAAGCTTACATTTATTAAAGGCCATGATCTATTCTACAAATCACTTATAAATATCGAAAATAAAATCTTCAAGGAGAATAAAAGATATAATATTTGATACATATTTCATTGGCTTGTGGGCTGAATAACAACAAAAGACATTTTCAATACCACGCGATACATACCCCATAAAAAATAATATTTATAATTAAAAAAGACTGATGATGAAGGCCAAGCCTTCGAAACTATAGTCCCAAACAAATAAATAATATATATATTTGATATATATGTGGGCGAGTATGTGTGTATGTTTATTTGCAACAAACAGAGGGCAACCTCTTTGTTTCTCTTTATGATTAAAAAATTCTGCTACTCTCGGCAAAATAAAAACTTTTCAAATGAAAAAATTTAAACTTTAAACCATATAATAACCATTAGAAAGATATTTTACGCCTTGCAATATATGTATATATATATAAATCGAATTTTCTATTTGTATTACTCTTTGTAATAAGAGTTTCTTTTTTCATTTCCACTCTCTCTCACCCCTTTCTCAATTTCATCTATTATTATCATAATCCGAATGAACTTTATATGACCTTCCGTACTTGAGCTAGTAGGGGTATCGGAATCCAGACTGACATTATACATTAAATACATTTTGGTGACTTTTCAGCAAGTCATGCTGTCCAAAAAAGTACCCTTCATTTTTTTAATTTTATTTAAATTTTCGCGTTTTTTTGAATTTCACTGATTTTCGTTTTTTTTTTTCAAATTTAACATTAGATTTTTAAAAAATATATTTTGCGAACTTCGCCCCAAACGGTTACTGCTTTGGGTGAGTGAGGGTAGGAGTCAGAAATTCCGCAGTCCCTAAGATGGAAATGGACCATCTTCCACAATGAATCACCCTCCCCTAAAATCTTCAATTTCTCCTAATTCTATTGCCATAAGCAAGCTATGTCTTGTCTATACTACTCTTGGTTATTTCCGATCTCATATATTTGAGAGTTTTTAGAAATGGATTAGTCCAAAGATTTCCAAATCATCTTTATTTATTCCTTTTTTGTATTATTTCTATTTTAATAGTTACTCAGCGAGAACAATTTTTATTCGACTAAAACTCGTCTGGACTTGACTTTGACATGCTTGAACTGGAAGGAATATCAGGCAGGGACTTCAAACCTTCTATCAGCACCCTTTTTTGAAAAATCAATCATTTTAATTGCCCCTTCAAAATATGCACAATTTTTAATTCATTTCGAGAACCAATATACATACTTTTCAAAACAGATAATAGTTTGAAAATTTAAAGATCCTCCTGAAATTATGAAAATACTCTAAATTGATTATAAATCACATTTTCCCTGTTTGTAATTTTTATAAAAATGGTATTTCTGTGAGCAAAGTTATATAAGTTTGTTTTAAAACACTAAATCTCATGAGTTCAGATCTTCGACAGTGCATTTTTATCTTCATCTTTTTAAAGACAAAATGAAATTAAACAAATTTACTTTTAGTTTAATTTAATTTTGACCTTTTATAGTAATATTTGTTATTAATTTGTTGTAAGTAAAAGTTAGGCGGTGTATAAACATGACAATATTTTTAACCAAGATGTTTCACAAATTCACAGATTTTCTTTAAAAATTTTAAGTCTACTAATATCAGGAATTTTTTTTCCATATTTATTTGAGGAATAATCATTCTTTTGCCTTTGAAGTTTTGAAGAAATTCAAAATATAAACAGTCAACACTCTTTATTTAAACAATATATGGCATAGCTATATGTTTAAATTACTGGATACCTAAACTAGACCGAGGAATCGTATTAATGAAGATGAAATCAAAGGGGTGAACCGCGATGCTTAATATCGTGTACACCTACTTCCACTTTCATTTCCAAGCCGAAGACAATAGATGAAGGGGCACACCACATAATTCCAAAGACATGTACACCTAATTCCCTTGCGGTTCACCCCTCGATGAAATCACTGAGTAAACTTTTTGTGCTTGCTTTATATGTCAGATATTTCCACCTCACAAAGTAACTATTGACAAGAATTACTATTTTGGTACTTGGAATCATTTCTTGAGAGGTGAATACATCCCTTTTGACATGTAATAAAAATTGCTCATAACAGCTCAGGTTTAGTAGATAACAATCTCTCGTAATTTTTTAAAAGCTCTAAGTCAGAAATGGGGCATTCAAAAGCAGAGTGGACCAACCCACAAATCTCATTTTTGCTGATAAACCTCTATAATCAAGTAGGTTTTTGATAAAACTAAAAAGACAGAGTGGTCCAAACTTAGTTTTTAAACGTCATTCTAGATTTCAGCACAGGTACCACTTTTGCCTCGAACCTTTACTTCTATTTTACTGGATTTCTCATAAATAAACCAAAAGTTGGTATGGTCCACTCTGTTTTTAAACGCCTCAAATGAGTCTTGATTTTAAAGGGAAATAAATGAAGTATTTATGGGGTCGTGGCTTGTAAGTTTGAAGATAGAAACATAAGTGAATTCCACTCGCTAGAACTCATATAAATAAATTAAATTGATTAATGCTTTCGTTTGATTTGTTTCTTATTTGAGAATCAATCAATGCTTGTTTCAAACAACCTAGAGGGAATCTATCCAAACGCTCACGCATTTCATCCGATTACTGTGTTCATTTTTTACAAAGTCCATTATTCTCTTTTCTACAATTAAAATTTAGTGCTAACTTTAAAGGTCCCATGACATTTTCGCATATTATAATCAGTGAAAAAACACTGATAAATTTTCCTTAGAAAAGTGTAATTCATTGAATCAGCATTAATTTATCTGTGTAAATTGTGTGTTAATTATGGATTGTATCACGCTGAGCCCAGAGGGAAAGTACAGTATTGAATTTAATCAAAAATTTCCCTATTTTTTCCTTATTCAAGCTTGAAAATCTGCCAAATGTATAGAAAAAAAAACAATTTTAAAGCATTCTTTTTCTGCCTAAGTGTATTTTTGGAGTTCGATACAATCGATAATATCAATTCGTTATTTGAAAAGATATCGAACGATTGGAATGCATACCGAGTAAATACTCTAATTTTTAGGGTTCCGTTTAAAAGAAAAACTGTATTGATACATTGGCTGTATGTCACCAAGGGTAATCCATAACCCAGCAGTTGACCGTCTCTCTTGATTATCTATAGAAATTTTAACGCTACTATCGGCAATTCTCTTATAAATTTCACTGTTTCCTTCAATTTTAGCTTAGACGTCTCAATAATAAATTGTTTTTGCATTCTTATATAATTTATTGGATGACTATACTATATTGAATTTTCTAGAATAAGAAGAAATATTTAATGATAAAAAATCGATTTTACTAGCAATTGTTACGGTTTTATTTAAATAAATCCATCATTATTCTCTATTTCTATGAATTTTAATTCAACAAATCTGTACTATTGCTACAAACTACGATAGATTCTCATTTTAAATAGAAAAACTCAGTGAAATTCTATGTCACAACTTTTGTAAAACAATATAAGCTTAGGATAGATGAGCCGAAAACCAAATGATATTGTAAAACAAACATCATGTAATATTTTTGTTTATTTTCCTTGCCGATGACATATACTATATTTTGATTTGAGATTTGCGGTCACGATTCTAATCGAATCGAATATTTACTTTAAAAGATTTTAAAGATAATGTTTAGGAATATATATGTGTGCCATAATGTAAATGTATTAATTAATATTTATATTAGCAGAATACTGACATGTTATGACATCTGAAAAATTTAAAGTATACAAGTAGGAGTTTCAAAACAGATAGAAGCTAAAACATTATTTTATTTATGATTATAAGATTATAATACATTATTTGAAGGGAGTTTCAATATGCTCGCAGCAATTTTTCCGTCAGCGACCTGCTTGATCTAGAAAGCTTAAATTTTTCTTGAATTGTTATAATTTTTACTTATGATGTCTCCGTATCTGATGAATCTGACACTGCGGGGAGCTTAAAAGTATATATACGTCGGCGAGGCGGTACTCTTTCTAGCCACCTCTAATCCTCATCCATCCTACTGACCCTATCCTTCTCCCCTAGACCCATCTCCGATCATTCACCCCGCCAACCCTATACATGTCCTCTGGACTCTCTCCTCTTCCCCTAACTCTGATCACCCTCCGAACTCCACGAATCCGGGTGGAGGATTAAATTTTTTGAACCCATTCGAAAGTACATATATCAAAAGAAAAACAGTTTCACTTTTGTCGCTCGTGGATTCCACGTACACATATTTTTTTTATTTAAATCTGAATCCAAATAAAATCGAATTTTAAATTAAAAATAATATTAATATATCACATCGAGTCTCCAACATATTTTAATTAATATACCTATCACTTTTAACTGAAGCAAAAAATTACATAGCATTACTCGGTGTTCCAGGTACTTTATCCAAAACTACATATTTTATTAACAATTTTTTGAAAACATAAGATTTCTTTGGAAAATTCATGTCTCTCTATTGTTTAAATTCATTAACTCCTGAATATAGTCATCATATTCATAATGTTTTTCATAGTGCGTTGCTCTGTTTTGAACACTACGGCGAAGAATTCGTAGCGCATCTTGTATCTGGGCATTAGTTATTTCTGAAATTTCTTTTTCTTCTGCATGCATTTTACACTCACTCTCTATTGATAATTTGGAGTCATCAGTAAATTCTTGACATATTTCTGAGATAATCATGGATAGTTACCACCACTCATTTCAAATTCATTATTGTGGTGTATCTATCTCTAACTTGTAGAAAAAGTGGAAACTTTTTCTAAACTCAGAAATTTCTTCGCATATTATGATGATTTAGCTATTTGTTTTGTCAGCGAACTCTTTGAGCTATACATCTGAAACTAGACAGAATGATATAGATTATTAATATAAACTTGTTCTAAAGGTAGATCAGGCAGCTAACTGGTTAGAAGATTCCTCATAAAAAATAAATTAATGCCATCTTTTTCACACAACGAAAAAATCAATAAAATCTCATTATTCATATGAATGTATAGCTATTTATTTATTAAAAAACATTGTATCTGTAGGGCCATCTAGCCCCTTTAATGTACAATTTATTATGATGTATCATACAATAAACCACCTATTAGTGTGCAAGATTTTAAATTGAGAAAAATTTCAATCTCATATTAAAAACTTTTTAATAAAATGAACCTTTTTATAAAGTTGATGACTTTTTAAATAAATAGTTACTCCAAGTCTTAATAATATTGACCCGGCTAGACATTGTAAAACTTTTACTTGGAACTTTTTCTTTCACTTACCGAAAGTTCAAATATAAAATGTTTGAATCAATTAAGATCTGTGTCGGGCGCTAGTTATTTAATTATTATTTAATTTAATAAATAGATAACCTGCATAATAACGAGAACAATAAAATTAATTATAGATCTGGACTCACAGATCAGTAAGACCGTCTCACCTCTTTCCCTGTATTATTACTTACTTCTACCAAGATGTTTGTTCTTGTATAACGTCAATAATCTCCAGAAACCCTCATTTGCGCGAAACATGCGATTTAATACACTCAACATCTCTATGTTAAATCGCACAAACACTTTCCCCAACTCCTTTATCTCTATGATTTCTATTAGAGACTGAAATTGTCTTCCTCTTCCATCTTTCAAACCGACATACACAGGTACTTGTGATTCCGAACCAACCCGTGAAATTTATTCCTTTTCTCCTTCTTTTCACGATACAGGAGTCAATAGTGGGTGGCATTTAGGTGTTGCGTCTTCACTGCTTTTAACTGGTTTTTGAACAAAAGACATCAAGCATTCAGTCTTGTCTTAACAATTAATTCGAGGTGAAGGTTACGAGAAACTATCCCAGTACAATTACTTTGTAAAACAAAAGAGGAGACTTATTCTAGACTCGTTACGCTTTCTGAAAATTTTAGTGATTTGGAACATTGCTTTTGTCAACGAAGGGCTTAAGGGTTTAGAGGTACAGTTTGTTAATATAAAGTTATGTGTTAAATTTCGGCTCATTAGCTACAACCGTTGGAGAGCACTCCATTTATTTATTTATTTTTCATATCTTTGATTTTCTGCATTTTTCAACTGTAAGTTCTGAAAATAGAAAGCCTAAAATTAATAAATTCTTTGTATTTGAAATAAATTTTTTTGTAGATTTTGAATTCTTACGCCCTTGACCTTATAATATACTCTATTCTAATAACATAATATATTTATAGTGTTTAGGGTTTCGAATTAACTTCATACTAAGTCTTTTATTGGTTATATCTGTCAGTCCGTCCGTAAATATGTCATAGCCTCGTAGCCTAGCTCCTACCATTTATCACTTTTTATGAATAAACTTCAAAGAGTATGATGACAAATGTGTAGAGAAATTGTAAAAGAAAATTTCGCTTACTCCGTCATGTGAGTTATCTATAAATAGCTCATCTATAAATTACTCCTTTAAAGTAATATTTATTAAAGACTCGTCCAGATGTGGACAAAATAATTTTTTCAAATACAAAAATTAATCAGAGTTGAACGGACAATCTTTTTTGACTTCATCAGCAACTTAGATTTTATTGTTATGAATATTATGGATGAATATATTTAATAAATTAAAATTCCGAAATCATTAGAATAGAGAATAGGGTGCTACTTATTTTGGATATTTTCGAATATTTACGCTGACAGGGGCTCATATGGTTAGAAAAAAAAAATATCCCCCAAGTTTCAAGTCTCTATCTCAATTTTAACCTAGTGCTATATAGCGATTAAATTTCCCATCTAAATAACATGGCGGTTTTGGCATTGAACGATCAATTTTTTAAGTAATGGTTCAAAAAATTTGAAACTCTGTAGACTTTATCCTTGTAATAGTAGCTATCCCTCAGAATTTTAACAGATTTTTAACTATTACAATTTTGGAGTTACATCTAGATAAAATACTGCTATAGCTTAGTATTAGTAAGTTATAGACTCCAAAATTATAATAGCTATAAATCTGTAAAAATTCTTAGGGATAGCTACTATTATAAGGATAAGTCCATAGAGTTTCAAATTTTTTGAACCATTACTTTGGCCGAAATAAAAAATTGATCGTTCAATACCAAAAACCCCACGTTATTAGATGGGAAAATTAAACGCTGTGTAGCACTAGGTTAAAATTGAGATAGAGACTTGAAACTTAAGGGATTTTTTTTATTTATTTATTTCTAACTATATGAGCCCCCGTCAGCGTAAATATTCGAAAATATCCAAAATAAGGAGCACCCTAATAGAGAGGGTAACCATAACCAGACAATTAATAATTTTTCTTATAAAAATCTATTCTTATTACTTTATTCTATTGGTAACAAACTAATAACAAATTCTAATTTACTGATGGAAGTCGTAATAGATCGACCATACGTTTAACTCTGATTATTTTTTCTTTCAGAAAAATAAAATATATTTTCCACATCCGTATAAATCTTCAATTAAATTTATAAACCATGATGACGAATCACCCTTTCTTAAAGTTACATCTTCTAGTTTTTACACAGGAATTATTTAACGGATTTTAGTGGTGTTTCACAAAGTGGAAATAAAATTAAAAAAATTAAAAAATCTTTTAAATTATTTTGGAGATTTTTTATAATTAAAATTTAAAAGATTTTTAAAATTTTTTTAATTTTATTTCCACTTTGTGAAACACCACTATAATCCGTTAAATAATTCCCGTGTTTAATATGTTTCATTATAAACCAACACCGCTTTCCCTAAACTTTATTCCATTTTTTATTTTGACACATCATTCGTTAGCTATGAGTCTTCAAAGTGAACTATATGGTCCCCACTTTAATTTTGAATGCAATCCTTTGTTCAAAACATCTGTGAAAATTTTTAAAAGTAACTTAATGTGAGCCATTTCAATAAAAAAAATTAGTTGCAATAAAATACTTCGTTTGGATGCGAATTGAAAAAAATAAAATAAAATAAAAACTAACTCCGATACCCTCATTGGTATGTGAATCCTACTTGCACGTGGTTTTATGATTGATTCATAAAGTGTAGACGTGAAGAGAGTATATTAATATTTATTTATTCCAGTCTTCAAAATACTTCTGAATCACAGATTTTGGTATATCGTTCAGCTTCTCCAGCGATTTTGTTTTTATTTCTTCAATCGTCATAAACTGTTTTCCTTTCATTGTTTTTTCATCTTTTGAAAGAGAAAAAAGTATCATAGGGCTAAATCTGTCGAATAGGGTCATTGCGGTATCATTATGGTGCATTTTTTGGCCAAAAATTCTCCAATAAGAAATGAAGTATGGGCTGGTGCGTTATCATGGTGCAATTTCCAAGAATTTTCCTTTCATAATCTGGTCGTTTGCTACGAATTGCTTCACACAGCCGGCTATACAAGCTCAAATAGCATTCTTTAATAACCGTAGCACCTTGTGGTAAAAATTCATGGTACAGAATACCTCGATATTCGGAAAAAACAGCGAGAAGAACTTGCCCAAATTTTTTGACCATACCTCGTGTATATCTATAATATAATATGTTTTGTTAAGGAAGAATGGTGTAGGTTCTTGGTGAAACATATTTAAATAAAGTAAAGAAAATTT
This sequence comes from Forficula auricularia, assembly GCA_024734495.1. NCBI lineage: Eukaryota > Metazoa > Arthropoda > Insecta > Dermaptera > Forficulidae > Forficula > Forficula auricularia. The sequence goes on from JALMQS010000061.1 coordinate 5,769,875, forward strand.
AAAAATATAAAATTCTAGGGAGGCTTTACAAAAATAAAAGAGAAAATGCTTAGCTAACAAGCATCTTGACTTTTATTTTTTTGAAACCTACCTAGAATGTGTTAGTGTGTGTGTGTGTGAGGAAGTGTGTGGAAATTAGTGTAAGGATCAGATTATAGGCGGTCAAATATTTGGAGAGTTAAGTTTGAACCCGCGCTAACTTGATTAGATAGATTTATTTATTGAATGTTCTCCTCTTAGAGCAAAAAAGATAATACAAAAATAGAATTAAATATGATATAATAATACAAAAAAATAATAAAAATAAAATACAATTGAACCATATAACAATATTAAAAAATATAAATACATACATAACACAATAATACATACTTACGAGGGGTGAACCGCGGTCTAATATTGTATGCACCTACTTGCACTTCCAGTTTCATTTCCAAGAAGAAGACAATAGATGAAGGGGGGCTATCTAATGAATTCCAAGATAATTCCACATAATTCCAAAGACGTGTACACCTAATCCAATCGCGATTCACCCCTCGCATACTTATATGCCACACATTAGAGATCTCTCAAATCATTCCCCCCAATAAGGCGTGCTCTATAACAACCTGACCCCCAAATTTTAAAAAAAAATTTAAATTTTCTTTACTTTATATAAAATATGTATATGTTGCAATACAAATCCGTTTTTAGTAAGAATGTGTTCTTACTAGTTGAAACGCGTTTCACTGAATACCTTTGTGGCAACTAGAGTTTACTGATGTTGGTTGAGTTTATATAATTGTTTAAAAAAATTTTAAAATAAACACCCAAAATGAAGCGGAAGATCAAAAATGAACATTCTAGACCTTTAAACCAAATTCAATTAACATAAGTAAACTCTAGTTGCCACAAAGGTATTCAGTGAAACGCCAACCAGTAAGAATCCGTTCTTACTAAAAACGGGATTTTACTGCATCATATATAACATAAATAATTTATTTGTTAGACACAAAAGCTTCGAAGGTTTGACCTTCATCATAAAACTTTTTATTAGAAATATTCTATTTGTTTTTTCTTATGGATACAAATACCTACCCGATTGAATGTAGGTAAATTTGTTTTTTTGTAATAGTATTCTGGTCACTTCACAATCGTTGATGTTCACGACCAGCTAGTTTACTATTACAACAAAATAAATTTAACTACATCCAATCGGGTATTTGAACCCATGAGAAAGAAGAAAAGAAGGATATTTCTAATAAAAGAGGCTGATGATGAACGCCTGATCAGCTCGTAATAATATAAACTGAAGAAATTAGAATTCATTTAACATCCAGGCTACATGGCGATCTTTTCCCACAGGTTATCCCAAGTAATGTATTACAATTAAAAAAGAGTTGTGCGAAACTCATCTTGTGCATATTAGTTGTTGTTTTTTTGGATATGAACCACTTTTAATAAGATTTAAATTTACTAAAACCCTTAAAAATTTCTATGCCTCGGTATATATTTTTATTTTTTTAAACAATTAGTTCATTATATTGATAAATCGGAAAATTCAAAGAAAAAAAAATGCTTTCTCTGCATTTCCCCATTTTTGTTGCAACCCCTTACGCGGGGGAGTACTAAATTACCCAGCTAGTGGACTCGGCTATTAGGTTCACTCGTGTCAGCGATTTTCCGCAACTTTGCATTGCAGTCACACTTCACTGAAAGTTTTTGAAATCCCTTGAGATAATTTGCTTTACAATAATAAGATGAGTTCAAATTTATTCCAGTGAAAGGCTACGCTGTGTGGAGTAAAATAATGAATCTGTGTAATTAAAAGAATTATTTGCTTTAATTATTTAACAAAATTCATCAATAAATACCGAGGGTTGGTTTATCTTAAGAAGGTACAGACAGGCAGATTCAATCTTCCTCGCCTGATTCATATTTGTGTTCCTTTCCTTCTCTATTGAAGGCGAGGTACTCAGTCTACTCGTGGATCGATGCCATTGATTTAATTAAGCAAATCCATTCATTTCTATAGCCAATCATATTTCACGCCTTTTGCATGGAGGGTTTCAATTAATCCTGTTATCCGAATTACTTGAATCGCAATTTATTCAAGTGATCTATTTGTGTCATCCAACAAAAGTTAAACTTTCCTGATGGAAATAGCGGTAGAGTTTTCTTTCAATTATTACTCTGCTGCTGGCCGAGCGGAACTATTTAGTTCATTCAAAAATTTTCATTTTTTTTTTTTAAACTTTATTATAGACTAGCTGCAAGGCCCGCTTTCAGCGGCCCTCTTGCTAGCCAGGGCGCACGCCCCCTCCCCCCCCGAGACCCGGACCGCAGCACCTCACACACCCCGTACCATGCACCCGTGCCCAACCACCGCCCCCACCCCAGCCCCCGCACCACCCCACTACCTGAACCCCCCACCCACTCCACCCTGCACCTACCACGGCCCACGCCCCTACACCCCGCACCACCACCCCGCGCCCCACCACCCCGCACCACCCCACCCCAAGCCTCTGGATCTTCACCTGAACCCTCACTCCTCACTACACCACCCCGCCCCACATCACCACCCCCGCAGCCAGTTTTTTTCATTTCTAGGCTTCTAGTGATCCACAGATTATGTATACAAAATTTGGTTGAGTTTGGTCAAAGAGCAAGAATTTTCATATTTTGACCCCCCCCCTTTTTTTAAGGTGGTTTTTTGGGGGGAATTTTTTTAAACAAAAGTTGTCAGAAATCACATCCCCTACAACTTTGCTCATAATAAAATTTGCCGTAGTTAATAGTTTAGGAGTTATTTGATAATTTTCATTCGTGCGTCCCCCCCAAACCCCCTTCTGAGTTCAAAATATCAAAACGTTATATAGCTAAAAACTTAAGTTCGAAGACATCTGATGTAAATATGAAATTTCATAATAAACCCTTCAACCGTTTTTACGTGAATCGTGAGCAACTTTTCGGAAACGACGGAAACATACATACAGACAGGAATTTTTTGAGGGTGTTTTCGTTCATAACTTTGCTTGAAACGCGTGCAACCAAAATTTGGCGTGATTTGGAGCAATGTACAGACAAAACCTTAATTTTATATATATATAGATAAGATATTTAGAAGAAAATCATTTTCGAATATAATTTGTTTTCTGTCCCTGTGCGTCGTGCCTGGTTTCCGATAAATTCGACGACTCAACGAAAAGTTCCTTTTGGTGCCAAAATTGTTATATTTTAAAACGATAAACTGATTAAATTTTGAACTTTCTAAATTCAAAACTTACGATTTGAAATTTTAGAAAACCAGAAAAAATAGTTCATAAAAGACAAATGCCGATATTAGTTGATTTAAAAATTACTGTAGAAATTCAAGAAAGATGGTCTACTACTAAGATCCGAGATGTTATGGATTATTTTTATCATGTTAGTGCCCGGATTGCACTCTTGTGGCATTTATTCATATATACGGAAAGTTGCAGAACTTTGGGATTTTAAATTTAAGCTATCTAGAGGCTAGAACAGGGCTGTCCAACCCGCGGCCCATCACTGTAATAAATGCGGCCCGAAATAAAATTATAAACTTCCTTAAATATTTTTATGTACTTACTGGAAAACATATATGATACAATTCGACCTTATAATTTTTTTTTCTTTCTAAAATAAAAAGAAATGGAAACGCGATTAAAAATACAAAAAAATAGAAGAAAAAAATAAAAACTTTTTCAAGACTCGGTACGCTTTCTAGTTAAAGTCGCAACAAGTAATTTCTTTTGAAGATTGTTGTCTGAATTTTAATGAAGTCCAATTGAATATTCTCTCTGTCTATAACGAGTATCATTTCCGAGTGCAAAAGGCCATTTCTAGAATAATAGAAATTAAGAAATTAATCTTTAATAGTCTGAAACAGGTCTATTCTTGTAAGTGGCATCCACTTACAAGTTCAGGCCTGTTTCAGGCATCCTTGCAATACACCTTAGCTCTAAAGAAAGAGAGATGATACTTTCCGCGCTCTTTTTAGTTATTTTCATCGATCAGATTCTAATAAAAGAATCGCTCACCCGCACATTAAATAATAAAAAAGTAAAAACTATTTCAAGACTGCTGCCCTAATAATTATTAATAAACTTAAATATAAATTGTTCATTTGTGGCTATACTATAAGATCCTCTTTAAAATCTCAATAGAATAATTCAAAAAATATTTTCTACCATTTGAACCAGATATTCCAAAATCTAATCAATATACCAGGGCTCTTTCTAAAATAAAAGAAATGGAAAATCTCCCCAAAAGTTTTTTAAGAATAAAGGCAGAATTTCAATTTTGAATGTGAAAAAATATATCAAGATTTTCGAAAAAATAATCACAATTTTGACATATTTTTAATACATTTTAATAAAATATAAGTATTTTACCTGCAGACTTTTTTATGGAACTGCAATCAGACATTGAACTGAAAAAAATTTAAAATGTCTCTTTATTAGAATTATACAAAAATTATTTAGCCAGAAACAAATACTCCTGGCTTCACAATATTAATTCCCCATTTAGAAATATGTATTTACATATAGGTACGTACGTGAAGCTATTTTCAAGAATTAAATTCACTAAAAGCAAAATTATAAGCTCGAAGGGTAAAAAAATAATGAAATTTCAAATATTTAAAAATTATTCTTCATCTCATATTTCCATTTACTAAAATACAGTATTTATTAGTTCAGCAATTAAAATTTTTAAGTGCTAATTGATTTAAAAACAAAATCCTGAAGGAAAAGAACTCAAAGATTGTTATGCTATGCCATTTTTGTTTTTTTGTCATGGTGAATATCATTATTCTACATTATTAACTTTCTTTTTTTTATTAACAAATATCAATAGAATTAGTATATATCTGCGACCCGAGACAATTTTATTTCTTCAAATGTGGCCCGTGTAGGACAAAAGGTTGGACACCCCTGGCCTAAAAGAAGTACCTCAAGATTTTGGCTAACATCGAAGAACCGGAAGTATATGCTTACTTGAATATTTTTGGTATTTTTTAATAATAATCGGTACACTTATCAAATATCTTAAGTTCTTCAAAAGTAGGTATAAATTCCAATTAGAATCAAGGGAGAGAGTAAATTAGTCATGTCGCAAAATAAATATTTTAATCGTTTATATCTTGTATACGCTAAGTGGCAGAGCTTTGGGATTTGAAACTTAAACTATCTAGAGGTTAGAGGAAGTATCTCGTGATTTTGGCTAAAATCGAAGAACCGGAAGTACATGTTTACCTACTCGAAGATTTTTGGTATTTTGCCATTTCGTCTTTTGGATTTTTTCCGGTTTTCTCAAAACGGTTTGGGGGAACCCAAGTTAAAGTAATTTGAATGAAGAAAATTGGTATTATGATTTCAAATAAGGGATAAACTAATGTGAAAGTCGTGTGTGTGATGCCCATACCAGTTTTTTCTATTATTTAAATTAAAATCACTTTTTCTATTAAGACACAAATACTTTTTTGAAGAGTGGTATAATAAATAAAGAGCTGAAAGACAAGCAAATAATAATTATTATAAAAAATATTTATTTATTTACGTTTCGTGAGTTATACTCTTATCGTCATGTAAACAAATAATTGTTATTATTATACCTGACTTTGGTCTCTTTTTATGTTGACAAAAAAGATACTTATTATCATTTTATAAATATTGCGCAAATCAAACAAAAAAAAAACTAATAATAAGCGAAAGATAAATATGTTCAGATTTTTGCGGTTAGATTGTTTGCTAAAATTTTTTGACGAAAACAACACATTTTTAATATTACCATTTTTATGTATTTAATTAAATAAATTGATAAAAAAATCAACTGGTGTGTTCACCACACGACTTTCACATTTTCATTTATTTGAAATCATCGCGATACTACTAATTTACACCCCCTTCCTTTATTTCGTTTTTTTTTCTCAAAAACGGCTCTAACGATTTTTTAAAAATTAGTGTATTTATCAAGTGTCATGAGTTAATAGTTGTGTCAAATTTTTAATCCTATTTTTCAATAGGATTAAAAATTTGACACATGACACTTGATAAATACACTAATTTTTTAAAAAATCGTTAGAGCCGTTTTTGAGAAAATAAACAAAAAACGAAAAATCTTTCATGTAAATGTCCACTTCCGGTTTTCCGATTTCAAACAAAAGCTTATTGTACTCCTTCTAGTCTATATTGAGCTTAAGTTTCAAATTTCGTAGCTCTGAGACTTGAGGTTTCGAAACGCAGGGGGTAGGGTACATACGTACATACGTACGCACTGACCAATGGATTTTCGGCCCCTTTTTAGCCCATGGGGAATCCAATTTCCGGTTTGATGTCCTAAATCCGGTTTGCAACTATTAAGGGCATCGATTCCTTCCACCTAGAAGTTACAAAATGAAATTAACTTTTTTCATCTCTGAGATACAAGCACTCAGAGTCAGGACCCAGACAGGCCATAGCAATACTTCAACATTATATTCTTGAATATAAATGTGAAAGTAAAAACTGTACTTGCATTCTCTGTTTTTATTTAGTTATTCATAAATAAGTATGTAAATATTAAAAATGTGAATTTCATCAAAATTATAGTCTATACTCTTTAATAGAGAATTAAGCTTTTACAATTGACTATAGACATTTCTCAAATAAATGAAAAACATATATTTTATACACATATTTAGATATTTCTTCAATGAAAATTACTTTTATTAATTTGTGACCAGATATATATATACCTACTATATAAAAACAAATTGTTTTAATAAATAATTTTTAATCAAAAAATAATTTGAGACATATATTTAATCAATTTTAAAGGTAATGTACATACTAATCGCTTCTGATCTATAATAAAAATTACCATAATCCATAACCTCAAATTCAGTAGTTGACAAACTCTCGTGATTTTCTTTAGAAATCTTTCTTTTACTATCGGCAATTTGAACTTTTGTATTCATTTTGTCATTGGTGAAATATAATTTTGAAATATATTACTATTTAATATGAGAACGTATGGAGGTTATTAAAGATATTATCAGATAAGTTTGTACGGCACAAGGGCTGTCGTCGTTCCAGGAACCAAACCCAAGTACCCAAAAATTTATTCGGTAAATTGAAAATTCTTTGAGGCGAACTACTGTCTAAAGTTCAATAAAGTTTTGAAAAATGCAAATGTTTAAAAAATACAATAACTATTCAAGTTATACACATTATTTCTTACTTTTAGGGTTCCGTAGTAACTTTAGTAATTTTTTATATCCGTCTATCTATCAGTCTCCTAGTTTCTAAATGTTATCATCTATTATGATGAAAGTTCATAGTTTTATAATTTGTGCCATCTTTAGAGAAAAAAAAATGTTAATGGAAAATACAATAATCCTGTAAATAGGCCTTTGGAAATCCTATTAAACATGTTATCTTCTAATTTTGTTTTGATGCCCCAGATATACGCCCCGTCTAATTTTCCAACCTCTAGATTTAAAAGGCCGTAAAAATTCATGAGAGTAGCTTACGCTTCCGATGAAAATTATTTTGATTGCTATAAAATAATTAATTTGAATGCCAGATTCAAAAAACTTCCAACCCTCGGTATGTGTGTGTCCTCCTCGCAATTTGTCGCTTGTTCTTAATTGTTTTTTATTACTTTTCTACTTTTCAATACCCAGTGTGTTGAAATTTTTAATTTAGATATAAAACAAACATTTTGTTTAGATTTCCTTTAAATTAAACTTAAACACCAGGCAGGGACTTCAACCCTTCTAATCGCACCCTTTTCGCATTTATTTAGAACAATTTTTCTGCATATTTTAGCTTGTAAAAAACACAATTGACTTTTAATTATATATATATACTTATATATCAGTGGCATGCGATCAGTGGATGCGGCGCATCCCTAAAATTTCATACCATTTAGAGTATTTTCATTCCGTGTGTCATAAAAAATATAATGTTTAATTTGAAAAATAACGAAAAATTATATGATGCTGTATTGGATGAAATTTACAAAAAATAAGGGAAATAATAAAATAAAATTTAAAAAAATGAAGGGTATTTTTTGGACTGCATCATCTGGTTGAAAAGTCAACCCCCGCCACTGATATACATATTCATATATATATTATTACACTTTTTAAATAAAATATAATTTTAAATAAATTCCAACATTCTATAAATTCTAGTTAAGAAGTAGTTAGATAACTCAAGTAGAGATTTTTTATATGATCATGGAAAACTGTTTAAAATTATTCTATGTTTATAGAAAATTTTAATGAATAAATGAAAATTCCCGATGACATTGGAATTAAAAAAAATTACCATTTTTAAAATAGTGAATAATTCGAGGTAGACAATACTTTATATATATATTAGGGCCAAAATTTAATTTAGAATGTTTGAATAAGAAATTATTAAGTTCATTTGAAATAGCCATTTACTATCTTGATATTAATAGAAAAATAGATTTGAGGTTCAAATTTATTTTAAAATTATAAAATAACTGTAACAAATTGAAATCTCAAAATAGTCATGATCCAATCCAACTTTTCTTAATAGATACTATAAAGAGATGTAAAATTATTTGTTTAATGACAAATAAAACAAGATAGAAAGAAGTCCTGTCATTGACTTGTGATTCTGGGGGGCTCAAATGGTCGAGGAAATTGTAATTGCATGTGGCCTAGCTGATCGATCCGCGGGGCGCGAGAGCAACGGAAAGGCAGGCGTCAAACCACCCTTTCCCCGAAAACTACCCTTTGGCTCATTCGACTCCCTGCCCACGGCACTGTTCATTATCAATTCAACTTCACTCTTCTTTGTTTAAAAGAAAAGGGGATAAAAGTCTTTAGTCTTTACTACTTTAATCTTAAAAAAAAACTAATGGTCTTTCTTTTTTAATGAAGCCGTTTCTGTCAACCAAGCTTTAATTCTTAAATCGATCCAAGTCAATAGTACAAGTTCCAGATGTCACTTTTTATTATCCCCTAATAATTGGCCTTTTTTTTTTATTTTTACGTATTTTTCTCGTCCACTGTTGACAGGGTGACACTTAGCCCTCGCATCGGTCACAATTTAATAATCCATTTCATTTATTTGACTACTCTGTACCAATATATTTTTGAATCAGTTTTATTTAAGCTTTTGTTATTTTCTCCAAATGCATTTTTCTTGTAAATAAGTATATAATCTTAAAAGATAAAAAATTAGGTTATATCGATTTCGATTTAATATAATTGACTATAAACATTTAACAACTTTTTATAAATATTTATGTCCATTTGTTATCACAACTTAAACCGCATATAAATAAAAGACATTTTCCATTTAACCAAAATATATTCTATGAAAAAATAATAAAATAAAGGGTTTTTTATCCCATACTTTTTTGTTGTATATGCAAATTCCTCTTTCAAATTAAAAATAAATTGGAGTTATCTAACTTATTGGTCAATTCTTTCGTCCCTATGACTTCTGGAAAATTCCCTTCCTGCTTCCATCTCGTTTAAGTTTTATATATCTTCAAAATTTAGTTGAAATATGTTAACTACAAAACTTCGTTGTGGTCAAATTAAACATAAATAGGACTTGGTCAAGTAATTCGATTGATTCCTTAATCCCTATGATTTATAGAGAGTTCTCCTCCTCGCTTTCATCTTTGATATAATTTTCGATCTTTTTAAAACCGTATCCCTATATGCGATCGGCCGCAAACACCCAATATCTTTTACTATATAGATCAACTAGAAATTAATAGGCGAAACTCATTCGTCAATTCTTTTATCCCTATGACTTCTATTCAATTCCTCTTTCATCAATTGAGAATCCTAAACATCATTCAATCCTTAAAAAATAATGCTAAAATCTTATTTTGCTCAAAATATGCGATTATCCATTGTCAACACCTTCTAGAGCTCAAATTGGAAATAAATCAGAGCAACTATTTCGTTGATTCCATTATCCCTATGACTTCTAGGAAATTCCCTTCTTTCTTCCATTTTCTTCAAGACCTACACAACCGATAATCCTTCAAAAACCTACTCAACAAATATCAGCTACTCTGATCCTAACCTTAACTATTCTTAAAATATTTCCACCTCCTCTTTCTCTCAAGGATGCAAACTTCGATATTAAATTATAGATATCACATCTTTTATTTATTTATTTATTTTTTTGTTAATTTATAGTGAATGTATTTATTAATTCTAATATTTTATGTTGACTAGACGAGAATAATAGATAAAAGTTTAAATTTTAATTAAATCTTCGATTCGATATATTCCCATTTTTATGAGTGAATCCGTCATTTTCCATACCAATATGACCATTTATAGCTACTCTTATTTGGTTTAGTGCAACTCATTTAAATTCAACCTATTAAATTTCTCAATAAGCAAGAGATAATAAATATTTTAATTTTTTCTTTTATTTTTAACGATAAATTGCTTAAAAATTAAGCTTGTTACTAAGCTGCGATTTGCGGTCATATTAAAAAAAATAACATTAAAAACATTTTTTGCTGAGAGATAAATTTATAAACAATATTTAAATTAGAGACTGTGTATTGATATAAATCATTATCATCATTGTCTCAACAGTCTTTTGCGAGTCCTGGCCCGTAGCTACATAACAAGCCACATAAAAAACTATGATGAGGGTCAAACCTATAGTCTCAAGCAAATAAATTGTATATATATTTCAGTAGCGGGCGGTGACATTTCAACCAGAGGATGTTGTCCAAAATATAACCCTTCAATTTTTAAAATTTCATTTTATTTTACGAGATAATAATTATTTTGTCAAAATGTTTGTTAGTTTGTACGTTATCAAATTTTGTATACACTTTAGCTCAAAAGCTCAAAAACTACACTTCTTTAATCAAAATGCAATTTTTCGACTAAGTTGGTTGCCTAGATACAGGCGTTGCTATCAAGTGCTGCCATCTACACTGTTAAAAAATTCTTATATAATTTTACTATAAAAAATGAGAAGTCTTGCATTAAAACTTTTTAGTAATATTACATACCAGTATTGTAATCTTACAACATATTTTTTAGTAATACGTATCTAATTAATACAAGAAAAAAGTAAAGTTACAATTTATTTCTGTATTCTTGCAATGAGTTAATGTGGTATTAACAATATAATATAGTTTTATCGAACTAAATAAAGAGAGAGTTTTGAATTGGTTGAATTGAATAAAATTACGATAGGACGCCGATTATTTACAACATAGTATACCAAGTCTTTTAAAATTCAGCGTAATTTTCAAGGTCCAGGCTATGTCTGCGGAAAAAAAGAAACCCTATCAAAAATACATAAGCGAACCCTACCACACAGCTTTCCAAGATTCTCACCCCTATCAGCCGACTAGGATCCTATGGGCTGGAACACACTTGGCGTTTTTTACCTATCGGATTTTTTGCCGCTGCCGCTTTAGCGTTTACACACTGGGCGGTAAACATTCTTGCCGATATGACACTGTTTAGCATAAAAAATAAATATGATCTCACCGATTAGTATAATTATGCATATAACAGGTACTATGTCTATAGAAACTTTAAAAATGTAATATAAACAAAATGATCTTGAAAATTAATTTTTAATGACTATTAATTATTAGTTATAATGCTATTTAATTGACCTTAATAGTCTTAAATTAATTTAAAATAATATGAATTATTTGTTAATTTGCTTTTATTAATTTTACTTTGGTGTCTTGTTTATCTTTATGTGTAATGTACGATGTTTTTGGTTTGTTTTTGAAATTTTGATTCTTCGCATTTGCTAGTAAATTTACGATTGCAAATAAAATAATTAACTATACACTACTCTCAATTTTCAACTTCAGCTGTCGTCGGTAGACTGGACGCCAAGTGTGTAAACGTGCATTTACTCATGTAGGCCACCATTTCAGCGGCTAACCGACGAATGTAGTTATCGGTGAAAAAACCGACGAAAGTAGTGGCAGGGGTCGGGTGCATTGCTGCCGTCGACGTTAAATAATCCGATCGTTTATTTTACCGCCCAATGTGTAAGTCGCAATACCATCCTATGCGTATCTACTGGCACGGCGGCATCGGTAAAAAACGCCAAGTGTGTTCCAGCCCTATGACTTGTACTATCGGTTTCCAAATGAAAGACTTGTAATTGTCTTTCGACAAATATAGAAATCACACACACACTTTTTTGTCAAATTCATCGATAAACGCAGAATTTTGTGCTATTTTTCAAATTTAACATTAGATTTTTTGTAACACGGTATGAAAATACATACTCTTGACCTTTGGAAATTTTAAGGATGAGCAGCATCCACAGCATCCATGGACCGCATGCCACTGATATTTATTTATGTATATGTTTATTTGCACCAAGCACAGGACAGCCTCATTGATTTCTCTTTTTGAAACATCCATGTTTCTACCCCCAGAGATCTTCTGTGTACCGCCGGTTGAGCACCGATGCTCTACAGCGCAAGACTACTTTAATAATTTCCTTGTTTATGATCGGTATTTGTTTTACTCTATTTTCCGTTTTGCTAGAACAGAAGTGTCCAACCTTTTGGCTTACACGGGCCATATTTGAAGAAAAAAAAATCGTCTCGGACCGCTGAAAACATATTATAATTCTATTGATATTAGTTATTCAAAAAAATAACTTTATTATTTTTTTTAGCTCATAGTGATCTAATTTTACTTTTCGTAAATTGTATACTTGAAAATAGCTTCTCGTATATGTAAATACATACCTACATACTTACAAAAAGTGAAATCATGTATTATTATTTGTTTATATTTTTTCTTGACTAGATAATTAGTATAAAATTCTAATAAAGAGACAATATTCAATTTTTCTTTCAGATCGGTATCTAATTGTTGTTCTAGAACATTCAATCAAGAAAGTTTGCAAGTAGACAATTTATTTCTAATGAAAATGGAGTCGAAAATAGAGCAAAATGATGATTATTTTTTCGGAAATCTTGAAATCTAGTTCCAGGTTCAAAATTTAAAATTAGCACTTTTATTTTTCGGAAACTTCACAGTAGATTTTGATATTTCTTATTTTAGAAAAAAAAAAAATATCAGGCCAAATTGTTGTGTGTTTTCCAGTATATACATATAAATCTCAATGGTTAAGGAATTTTTATGACTTTATATTGGGCCACCGTTTGAATAGCACTGGTTTAAATCGAATGGGATTAATGAAGGATATGAGGAATGATAATTTATTTTTTAAAAGGGTCACGGATATAATAATCCCTGAATATCCATTCTATTGACATGTAAGAACGTCCAAAGATCTAAAAGACAAGCCCTGACAAGTTTTAGTGCAGGTTAGTAATTATCAATTAATTGTGATTGTTTTAGAAAATCCCAATTCCTTGTCTCCTTGTACTAGAATGATAACTTATAGACTTGGTTAGTGTCGTAGCATATAAATTACTGAAATAATAAATATTTTAGAAAATGAAAATATAAGAAGAAGAATTTTTAAATATTGGAAACTTCATTATTTTTTTATCTTATCATATATAGTTGAGCTTATAATTTTGCTTTTAGTGAATTTTATTATTGAAAAAACTTCACGTATTGTACAAATTTTAAGGAAGTTTATTATTTTATGTTGGGCCATACTCATTGCAGTGCTGGGCCGCATGCGGCCCGCGGGCCACGGGTTGGACAGCCCTGTGCTAGAATATAATTTTCATCTATAGGCTTTGACACTTGTGCAGAGAAATTAACTTATTTATATAGCAGAGATAGGAAAACAAAGAAGAATGTGGGAATTACGCTAGTTAATTAATTTCATAAAAAAACTCCATCTTTTTGGGCTCCCTATTATTATCTTATTTACTCTTATTCTTTAGGGTTATCGTACCACAACCATTTAATCATAATTTTTTGTGAGTTTTTTTTGTTTGAAGGACAAATAAATGAGAGAAAACGAGAGACAATTTTAACAAAAAAATTGTAATGATGTCATCAAAGAGAATGACGAAACGTTCGCTATAATAAGAGTAAACAATAATGATTATTGTAATAGTTTATTAAATAGGGTACTAGTCAGTGTTTCACAAATAAAAGAATTTTTTTAGAGAATCAATCCGACATATATTTCGGTTTATGAGTCCATCAAAAGGAGTTGCATTAATAAAACTGAATTTACCTGGTACAATGGTATATAATAACAATACATGATCAAACATCAACATTTGATCCTCTTGTTTGTACAAGGGCTTTTTAGGGTTCTGCTTAAAAAGTAAAACAGGGCCCTATCAGTGTCGCTCCGACTGTCGGAATATTGTAGCTCGTAAATACAAACTTGGAATTGATAACTTAAATAAGTTTACAGCAAATCAAAAATATTAAAAAAAAAAAAATTGAATTATTATTTTAGAAAGTTGAATTTTTTTTTTGGAGTCCTAATTAAAAAATATTTTTGATCATGAGGTTTAAGGTATCCCTGTGAAGATCTTTTCAAGTGGAATTAGATTTAATTTTTTTAATATCTTTAAAATGTTCACGTTAAAGAGCCCCAAAGTAACCATTTTTAACTGATTTTTCTAGGTGTCTGAATTTCTAAATAATCTAACTGAAAAATTTCACAAATTCCCTCATTCTCTCCTCTTCATCGAAGAATCAAAATGAATTTGACATTTCAAATATTTTAGGAGATTTTCCTGCGCCATCCAGCTAGTAATATGTATAATTGTATATACAATGGGCATGTGAGTCCGACTTGCACTTGTCCGGCTTATTTATAATTTCATTCAAAATTCACTTCACTCTACCCATTCTTCTGAAAAATTCGTTTTCGAACTTTCCGCTTAAAAACCTTAACCTCATTTGTAAAACAATTTTTAATTATAATTACAAATTTGTTTTTATTCTCAATTACTACCAGTATCCTTCTTATTTAATCAATTCTTATTAAAAATATTTCACCTCGAGCCTAAACGATGCTTCTTTAAAATAATTTAAGGTTGTTGTCATTTTTACCAAAAACTCCCCGTATGGAAATAAATAGATTTTCGAAATATGTTCTTTATATATTTATTAAAAATATATTAAAAATATAAAATTTTTGTGTTAAATTTATATAAAGTTTATGTTTTCTCTATATTCTTAAAATATAATTATTTTTATGTCGCTCTAATATAAACTTATTATAAATTTAACACAAAAATTTTATATTTTTAATATATTTATTTATATTTTCAAAAAATATATAAAAAAACATATTCGGAAATCTATTTATTTCCATACGGGTCTACCCACTTTAAGCTGCTTCAAAATCTTTTAATACATCTACCTAAAAATTGTTTAAAAATTAATTAATATACAATTATAAAATACACGGCTTATTCGAAATTGCCGATAAAGATATTTTCTGGGCGTTGGCAATTAAGAAGAGAAAGGAAGAATCTTGCAGAGCGAGGGGGAGGATGGAGCTGGATTTTGCATAATTTTATTCTATCCAAGAGAATCAATCCGAACTTCCCCCTTTTGTATAAATTTAGCTTACTGAGGCTTAACATAAACTTGTTTTTTACTCGGAATAAATCAAAGAATGTGTCTTCTTCTTAATATAAATATATATATTTACATAGATAGATATTAGAAATACTAGTAGATAGATATTTGAGTAGATTTGATGCTTTAGGGATTGGGTTATTATTCAAAAGAAAAGTTTAAACTGAAACAACTAGATTAGATATTTTTAAAGTGATATCCTTATCAGAATTCTCAAAGTTTTGACTCAGGATTCTTGAGAGACGTTCCAAAGTGTCTATACAGTCATTTCATATGATTATGAAATCATTTCAAGAGGCAGACTGGGAATACATGGGGGCCTGTTGAATTATTTTCAGGGGGGTGCATCTGTATCTACACACTATATTATTAACTAATAAAATATAATTTATAATTGTGCATCCTTATAATTATAGATAGGCATATATAATAACATTTATGTTATGTCAATTAAGTTAATGTCAAATTCAAACCTATTCTTAATCCCCCTTGCACCCCCCTGCCGGCGCCCATGTGAGAATATCAATTATTCCCTTAGATTGCCGAGACCAGAGGAAACAACGAGCCAACTTAAAACCAACAATTTTAAAATCGAATTACAGTACACATCGGCTTGGAAACTCAAAATAAAATAATAAACAAATAAATAAAAATTAGTACGTATAATCTTTAGGCGCGATTGAATTAAAATTTGAAGCGAAAGTCTTTTTAGGTAGATTTCGAAGAAATATATCTATTGCGTTCACTCTCATGGTGCGACTTCCGGGAAATTTCATCTTAGTTTTTCCGAACATGGCCCCTAGACCCCAAAACCACCTTCCATTCAAAAGTTTATATTTATGGGTATGTGGGGGGGTTGGGGGGTAATGTATCGCAATTTTCTGGGTGCACTGCAGGCAACCGATTGCAATAAAATTTGCCACAAAATTTAGTCTTGATGTAAACAAGAACTGATTAGTTTTTGGTGACATCAGCCCTAAGGGGGTGGAAATGGTGTAGGGTTGAAATCTTAAAAAATTCATAACAACGTTAATATTAATGATACCAGTTTGGTTGCAAATGGCTAATATTCTAGCAACTTGTGTCTGAACAGTTTTTGATAGGAGCAGTCTAAAGGAGGTAGAGCCCCTTCGAAATCTACCTCTTCCTACGGCCTGCCGCAGGGATTTTTTTTTTTTTTTGAAATATTTAACTTGAAACCACAAGAAATACTTAAAATAGGTAGAAACCATACGAGGCATCTAATGTAATTTGTTTGTTTCAGATTGTCGGTGACTGGTTTCATTTTGAACACCCGAGAGTGGTGAAACGCTCTGCAGAGCCATGCGAAGAACACCACAAGCCTCTGACGGCGGATCCCGAGGTGGTCCGAGCGGAACAGCAGTTAGCCAAGAAAAGGGTCAAGAGATCTGTGAGTGCGCAATTGATCACCCTCAACGACCCTTATTGGCACAACATGTGGTACTTGAACCGCGGTGGAGGACTCGACATGAACGTACAGGCAGCGTGGAAAGAAGGGATCACAGGTCGGGGAATCGTCGTCACGATACTCGATGATGGCCTCGAAAAGAATCATCCCGATTTACACGTCAATTACGATCCCCAGGTAAAAAAACGCCCGTTTATTTTTAGCCCCTTATATATAGGCAACTATACATACACACACTTTTATGTTTATTTTTCGAATTCAATGCGAGTCAATATGGTGTCTAGATTAAAATTGATATGTGGTCCCTAACAAGGGATGAATTTACAATGACAATTTATTTCCGAAGAAGCTTTTATCTTAATTGTTTCTTCTTCTTCAAGTGCCATACTCGATACCGATCGTCCTGTGAAGATTTATCACAAGAGTGGTTTTCCATTGCCTTCTCTTGAATTTAGTGAAGCGTCTTGCATTTTTAACAAAGATGAAAATTTTTCTTGCTAAGGCGAGATTCGACCCCGAGTAAAGTAAATTTATCTTGTGTACCGGATCCAGTCAGTGAGATATACGAGTACTTGTCCTTGAGTAATTGTTCTGTTAAAAAATATATTTGATGAATATACGGGTAGCTCACCAAGAGGGGCATTTCTAGTAATTTGAGTTAGAATTAGAATATAATAATCAATAAATTCGCTTTACGTTACCAAAGGAATTTATATCGGTTCCAAATAAACGTTATTTTGTTGGATGATGCAATTTTTCAATTAACTGAGTATAGATTCGATCAGGACCCAGCTTTGATTTAATCATAAACTATGATATTATTTATTTTATGAAGAAAATTAAATTCTTACTAGTCATTAACATTTATTGTTTTTTTTTTAACTTTTGTCGAAGATAATTTAATAAACACTTGTACAAATCGACAATTCTAATTGTACTATTATACTCCTGGGAGATATATACATATATATATGAGTTTGGAATTATCCTGAATTAATTGAAAAAACACTTCAAGAATATTTAAATATAGTAAATGGAAATACATATAAAATTGATTAGTGTGTAGCAGACGAATGGTATGTTGTCAATTTCATTTCAATCGGTTGAATGTGTGGAAAAAATCGTCTACAAAAATATTTTTAAGCTGAAAATACAAAAATGTACTTAAATGTCCACGGACTAAATGAAAAAATCTCAATTTTTGGGCTTTGGACGAGACCCTGTGTAATTACTACCGGCGCCTCATTTATTTCTATAGGAAAAGAAAAAAAAATAGTTTATTGAAAAATAATGAAAAAGTATTTTTTTGTTTTGGAAAAAATTTAAAAATAATAAATTGAAGGAGACAATAAAAGAGTGTGTCTTCTGCTGGAATTTAAATTTTATTTATTTAGAACGAGACTATAGTTTCGTTATAAATAAATAAAATGTATAATTGGCAGAAGATACATTCTTTATTGTCTCCTTCAATATATAAAAACTCTGCTACTCTCGGCACAAAAACTTTATATTTAATAAAAATAATAAATTATTAAAGGAATCGTAGGGAGTTGGACAAGACTTTAAATTAAATTAAATACAAGTTTTGATTAAATATGCCATACGTTTCGTTGCTGTTTTGCAACTTCTTCAGTGGCTCATTTATTAAACTTATTTGTCAGGATTTTTTACTACGAGAAAAAACATTTCAAACAATATTCTTTTTTCTATCACAATTATTCAATTCATCAACTAACATAAAATATAAACCTGTTAAGCAAATTAATTGTTTTTGTCAAAAAACTAAAGAATCAAATTGAACAAAGAAATTTTTTTTTATTTATTTTTTTTAAAAAAATAATAAATAAAAAAAAATAAAAAAAATTTCTTGTTCAATTTGATTCTTTTTTAGTTTTTGATGACAAAAAACAATTAATTTGTTTAAAAGGTTTATATTTTATGTTAGTTGATGAATTGAATGAATTGTGATAGAAAAAAGAATATTGTTTGAAATGTTTTTTCTCGTAGTAAAAAATCCTGACAAATAAGTTTAATAAATGAGCCACTGAAGAAGTTGCAAAACAGCAACGAAACGTATGGCATATTTAATCAAAACTTTTATTTAATTTAATTTAAAGTCTTGTCCAACTCCCTACGATTCCTTTAATTATTAATCATGGACACGAATAATGAAATAAAAATAATAAAGTTATGGACAAAATCAGGTACCATAATTTGCGACGGCAACGATTGGAACTAGAAAGTCGAATCTTGGCATGGTTTGTCTTTAGAGTCCTATAAATTGTTAACACAAATATTCAAATATTCTCACTTAAAAATTGGAAGGAAAAGTGAACATTTTTTCAAGACTATAGGCTCTAAAAATTTTGGTGATTTGTCATTTTTTTATCTTAGACTTGATGCTTTAAAACTAAAAAGGAGGCTGAAACGTACAGCTTAATAATAGCAAATTTTATGATAATCTTAACAGCTAATTAACTACAACTCCTCGAGAGATCCCTTTAAAACGATTCGTTTTTTTCTGAAATTTTTGAAATTAGAAAGCTTAAAATTTTAGAAGTACTTCGTTTTAGAAGATTTTCTCAGTATACCGAACTTTAAAAGTATTCCGTTTTTTAGTTGTCGTAGATACCGAATCCAGATAGACCGACAGAGAAAAATTTATTTTTTAGATCAGGGTTTTTCAACCCGCTGGCCGCATGCAATGAATGCGGCCCGACCTAAAATTATAAACTTCCTTAAAACATTGAGATTTTTATGTTACTGGAAAAGATATCTTACCTGATATTTTTTTTTCTAAAATAAAATAGAATTAGAAAATCTCCCCAAAAGTTTCCCAAGAATAAAAGCAAGATTTTGAATGTGAAAAAAATATCAAGATTTCCGAAAAAATAATCACAATTTTGCCATATTTTTAAACATTTTTATTAGATTTAATTATTTTAACTGCAAACTTTCTGATTAAATGTATGGAACTGACTTAATGTCTTTTTATTCACATTCTATAAAAATTATATACTCAGAAACAAATATTCCTCCTGGCTTCACAATATTTTTTCACTTTTTAAAAATATGAATTTATGTAGTATACCTACTTTAAACTATTTTCAAGAATAAAATTCTCTAAAAGCAAAATTATAAGCCCAACTATCAAGTAACAGAAATAATTAAGTTTCGAATAATTAAAAAGTATTCTTCATCTCATATATTTCCATTTTTTTAAATATTTATTATTTCAGTAATTAGAACTTTTTAAAGTGATTTAAAAACAAAATCCTGAAGGAAAATAACTCGGATTATTATGTTATGACATTTTTGCTTCTATGGCTTAGTGGATATCATCTTTATTCTACATTATTGACTAAATTTTTTGATTAAGAAATATCAATGGAGTAAATTTTATTTGCGGCCCGAAGCATTTGTTTTTTCTTCAAATGCGGCCCTTGTAACCCAAAAGGCTGGACACCCCTGTTTTAGACATTTCTATACGAAAAAAAATCGAACCTGTAATTCTTAAGCTACAAAGATTAAAATCCAATCCTTCCTGATATACAAATCTTTGCCACCATAACGAACTTTTTACGACTTTCTATACGTGAGTAATCGCAGCTCATGGGATCCAACACACAAGCAGCCACATACATTGTTGCAAATGATTTTTGTTCACGTTTTTGGCACGATAAGCAAACAAAAAACAAAACAGCGACTGCCCTCAATACTTCGGTCCGTTTGCCTCCCAAGCGTTAAAGAATTGTTTTTTATGGTAGGCTTTATTAGTTCTTGATGAATGGTACATATAAGTGATGGATTCAAGAGTCAATGAAAGGGAATAATTTGACCCGAAGGGTATGTATAGAAAAAATAAAGTATTCGCCTGCTATTTCTCCCAGTTCAAGGATGCCGAAAACAACTACAGACGAGTTTTAGTCGAATAAAAATGATTCAAGAAGAAATCAATGTGGGTGTTCTCTGTTTTAAACAAATAACATTCACCTATGTATAAAGAATCTATATAGGTATTTAATTTTATTTGATAGACTTGACCTTCATCTTCAATCTTTCTTGTAAATTCATGTTTTCTACGCATGATTATCTTCCCATACAATAATTCATTCAGATCTTAAAATATCTATATCTATCTATACTTACAGTAGAACCTCGTTTATCCGGACTAACTGGGACCAAAGACAAACCGGATAATCGAAAATCCTGATAACCTGATAATTTTTGTTGAAATTATAATTACATTCTTGCCATCAGAGTTAAAAATTATTATCTATGTGAACATTTATTTAAATAAAAATGTCTACAAATCCAATCCGGGGGGCTAGATAAACGAGGTTTTGCTGTATTATAATCGTCTTGCGTGACGTGATTTTTTCAATTTTAACCCACTAATAGATCATGACAAATAAAATGTATTGATCAGAAGATGCCTGCCGAAGGTCTTCGCAACTGGTAATATATATTATATGAAAATCGACGACACTTTTACTCTCGACATGAAAATATTTTCGAAAATTTTCACATTGTGAAATGAATATCAAATAAGAAAGAAGTAGATAAAGATGTTTCGAGAATCTTTCCAACCATCTATAGTGATACTTAGAAAATCATAAGATGGTGTCATCTATTAAATCCGATGGAATGGAATATTTTTAATTATATTTTCTCTTTTTACGAATGATGTTAAAAAAAATAATTGTTTCAAGATATTTTAAAAACATTACATTTTTCACCTCTATATAAAATACACATTTAAATAAAATTATAATTTTATTTTCCTATCAAAATCGAAAAAAACTCTTAATAGGCCCTTTGTAAAATTTTCTGCCTATAGGGCGCAAAATGAAGATTATATTCTTCCATCTTTACATAAAATACTAATTTAAATACAAGTTTAATTCAAAATACAATTACTCCTACCTGCAAAGGGTCTTTCTATTAGGGCGCGGGCGAGTCCTCGAAGCCGTGTATGTTCAGTTGACTAACTTTAAGGGGCTTAGCTGAAAATGGAACTTTTGTATAGGACATGAATTATTTACCTATATAGTATAAAGTTACTAAAGATAAGAATTATAACAATAACTATAATTTATTTACAAATGAAATGAATTGCATTAAGTATTGTAACTAACATATAAGAAAACCCTCTAGGCTGTCTTTCAAAGCCTCTATTTTCGACATCTTCCAGGATAATTTTCCCTCTCGAACAATCCTAGATGTTCCACTCTTTTGTTTTTGACGTATTTCATTTATATTTCATCTAATTACAAGACTTAGAAAAACTAAATATAAATATAAATAAATAAAAATTTATTCCTCGACCCGCTTAGAGGCACAAGTTCTCGGTAGCTAGGTCAGCCAATCATCAATCCAAATACAATTACAACAAATTAATAAATAATAATTAATAAGTCCAAAAAAAAAAACTAAATGCATGCTCATTAACAAATAACATGACCATAGATTTCCATCAAAAGACAAAAAGTAATTTAAAAATTTCACTCCAAAACCCGATACCAGGAGCAAACGACGCATTAGCTATAAGTTGTTAAGGAAACCTGGTCAAACCGTTAACTAGGATGGTATGACCTCTCTCTGTTTTTGAGAGCTAAATAACATTTAATACAACTCTAGGACATTACGACTTATAATAATTTTAAGGACTAACACGATTTTTACAACTAAATCTAACCAAATTTGACTTGGAATGGTATAAATAAAAATAATATAATATTGAAATAAATTAACGCGTCTGCTATTTCTTGGAGCTCATTGATTTCCTAAATGAAAAAATAAAAAAAATTGACCCGTTGGTTACTAGCCACCTCGGTGTTAACTTATAATTGAAAACGATCTCAGATGTAGTGATCGAAACGCCGCGCCGTGTATATTTGTTAGTGTTTTTTAATAAATATATTAAACAGTGCATAATGTGGCTTATTTCAAAAAGTTTTAATTAACTGTTCAACCACTAAAGCTTTAATCAATCCATAAAAATAATAAGCATTTTTTTCACTTATTAGATATGACCAAGGGCATTGTTTTTAAAAACTTTAATATTCGACCAAAGGGTGATCAGATTGTTGAACTAATAAATAATTTTAGCTTGGAGCACTTCAGGGTGAGAAGTTGAAAAGATTTTATTAGATATGTGTGATTTAATATCAGGTATCATACCCCGAGAATCGAACCTAAGTGCATTGCTAAACGGGCTATTAACTATTATTCGAATTGAAATTCTTCTGACATATAAGACAAACTAAGAAATTTCAGCAAAAATGATCCATTATTTTTGCTCTTTTTAAAGAGTTTCGAATTATCGAGTATCGACTATACCAAACAGTAAGTATCAAAATACAAAATACCATTTTTAAGCGGTTTCAAGTTTTTGAATTTTTATTTTACGAGTAAATGCTTTCAACTAATTACTTGCCATTCCTGAGTATAAATTATTTGATGCGTAAACTTTTTGTACAGTTTTCCATAAGCATGTATAATCTGCTATATAAATAGCTATGTTAAATTATTTTTCTCCCAATTCGGTTCGAATCGGCAAATAAATTCATTCAACATTTCATGTTTTGCCTTGTATTTCTGATAGATTACATTGACATTTACTAGGAGTAAAAAATTAATGCTCCCTTCCCATGGATGTTTCATTATATTATTGACGTGATACACGAACAATTCAATTGAACAAAGCTTATACTTTTTTTTTTTACTTTTTTTAATATCATATGCGTTATATTTTTTAATAAATGAATTTATCTCTTCTTTTTCAATAATTATAATTACATGAATTTAAACGTTCCCTAATGGTACTCTTACACAATCATTAAATATTAATCTTGGTCTAAAATAAGTAGAATATTTATATTTATATATTATTTATGCATTTGAAAATAAATTCTTGATTGTTTTATAAATTAAATGAAATACAATTCATTCTAAAAAAATTGAAAAATCTTTAATAAAAAATCAAAACGTTTCGAGAGAAATTCTCTCTTTATTGTTTGAAAAGTTGAAAAAAGTTTCTTTATGAAAGAATAATAAAGCAACTATACAGTGTGCACCGTGACGATATGGTCACTTTAGGTCAGGGGTGACCAACCTTTTGGCTTACACGGGCCACATTTGAAGAAAACAAACTGCCCTCGACTGCGGTTAGATAGTTAATAATGTAGAAATAAGAACTTAATTATTTTTTTTTTCTAATTTTACTTTTCGTAAATTTTATACTTGAAAATAGCTTCTCGTATATGTAAATACATACCTACATACTTACAAAAAGTGATATTATGTATTAGTATTTGTTTATATTTTTTCTGATAATTAATATAAAATTCTAATAAAGAGAAATATTCAATTTTTCTTTCAGATCGGCATCTAATTGTTGTTCTAGAACATTCAATCAGAAAGTTTGCAAGTAGAAAATTTATTTCTAATGAAAATGGAGCCGAAAATAGACCAAAATGATGATGATTTTTTCGGAAATCTTGAAATCTAGTTCCATATTCAAAATATTAAATTAGGACTTCACAGTAGATTTTGAGATTTCTTATTTAAAAAAAAAAAAATATCAGGCCAAATAGTTGTGTGTTTTCCACTATCTAAATATAAATCTCAATGTTTTAAGGAATTTTATGACTTTATATGGGCCACGGGTTGGACAGCCCTGGTTTAAATGGGATTAAATAAGGATATGAGGAATGATAATATATTTTTTAAAAGTGTCACGGATATAATAATCCCTGAATATTCATTATCTATTGACATGAAAGAACGTGCAAAGACCTAAAAGACAAGTCCTGGTAAATTTTTGTTCAGGAGAGAAATGATCAATTAATTGTGATTGTTCTAGAAAACCCCAATTCCCTGTCTTCTGTACTAGAATGACATAACTATAGACTTGGTTATTGTCGTAGCATATAAATTACTGAAATAATAAATATTTTAGAAAATAAAAAATTGAGAAAAAGAATAATTTTTAAATATTCGAAACTTCATTATTTTTTTATCTTATATAGTTGAGCTTATAATTTTGCTTCTAGTGAATTTTATTCTTGAAAAAATCTTCACGTATTGTATGTACAAATGTACATTCATATTTTGAAAAAGGGAATAAATATATCTCTACATATATCAATGTTTTAAGGAAATTTATGATTTTATGTTGGGCCACACTCATTGCAGTGCTGAGCCTCATGCGGCCCGCTGGCTACGGGTTGGACAGCCCTGCTTTATGTACTAAAAAAAAATCTTACATCTTCAAAATAAATAAATAAATCTATATAATAAAAAATATTATAAATGATTAGATAATTAAGCGGTATTACAGGTATTATGTAAATTGTAAATATACTGAAGTTGTTATTTTCTACGTTTTGAGAGATGTGCACCGCGGAACTTTTACTGAAACTTTGGTGCACTGATCGGGAAAAAGTTTGAAGACCCCTGCTATATATTGTCTTGGCGCTCAGATTGCCTTGAATAAAAATAATTTTTATCTAAATATTCTTATTAAAAAAAACAGACCATATATGACTCTTTGTTAATTGAATTTGTGTTGCTTAAAATTCCAATCATTTCCAAAATTAATAAAGAGAAATCAATGAAGTTGTCCTCTGTTTGTTGCAAATAAACATATACACTGCACTCCTGGACTATGGTAAAGTTATTTGGATGGCCACCTTAGTTTATTTTTTTATCAAATTAGTATTGACCCTTTTGAAATATTTTGAAAAAAAATAGCAAAGAGCACTAATGCATGATTAGGGCCCGCCATAAATTACGTCACACAAATTTCATGATTTTTAGACCCCCTCCTCTCCCTGTGACACATTCTGTCACATTTTCATTGAGCCCTCCCTGAATTGTGACAGGGACTTTTATATTTATCATTTATTGAATGGATTTTGATGAGCCAGTCCAAGGTTCAAAAAAAGAGAAATAATTATATTTATTATTAAACTGTATAATATTTTGTACTGAGAGGAGACAGACAGAGTGTCACATTGTATTTCCTTCACTGACCTTTAAAAATCCTGAAGAAGGAGGGAATAAACTTCCGAAACGTCGATTTTGAATAAAAAAGATAAATATAATTATCTATCTTTTTTGAACCTTGGACTGCCTCATCAAAATCCATTAAATTCACTTACAAGCCCGTCTCCAAAAACCACATCAATCGTATTTATTATTTATATTTGAAAATTTTTGAAATTTTTTCATTTTATACCACAATATTTAAGATTCCTGGGCCCCTTCTCTCATTTTGTCACAATTCTGAAATGCCCCCCCCTTACTGTGGGACGTAATTTATGGACGGCCCATTACAAACACTTGTCTATTTGTTATATAATAGAAATAAAATCATATACAAGTATAAATGTATGCAGGGTGCATGAATGTGAGTAAATTCATGTAGATGACCTCATCAATTTATTTAAACCTAATTAAATTTTTTTAAAAACTGGAGCTTGCTAATTAACTCATTAAAATCGAGACCAGGAGTAAATAAATAATACCTTCATTCAAAATTTCTTGTCATTTTTAAATCAATTGAATTTCTCTTTCTGTTTCAAATATATCATAAATTGAATCATTTTTTCGGCTTAAAACTCCTCCTGGATTCCGAGCGTCGACAATTACTTTGAACCATCTTTTTATACGGCTAGTTACTTCCTGGTAAATTGTCAATTGGAAGCTTCTCTTTGCCTTCTGTTGTATTTGAAGAAGCTTCTGCAATTTAATGTCAGCGTTAAAATTTGCTGACTGAAGAGGAAGATTTCTAGCCCGAGTCCACTCGCTTGGAAGTTGAGTTCATTATCCATTAAACTCCAGCGCTTCGTTAAATCAATTAACTAATTAATTAAATTTAAATCCCAGTTTGTAGGATCAGCTCTTTTTGGTGATCATCCAAGAATTGTAGCCAAATGTTTGGTTTTCCTATCAAAACATCTATATATTTAGCCAAATGCTTCGCCGTATGGTAATCAATGGAATATAAAAAAACATCACCGATAATTCTAAATTACTCAAAATGAACTTCTTCATCCAGTATATTATCGGCGATTAACGACTTTAAAATAAAAACGTGTCATATGCTATCTATAATATTATCAATGCGATTAATAAATTAAAATAAATCATTAAGAGATAACAATTTATAGATTCCTATTCAAAGCAGAATATCTGAAATGATTAGAACTGACAGATTTGCGATGGTTCAATAATCACATTAAAATTTATCTATATATTTAAGATAATTTGAAACGAAATGCGAAGAAAATAATTTGTCACAATTTTTATTAATACAATTTATTAAAATGCATATGTTTTTCACAATTAAATATATAATATATCGTCGACTTAGAGTGTAAAGCTGCTAACTTCACTTTTTATCAAATATGAGATATTAATACCTTTCGAAAGAAAAAGAAATGCAGCATCGTCCAAGTAAAACTACTACTTAAAATAACGATCGTAAGTTGTAGAAAAGAAATGTGCAAAATATTTTTTTCCATAACAGCAATATTAAATTTTGTTTGTTTTTTCTCTCCCCTGTAAAATTTCCTTGTTGTGAGTTAGCAGGTTTACTCTCGAAGGGCCGGTTGTATGTCGCAAAGTAAAAGCTTTTTACAGTGCCTGGCATCTGATTGGCCATCCCAATCCCACCATTTACCATCTACCCTGTGTTAGTAGTAAAAAGCTTTTACTTTGCGACATACAACCGGTCCTAAGGCGACGATATATATTTATCATCAAACTAATAAACCCATAAAAATATAAAACTCGACTTTTCGACCACTATATCTGTGATCGAAACGTCGTGTTTTATATTTTTATAAGTGTTTATTAGTTTGTTGATAAATATATATATATATTCGAATGTGAAAAAATGTAGTCTTTAATAAACATTTTGGCCACAAACACTATATCAATAATCGAATCGTCGTGTTTAAAATTTTTATTTTTCTTATTAATAGTTTGTTGGAAAAAATATGGTTTTTAATAAAACAAATTTAATAAAAATCTCTGCCACAAAAGGGGTCGTCCATTATTTACGTCACACAAATTTCAAGATTTTTAGACCCCCAATTCGAAGGATCGTTCCTCCTTCTTCAGGATTTAAAAGGGTCAACGAAAGAACCTCGGTGTATATTAATATTATTTTTAATTTCAATTACATTAAAAAATTTGTGGCCAGTGATACGTCTTGATGATGGCCATATAACGGGTGTAAACATTGATAAAAATTTAAATTAAGTTTTATTACAATTTTATTTTATTCGACCTTTTTACCTGATTTTAAAATTAAAAATAATATTAATATATCGCTTTTAACTGAATCAAAAAATTACCGAGCATCGCTCGGTGTTCCAGGTACTAAGGATAAATCAAATTTACATCAGAAGCCCTCTTTTTGATTTGCTCTTCTAAAGTATCTATAATTTGGCCCCTAAGGGGGTGTGGAGTGTTTAAATATAGTGAATTTCATGCAAATGAGGCTTTAGGGAGGGATTTTATTGTTTTTATCTCGTTAGAACATGTGTTGTAGCATCTATAAATAAAAAAAGGACGAAAACAGTTTTACGATGGGCTAAGGGAGGGATAAAGGGAGCTAGTTAAGGCTGAATTTCTATTAATTTTATATCTCGTTTCTAAATTGCAACCAGGGTGCTTAGATGCCCCTAGCCGGGGGCGAATTTGGCCCTTGTATTATTTGGGAGAAGTTGAGTAGGCGTATCATCCATAGCGTCTGGACCTGAGTAGAAAGGCTAGTTTCCTTGAAATGTTCGTTGTAGGAAACATCCCTATTGTCCGTGTGATTCCATCCCCTTGGGGAATAAACCATGTCCCCTTAGGGTGCGAATCTTGCAGACATAAAATCGAACAACTTTGTATAAACATGAGAGTCATACACGATGGGGGAAATCGACTTTCCAACCTGCGTGAAGATTCTTCCAGCATCTGTGTCTGATGGAGGGCCATTAGGCAAAGTAATCATCCCGCACATCAAAACCATTTGGCTTACAATTTTAATTTAAACGAAAATTCAATTAATTTGTAACAATTGAATTAGTAACGACTAACCGAATGAGTAATTAGTTACAGAATCCAAGTTAGTAAAAAAATCTAATTTCTTTAATAAAATGGCGAAACCAAATTATCTCCCTCTTTAGGAATATATTACATTTCAAACGGTAGAAGATTCCTACTCAGGCGAAAGAATTATGCACTAGGGGCTTACAAATCACGAAGGATGCGGAAATCTAAAATAAAAAAAAAAACGTTATTGGGAATTTATATTTAATTAATTGAAGTTATCAGTATTATTACAGAGATTAATGGTATATACATATTTAAATGTATAG
The DNA here is from genome assembly GCA_024734495.1 of Forficula auricularia. Classification (NCBI taxonomy): domain Eukaryota; kingdom Metazoa; phylum Arthropoda; class Insecta; order Dermaptera; family Forficulidae; genus Forficula; species Forficula auricularia. The sequence continues at coordinate 5,799,213 of JALMQS010000061.1, forward strand.
ATTTAAGAGCAACAGGATATTCCTACTACATATTTTCACGACACGAAAGCAAACATATTTTTCGGGGAAGTTCGAACTTTATTTTTGTGAATATTTATTTCATTAATTAATATTCATTTATTCTTTACTATTTTAGGATTCTATTTAAAAAGTAAAACGGAACCCTCTATTAATGTTGCTACAACGCCTGTCTGCCTTTCTCTCCGTCCGTCACACCATTGTAGCTTGTAAACTAAATCTTATTATATTAAACGACCAATTCTTGTATATCTCGAAAACGGCTCTAACGATTTCGCTAAAAATTGGTGAACTAATCAAGTTTCATGAGTTATTAGTCGTGTATAAATTTTAATCAGATTGAAATAAAGGAAGGGGGTGTAAATTAGTCATGTCGCAAAAAAAATATTTTAATCGTTCATATCTCGTCTTCGGTAAGCCGCTTGACATTTGAAACTTAAGCTATTTAGAGGCAAAAAGTTACCGAGCATCGCTCGGTGCTCCAGGCACTAAGAAACTAACTTAAAACTCCCACGTTATATGTAATGATTTTTTTCAAATTCAAAAATATTATCCAAATTTTTATCATATCAAATGGTTATTTTTGAAATTGTCAAATTTTTGTACAGTTGAAAATATTTTTTTTTTTTTTTTTTGAGTTTGAAGTATTCTTATAAAGATCTTATTTAAGTAGAATCAGGTTACTTTAAAAAAAAAATCAAATTCATTTTAAAATGACAATGTGAAGGCCTCCAAAATGGCAATTTTTAGTTGATTTATATTTAACCTGTCGACGTTCAAAAGTTAATCAACTTAAAATGAAAAATTCTATGAATTCTCTCTCTCAACGACAATCAAGAACGAATTTGATATCTTAAGTATTTTGTTAACATTTTCGTAAAATGCCAAAAATAATGTTTTGAGAATTTCGAAGATTATTAATTTAAAGACAAGACTGAAATATAATAATAAATTATATTATTTCTTTGAAATTGTCAAAACATTATTTTTGACATTTTACGAAAATTTATATATATATATATATATATAAATATATATATTAGTGGCGTGCTGCCAAGGATTCTGTGGATGCGGCGCATTCCTAAAATTTCAAATATTATTTTCATATAGTATTTTCATAATTTCAGGATGATCTTTTAATTTTCAAATTATTATCCGATGTTTCAAATATTTCTATAAAAAACATTTTTTTGTTTTGAAAAGTATGTACCTATATAAAAACCAAAAAAAAAAAAAAAAAAAAAAAATGTTAAACTGATTGCTCAATGAAATGACCACTTCCATTATCAAAGATCTTATTCAGATTTCGCAATAATCGAAATTTAACAGCCTATTTGAAATAGTGAATAGAATGTATAAATTATAGTAACTTGATTGGAACACCCTCAATTAAATAGATTGGTTCTCGAAATGAAATAAAATTGTTGCATAGTTTGAAGGGGCAATTAAAATGAACGATTTTTCCGAAAAGGATGCTGATAGAAGGTTTGAAGTCCCTGCCTGATATTCCTTCCAGTTCAGGCATGTCAAAGACAAGCAAGACGAGTTTTAGTGGAATAAAAATTGTTCTCGCTGAGGAACTATTAAAATAGAAATAATCCAAAAAAGGAATATATAAAGATGATTTGGGAATCTTTGGACTAATCCATTTCTAAGAACTCTCACTATATATTAATAAGATCGGAAATAACTAAGAGTGCTTAGACAAACTTTTAGAATTAGGAGAAATATAAGATTTTCTTATAGGACATGCTGATTCATTGTGGAAGATGGTCGATTTCCACTCAGGGACTGTTGAGTTTAAGTCACAAGATTTAATTTCTGACTCATCTCCTCACTCACACAAAGCAGTATCCATTTGAGGCGAAGGTCCCAAAACTATTTTTTAAAAATCTAATGATGAATCGATGGAATTTGAAAAAAAAACGAAGATTAAAATAAAATTTCAAAAATGAAGGCTACTCTTTTGGACAGCATTCCCTGGTTGAAAAGTCACCAACCGCCACTGTTATATATATATTTATATTGAATATTATTAATTATCAAAAAGCGAAAATGTCTGATGATCGTGAGATGGAAAAATCTTCGAATTTTAATTTAAACGAATTAATCTACAGATATCTTTTATATCAATTATTAATTAAAGAAGTTGAATATTATTTAATGGAACTAAATACATATGGGGCATTCCATGCCAAATCGATCACTTTTGACCCCCATCCCTTTCGATTTGGCTGAAACTTTTTTTATCTTTTTCTACCCTATCTAAAACATTTTTCAGAATTTTTTCAAATTTTTCATGTTAAGATTATAAACAAAGCATAAAATATTATGGATATATTTATTAAGATAAATTTTATTATAAAAACAATGTTGGATTGCGAAAAAAAATAAGAAAAATATTTTTCAATTAAACAAAAAAAATAGAAATAAAAGTCCGACCAACATGGGGTTTGCGGCATTCTACCGAGAATAAATCAAAGTTAAAAAAAAAATTTCAAAAATGTCAAACTTCAAAAAAATCAATGATTTTTTCAGAAAAACTGAAAAATGTTATTGAATAAACGTCCCGATTTGTCAATTTTTGAAATAGTTATGAGCGTTTGAAAGAAAAAAAACACTATTTTTTTTTTTAATTAATAACCTTTTTTCGGTTGAGTAGAAAAATTTGAAAAAATTCTGAAAAATGTTTTCGATAGAAAAAGATAAAAAAAAAGTTTCAGCCAAATCGAAAGGGGTCGGGGTCAAAAGTGGTCGATTTGGCATGGAATGCCCCATATACATACCGAATAGCTTGTTCTCTTTGTGCCTTTCGTACTTCAGGTTTCATATTCCTCTTGGCGAGGATGTCTGTAAGTGAAGCACCGACAATAGCACGCTGGAATTTCAAGTGTTATACGAGTAGATGTATAGACTGAGTCCACTCAGTTTCAGTGATTTGTTGAATTCAATATTATCGTTATGAACGTCACGAAATAGTCAGTATATTTTCACTTTTTAATCAATTGAAATAAATCAAAATCTCTTAGAGAAAAATGAAATATTTAAAAAGATATGTTTAAATGTATTCCAAAATTGAACCCAAGTGCCAAAAAAGTTATCCATGCATCAACAAAAAACAAAAAAAAAATAAGAAAAACAATTTACTAGGCTTATCAAAGTTCTTATTAGATATGTTTGATTCAATTCACAAGAGCTGCATATCCTGTGTGCTAACTAAATAGCTTTTTTGGCTCTTAAGGGCGCTGCACACGAGGCTTGTTTTAATAATATTCTATCTCTTAAATCAAGCAAGCTAGCTAGAAAGACAGCCCGTGACGTCATTTCGATCACTACAATCCTCTAAATTGCAAACAGAATGTTTCCATCCCAAAGATAGGTAGAGGAAAAAGCCTCGTGTGGAGCGGGCTTTAGGTTCGATTCCCGATGAGATTGCATCTATTTTAACTAAACTTGTCTAATAAGATTTTGTTACGACTTTTTTTATTCTTTAATTTTTATTTTACTTTACCATACAGGGTATGCTCAAGTATTGTAATCGTGCATGAAAAAAGTGGTTTTTTGCTTACTTTTTTTGAAATATCTCAAAAACGGCTGAAACTATTTTGATAAAAAAAATTGGGCGAAACCATGGTATTTCGATCTACAAAAAAAGCTCCAATAAGTGAACATCGAAAAAATTATATTTTTCGAGATATAATTGTTTTGTCAAAATATCTGTTACTGTGCGTTACCAAATTTTGTGGACGAGCTTTCTCAAAAACTAGTGTGAATTATCAAAACCAAATTTCACACGTAGTTTTGGTGCATTGAGTTTAAGAGCTGATTAAATTTTGGTGCATATCGACCCAAAATTTTGGGAAGGGGGGGGGGGGATTTAAAATTATAATATTTTCAAACTAAAAAAATCAAGAAAAATTAAATATGCTATAAAATGAACCTAAAATAACGAAAATGCTTTTTTTTCTGGCGCCAAAATTAGAGGGGGGGGGGGGGCAAAAAATAAAAATCTACCCCCCCCCCCCCCCCCCCCCCCCCCCCCAAAAAATAAAAATCTAAGACATTTGAGCAACCTCAACCAAATTTTGTATACATAATCAGTGGGCCCTTAGAACACTAAAAATGCAAAAACAAACCAGCAAAATTGTGGGGCGGGGGTCAAAAAATTAAAATCTAGGCCCTTGTACCAAACTTAACCAGAAGTGTATGGTAAAGTCAAGTGGATGACCACATCAGAACCTGGCAATTTATTATTATTTTTTTAATTAAAAAAAAAGTTAAAGAAGGGCTTCAAAACTGAATTCTGTTTAGAAACTATTTTAATTGCTAAATTTTTAATGAGTTTTGTTTTTATTATGTAATTCAAGAAAATGTATGTTAATCCTATGTTTGGTGTTGTTGTTCTAAGTTTAATATTTACTTACTATTAAAATAAGCACAAATGAAATTGCAATTATTCGCGGATTTCAAGATTAAATAATTATTGTGTATTTAATTTAATTATATCCGGTTTGGCCTTGACCTCCAGCCACCGATCTCTCATGCTCCGTAATCAATGTTGACACCCTACAGCTTACCTACCATTCCACTGCCAGCAACTGAAATTACATAAATTACTCATTAATCAATCTGTCATGCTGTTTAATGACATATAAAATAACGTAATTACGTGATAATTTGACAACAAATGGATAAATTAAAAATAAATTAAAAATTAAAAAACTAATCTAAAAAGCTTATTTTTTCAAAAAGTATGTTTTCTGTCCAATGTAAATAAATATAGGTACACACATCAAAACACACACACACACTATATATATATATATAATTGATTTTATTATGCTAAGAAATGAAACCTTTTTTTAAAACAGATTTCAAAAAGTGTTTTTTTTCGGATATTTGAAAGAAATTATTTTTTTATTCAAAGTTAAATTTAGGGAACGAAGAAAAGATTATTTTTATTATAGATAAAAGGATCAGCCGGGGTTCAAACCCGGGATCTTCGCATGTGTACTGCGATGCTTTGTCATAAGAGTTTTAGCTCCTATATCCTCTTAGCCACTGATCCCCGAACCCAAATTAATACCTAATATCTATATGAATTATGGAATTTCTTTAATCTCTTCCTCGTTCATTTTTCGCATCGTTGGCCTTGATTCATTAATTAAATAATTAAATATCCCAGCGCCTCCCAATCGATCGCAGACCCCAAAGGTCGAAAATAATTTTCTCTTCGCGCGACCACATTTATTTTTTATTCTCTTTATAAAATATACCATACAAAATATTTATTAATTTTGGTAAAATAAAATTTTATTCTCCTATGAAATTCAGAAAGTGTTCCCAGTAGTCCCTCCTTTGAATAAGTTTCTCTCTGGGGACATGATACGAAAAGTAATTTTTTTTTTCTATTTATTTTCTGTAAATAATACTCTATTTTCCTATAAAATATGAAAAAATGTACCCAATGATGAATTTTTATGATAAAAATATAAAAAGGATAATTATAGAATTTATCTAAAACCCACCTTGCAATTTTACCTAATTTTTATTATTAAAAAATGTTTCACCTTGAACCAACACCTATCTCCTTAAAAGTTATAGAAACGAACATTTTTTCCGAAATTATAACATATTTTTTGTTGTTTAATGAAAAAAAATTACATAGAATACGAGACGAGGAATAAGGTGGAAGGTGAATCACTTTAGTTTTTTTTTTTTTTTTTTTTTACTAATATTTTTATTAATAAATTGTACTTTAATTTGCAAGGTTTTTCACCTTTAACACTTTCTTGATTTCGTTAAGTCTAGTGCAGTAACCTGTAATTTGTTTCTATCTCTATAGCTTCTAATGATGAATCATGTATTTGTTTCTTTCTCACTTGTTCCGGCTTGCCATCTAACAAAAGAAAAATATTCAGGGACTCACTTCTAGTTATATCCTTCATAAACAGTGAATAATACTTTTTAATTTCCCTTGGATGTTAAACGTCATTTGGAACTTCCAGTCCTTGTACACCTGTGTCCTGGACATCTCTAGCAGGGGAGTTTTCTCTCAGGGGTCGACAACCGAATTCAAATGAAACTAACACTAACTTAAATTCAATAATTATTAATTTATTTAATTCACATATCAATGAAAAACTAAATCAACTGGGATTTAAGTGAAATCGGAATGAGAATGTCTTGAAATGTTGTTAATGATTTCAAGTTGCATTAGAAATATCATTGCAGATTTTAATTACTTACGAATCGTTCAAAAGCCATTGCGGTCTACCTTTGGGAAATTTCTAAATTTTCATAAATCCTTATCCAGCAAATTAAGTTGATTATTTTTTATTCAAAAGGGGTTATTTCTTGTTTCGGTATTCCCCAATAGCGGTTTATAGATGGACTTAGAAACATCAAGTTGGGTAAGAATATTCTGTTTATGTTGTAGGCCTGTAGAGGTGAAATTAAAAACGATTTTTGAAATTTTAATAATTGATTTGGTAATATCTACTAAAGGGAATAATATATCTACTTGCTTTTTGTTTCAAAAAATTCTACATACAAATATCTAAAAATTAATTTATAATTTTTTGAAATTCGACTTCTAAACCTCTAAGGAGGGGAAAAATGTGCAAAATATATTATTATTATTTATATTTGATGAGGCAATATTTTTTAAGAATAAAACTTAGGGAACGCGGTGTTGGTTTATAATGAGTTTTTTGTTAAATTATAATGAGTTTTGTCTTTTAAGAAGGATGCTTTTTGCTTAATAAAACTCTGTATACAAATCGCTAGAAAGAAATAAAAGATTCAAATGATTTCAAGTTGCTTAAAGGATATTTTTTTGAATTAATTTTTGGCGAATGTCATAGAGTGCGCAGTAGCGAAAGACCGCAAGACCTCTTCCTGACTACCGATTCCAAATTCGCTAACATCACACGTTTCAGACATTTTTTAGTTCAATATGCAAATAATTTATTTTTTATTTTTTACATGAATTCAAAACTTGAACCCCTTAAGTCTACCTTCCAGGCGTATCTGGTAATAAATGTGCTGGCAAGCGATTCTTTCATTAGGATCGGATCAAGGATAAAAAATTTTAAGAAAAAAATAAAAACCTACTTCAAAAAATTAAGTGCAACAAATATAAAAATACACTAAAAGGTATAAAATAATTATTATCTTATTTAGTTACCACTAAACGACAAAATATTAACACGAAATTACTTTTTAAAGTCGGTGCCAAACAAACTATACCTATAAGCGAGCGTACCCGCCAAACGTACTAAGTAAGATCCGTCGAGTGCGATTCATAAAAGGTATATGTTTGGCACCAACTTCAAAAAGTAATTTCGTGTTAATATTTCGTCGTTTAGTGGTAACTAAATAAGATAATAATTATTTTATACCTTTTAGTGTATTTTTATATTTGTTGCACTTAATTTTTTGAAGTAGGTTTTTATTTTTTTCTTAAAATTTTTTATTTTTCTCTTTTTAGTGATGATATTAATAGTGATTATATCATCAGAACTTGACCAAATTAATATGACACCATCCCTAAGACACCCCCTTTCGGATAAAAAAAGAACCATCGAAATCGGTTCATAAACAAAGAGGTTAGGTCTAAACAAACCTAAACAAACCTAATAAAAAAGGTCTAATACCTATGAAAAAAAATCGAAAAAAAAATGGGACCAATCGGAAGCTAGACTGGACCCAATGCAAAAAAATTTTTCAAAATCGGCTGACAATTGGCGGAGATATGAGGTAACATAGGCACAAAAAAAAAAAAAAAAAAAAATTCAATCGAATAGAGAACCTCCTCCTTTTTTGAAGTCGGTTAAAAATGACTAAAAAGGGAAATAGATAGAACCATGATTCTTCGTTTAGAACTAAGGGCTTTTAATTAAGGATGCCAAATACAAGTCCAGACCTGTTTCAGACTATTAAAGATTAATTTCATAATTTCTATTATTCTAGGAATGGCCTTTTGCCTTTTGCACTTGGACCAAAACAACATTTTAAACAGCTATTTAAGACCCGTATCCACAGATACCTTCGACCCCCGCCCAACCCATAAAATTCTTTCTTCTTCTTTTCACGATGGAGGGGCCAACCCAGGCCTTTAGGGGTTGCACCTTTTTTGGTGTAACTCCTTCTCTCATCATTATGATAAAAAAAAAAAAAAAAAAAACATTTGTTATAGAGAGAGAGAGAGAGAATATTCAATTGGACTTCACTAAAATTCAGACAAAAATGTAAAAATGAATTACTTGCTCCGGCTTTAACTAGCGAGCATACCGAATCTTGAAAAAGTTTTACTTTTTCTTCCATTTTAGAATTAAAGCAACTTATTTAGCTCCGCATATCATGTAATTATTTTTAAAAAATCTGGTATGTCTGAAACATATTATGTGACTAACATACACATGCTTTTTCAATTTATTTCTAATAGAGATCAAATTAATAAAGTAATTAAAAAAATAAAATAAAATAATTAAGCAAAACACTTTTTTATGCACCATTACATTCGACCACATATTAGGTATGATAAAATAATCAAATAAACTGAAATGGCTATCCACATGAATTTATCATATATTCGTCCCTTTAGTGTATTAAAATTAAATGAAACATACAATTGATTTTTTAATTTGGTACTTTAAGGTTTAGCAAATTAACCAACAAATTAAAGATCAATATTAAGATAATTTTATAGGTTATTAGTTACAATGATAGCTCATCAGAAAGTTAAATTATTTTTTTCTTATTTTCTTCATTATTGAATCAGTGTAAATTGTATTTTAAATTGTTGAGTACCAAAGAGACAAAAATCTTTCTTGAAAATAATAATAAAAATAAATACATTTCATTCTGTTAAATTCGCAAGCTTTTCTCTATAAAAATAATTAATACTAAAAAGTAAAAGAATAAATTATATTTTAAAAAAACTATAAAACACGCTTCTAAAAAGTACAAAATAATCTAATTCTTAATCAAAAAGTGTGGGGCACTTTGTTGAAATTAATTAAAAGTACATGTTTCTGCGCCCCACACTTTTTAATTAAGTATTAGATTTTTTTACAAAAATGTAAAAAAGCATTTACTGGCTGCGTCTCTAACTGGCGAGCTTGCCGGGTCTTGAAAAAGTTTTTACTTTTTCTTCTATTTTCTTTTTAGCTTCACTCCTCCCACGTGATTTACTTCTCAGGTAACGGATTTTCTCAACTCTTCGTTTATCATTTTAATAACAGGGAAAAAAAATCAATTTGATATTAAAATTTATTACTATTAATTTTTTATTGGTCATGCTTTGCTGAATAGTCAGACACTGCGTCGGAAAGGACAGACATTAAAAAACAAACAAAACAAGAGAATAGATAAAAAAACGTTTTTTTTTCTAATAAAACAGTTATAGTTGGAATATACTTTTTAATAGTATGTTTCTTAGGCATTCAGTATATATTATGTTCATATTGTTCATCGAATGACACTCCTTCAATGAATCAAATTTCATTTTTTCAGAACGGTACTTTTATAATATAGTAAAATTTTTGATACAATAACATAAGTGTTGAAGCTATGTGACTTATTGAATTTTATTTAAATATTATTGTTTGATTCTACATCAGGTACCAAGAGATTTTCATTTTTAGCTCATTTTTATTCATGATTTGGATACATGGTTTCTACCCTTAGTATGTAACTTGGCAAGGAACATTTCGCGATACTTTTTTCAAACAAAATCTGTTGTGAATAATGTTTGTCGAACTATTTATAATAAATATTATCCCTCCTATTTGTTTCGAAACACATTTCCTATTAAAAGTATCACTAAATGTTTCGAAACAAATAGAAGGCATTATTTTTTTCATAACATGTCTAAACTTGAAATTTAATTAAAATAAAAAATTGACAAAATGTTTAAATACAAAGTTTAAAATAAACTTTGAATCTAACAATCATCTCTGAACTTATGCCTAATACGGACCTACAAGATATTTTAAACTCTCAGTTCGTCATCTCTCTAACGTACTCCCAAATGAATTGAAGGCTTTGTGCAGGATTTCGAAATTAATTTTGTAGTCTTAACAATGAATTCATATCGTAGTTAGACTAGCAGGTGAATAAACTCTGTAAAGGGAAACTTTACTTTGATACAGGCAGAAAGAAAAACATTCAAACTTATTCGAAAAGATTCTCATCATATTAGTAACTTGTTCTTAGAAGTTCATCTTCTAGACGAATGACCAAACTTTACAAGCATCGTAAAAACGGCATAGCAGACAGACATTGGGTTTCATTTTAGTAATGACACATCAACACAGCGTCATCTTTTCTTTTGTTTATCAGTTATTTCTGATGGGATTCCCTTCCTGCTTTTCTATGAACTGTAAAAATCTCATCTAACTACTTTCAAATTTAATTACTATACATCAATTCTTAGGAATTTAAATCAATCCCTATCGATGGGTGAACCGCGATTGTAATTAGGTGTATACGTCTTTGGAATTATGTGGAATTATTTTTTAATTCATTAGATATAGCCCCTTCATCTATTGTCTTCTACTTGGAAATGATAGTGGAAGTGGAAGTAGGTGTAGACAATATTATGTCGCGGTTCAACCCTCAATCCCTATTTATTTGATATAATTATTTTCTGTCTTTCTCATTCTTAAGTAACCAGTAAAGAATGTGAAATTACCTTATTACATAATATATGACGTAAATATTTCTGATCAATACATTTTTTTATTCTTAATAAAAGAAATATCTTATCAATTTTAGAGTTTTTTTCAAAAGTAAAACGGAATCATTTTAGTGTCGCTTCAATATCTGTAGATGTATATGTTTGTCTATATGACTAAAACAAATTTATCATAGAATGTAAGGTATCCCCCTAAAGAATTCCTTAAGTTTAATAGAATAATAGGTTTTTTTTAAAAATTTGTTCGATTCAAAATGAGCGTGTGGAAGAATTCCAAAAAGTGGCCGTTTTTAGGTGATTTTTTTGTCTGACGATGCTTAGGAAAGGCTTAACTTAAAATTATGAAAAATTTCATAAATTCATTCCCTTCTTATTGCCATTAAAATTGGAAAGATTGAATTTTAATTGAAAGTACTATTTTCTCAACTTAATTATTCTTGGCGAATTTAACTTGGCTGCACCCTAGATTTGACTACTTTTTCGAACTTGTACTGTTTTTTCACTGAAGTGTTTTGGACTGGATTTAAATTTCTGTGACTTCAATATCATTTCTTTCCTGTTTCCATCTTGCTCTTGTCTTATACATCTTTCAAAACCAGGTCCACAAATAAATGATTTGCAAAAAATATATCGTATGCAAACCCCGATTCTGTTAAAATTCGAATATATAGGGCTATCTCATTTGTCAAATTCCATTATCCTCATGATTTCTAAAGAATTCCCCTTCAGGTTCCATCTTCCTCTCGGTTTCAATTCTTCAAAAACCTACTACACAAATCTCACTAAACGCCTACTAATCTTCTGCCCCCAGAAGTCCTTGAGTTCACACAAAATAGCCTGCTGATCGCTATGGGGTGCTCCCTAACCACCCATACTCTGTGTGTGTGTGTGACCATGTTTTTTTTTTTTTTTTGTTAGAAATTGATTGATTCTTATTTGCAGGCAAGTTACGATGTGAACAACCACGATGCTGATCCGATGCCTCGCTACGACATGATTGATTCGAATCGCCATGGCACCCGTTGTGCCGGCGAAGTGGCTGCGGCGGCGAACAACTCCCTCTGCGCCGTCGGCGTCGCCTTCGGAGCTGGCGTGGGTGGCGTCCGCATGCTGGACGGCGATGTAACCGACGCTGTGGAAGCGCGGTCCTTGTCACTTAACCCGCAGCACGTGGACATCTACAGTGCCTCATGGGGTCCCGATGACGACGGCAAGACCGTCGATGGCCCTGGCGAGTTAGCCACCCGTGCCTTTATCGAAGGCGTAACTAGGGGACGTGGGGGATTAGGCTCAATTTATATATGGGCCAGCGGCAACGGCGGCCGAGACCAAGACGATTGTAACTGTGATGGGTAAGCTATTCCACTCAACTTTATACTTTATTACCATAAACCATAATATTTTAAATAGTTTTTGTAGAGAGTAGCATAGCTGTTAATTCTTGAGGGGAAATCAATGAGGGTGTCTTCTATTAAATGCAAATAAACATATACTTATATAAAATAAATACAAATCTTTTATAAAACAATCTTTAAACCTTTAATCAAACCCAAAATATTTATTTTAATTATACAGGGTGGGGCATAAAGACCTTCCACATTTAGAAAAGGCATAAAAAAATGAAAAAATTTAATTAGAAAAAAAAAAATGAATATATTTTTGAAAAGAACATAAAATAATTCTTTTTTAATGTGTTTTAAACATTATATCAGACAAAAAAAGAGGGGACGGGGTCAAAAATGAAAATTCTGGCCCTTTCGATCAAACTCAACCAAATTTTGTATACATATTCTGTGGACCCCCAGGAGGCTAGAAATGCAAAAACTAAACACCCAAAATGGAAGGGAGAGTCAAAAATGAAAATTCTAGCCCAAAATTTGGTTGAGTTTGATCGAAAGGGCTAGAATTTTCATTTTTGACCCTCCCCTCATTTTGGGTGGTTAGTTTTTGCATTTTTAGTCTCCTGGGGTCCACAGAATATGTATCCAAAATCTGGTTGAGTTTTTGTCGAAAGAGCTAGAATTTTCATTTTTGACACCCCCCCCCCCCCGGGGTGGGTGGGGGGGGATAATGTTTAAAACACATAAAAAAAAATATTTTATGTTCATTTCAAAACTATTCAGTTATTTTCTAGTTAATTTTTTTCATTTTTTATACATTTTCAAAATGTGCGAGATCTTTATGCCCCACCCTGTATAAGGCTCTGATTTATAAGCACATAAAGGAATAGAGTAAATTAAAACAAAATCTGGAGACTTTAATGCAAGACTTATTCTTATAATGAAGTGAGAGTAAAAAAATAATAATATAATAATAATATTCGATAGTAAACACTTATGATAAGGACTTGATGTGTGTGTATCTTTTTGTCATCCAAATTCTTGAGTCACTTTCAATCATTCTTTGTTATTCTTAAAAACAAGTTTGCCTTTAATTTAAAATTACGATGAACTCAGTTTTATAAATTGAAGAAGTCAATAAAAGAGTGTGTCTTTTGCTGGACTTATAAATTTTTAATTTATTTATAACGAGACTATAGTTACGAGAGCTTTGCCCTCTTCATCAGTCTATTATATATTATATATGACACACTTTTATTGTCTCCCTTAATTTATAAAAATTCTGCTACTCTCGGCAAAAAGAAACTTTCAATTTATTTATATTATATAACTCAGTTTTATTTTTGTAATTGAATAATCAATAAATTATACTTTATTAAATTAATTTTCGCAAGAAAAAATTTCACAAAAATAAAACATTGAAGAAAAAATTTGTAGACTTTGTTTTATTTTTGTTGTTTACCTATATAATTCGATTAATTTTCCAAAAGTAAAAAATTCCATTAATTAATGGTATCCAAACTAATAATCTTATAATACCAAATTAGTAGTTAGTGTGCTAAATACAGACAACTAAATTAATTTTTTCCATTGTTTCCTGCAATGTTGCATCCTAGAGAGTGTAACTTATTTATTATTAAGTAAAGCACGCTTATCTAGGCTAGTAATTTTTCCCATGACACAACATCAGCAACCTAGAATAAAATCTATATTATCATAATATGAACTATATTCTAGGATGCCTGAGTTTTTGGGAACTATGGGAAAAATTACTAGCGTTTTGAGTTTTACTCTTGATTGCCTAAGTTGAAGGGGATCATGAAAAAAAAAATACTTCTGTAATTTAGCACACTAACCATAGAAGTGCTTAGCATCTTGATATTAGATAATATTTGAAAAACATGATCAGAGATTGAATGATATGATAGTTTAACGAATGTGTGTTGACTTATACTAGTATACTGTTGTGCTCTTTCGCTTTAAAAAACGTTGATCGATTTTATATTTTTACTTTCACTTATATAGAATAAGTGAACTATTAAAACAGAATCTCCAGAAATGAATGAATGAGTTTTCTAACTTCATTATTATTAATTATTTTTTGAATTCTAATTTGAAACTACACTATAGGTTTTAAAGTTAAGAGTAAAATTTTTCAACATAAATTTGTACTTTGTGATCTCTAGAGCCCAAGAGATCTGTATTTTATAACTTTATTTAGTCATCATTTCGAAATAACACAGGAAGGTTTTAGCTTAAATCGGCCAACTGAAAGTACTCGTTATGTTCTTAGGATTTTGTCTTTTTCTGAAAAGAACGACACTATTTTTGTAATTTTCAGTATACAACAAACAAATCTTGTGTTCTTTGTTTTTTGTAATTTTTATAAAATTCATTTATTTCTTAGAAACATTAAATAAGCTTATAATTTGATGGATGCGCAGCGCATGGATAATGAAAAATACAAATTTAAAATAAAATAATTTAGTGCAAAGTCATTTTCACTCTTTTAAAAACCGACGTTTCGGAAGATCTTCCCTAATTATTTAGGGTTTAAAAGGAGATGGTTACAAGCTTCCTTCGTTGACACTTTAAAATCTCGAAGAAATAAGAAAGATCCTCTGAAACGTCTGTTTTTGAAAGAGTGAAAATGACATTCCAATAAATTATTTTAATCGGAATTTCCACTTTTCATTTTCTTTAGGCTGCCTCTCCATCAAATGTCCATTGAGCTCTACCAGTCCATCTCAAAAAGAAATTACTTCCGTTATACAAATAAGTTTGTTTGAAATTTTGTTGAAATTTTAAAATTTTGTTTTGTTAAGGGAGAATGGTGTGGGTTCTTTGTGAAACATTTTAAATAAAGTAAAGAAAATTTGAAAATTTTTTAGAAACTTTAAAATATAAAATACTAGGTAGTTTCACAAAAATAAAATATAAGATGCTTGTTTATCACGACTCTATATAAATTTCGGGGTATAAGCCTATCTTCAGGAGTTCACAAAGTTCTGTGTCCTTTGTGAACTCCTGGAGATGGGCTTATACCCCGAAATTTATATAGAGTCGTGCTAAACAAGCATCTTATCTTTTATTTTTGTGAAACCTACCTAGTATTTTATTTATATTTTAAATTTTAAAAAATTTCTAAAATTTTTTCAAATTTTCTTTACTTTAATTAAAGTATTGTGTTCACATTAGGACGCGGTTTTATTTTTTAATTATCTCAATGTTAGTTTATTATAAATGCGGAGTAATTGAAAGACATTGTTGTGTAGACTAAATAAGCTACTAGTATTTAATTGAAAGAAAAATCTACATTATTTCTTGATCACGAGTAATAACTTGATTGCATGATTTGATCTGGGTTGTAGCTACACCAACTCCATATGGACTCTTTCCATCTCAAGTGCTACAGAACATGGTTCTGTGCCTTGGTATTCGGAGGCATGCAGCTCTACACTTGCCGCAACCTACAGCAGTGGTGCTCCGGGAGAGAAACAGGTGGCAACGACTGATCTTCACGCCACATGTACTAACGGGCATACTGGAACTTCCGCATCGGCACCCCTTGCTGCAGGAATTTGCGCATTAGCACTTGAAGCCAATAGAGCGCTTACGTGGCGAGACATGCAACACATCGTAGTTCGCACTGCCAGGTATATATTGAAAAGGAAATCACAAGAGGTTCTCATCTACTAGATCCGAAATGGAATGGATTATTTTTAATTATATGTCAGAATGGTCGTTTTCAGCCCTTCGGGAATCGAACCCGTGTGCAGAAATTAGCAAATGACCCGGATTATTAATTTTGACACTCGAGTTTCATCTCGGATCTAGTAGATGACAACCTCTTGTGATTTTCTTAGAAATTTAAAATCTACTTCTATCCGCAATTTGAACTCTCATATACAGTACTGTACAAATTAACTGGGACAAGCCAGTTTTTTCTCAGAATTGGTAGAGTCATCAATGCCATAACGAATTCAAGAGGTAATTTCAGCTTAAGGAGGACATACTTCGTTCTAATACAGGTATTTAACAGTGTATATAAAGCCATAGAATAAAGTTTTTTGAAAAAGAGAGATTTTTTACTTTGTCCCAATTAATTTGCACAGTTGGTTTTTCAAAATAAAGAAAATAATATGAGAGAGGGGCAAATTTGAGGCGAACTTTTAGGCTATTTGCTCTCGACTGGTGTCAAGATAAAATTTATAAGATAAAATGTTTAATAGAATATAGGAATAATCAAAATTTTCTCAAACAATAATGTTAATACATCTTATTTTGAAATAATCAAGTGGCAGGCTTTTCTCTGTTGAGTGTTTATTTCTCCAGAAAAAGTAAAGAGACTAAGTACGCTTTCCGAAAATAATATTCGACAATTTTTTTATCACCGTATGCGGTTAGAGCTAGAAAGTTAATACTTGTAACAGATGTGCAGTTTCTTATAAGCATATTGTGTGCCAAATTAGCTACAATGTTTCAATGGCTTCCTCATTTAACGTTTCGATTTTTTCTTATATACTTATTCCTTTTTTTGAAGCGTAACTTCTGAACTTAAAAAAGCTTCAAGTCTAATTAGTTCTTCATTCTTGAAATGCAAACATTTTGGAAACCTTACAAATGTACTATGGCTTTTCTGCTGGCGTACCGAATAATAATTAAAAAAAAAAATTAGAAACGTTTTTTTATAATTTCAGAATTTTTTGAAATTTAGTAACAAAAAAATAGAAAGAAGAATGGTTAACGTATTAAGCTATCATAAAAGTATTATTCAAAATAACATAAAATTTGACCCTTCTCAAAATAATCATTCAATTAAAATTTTAATAAGATTTTTCATTTCAGGGAAAACTTGTAAATTTCAAGCTTGTATTTTATTTAGTTTACGAGCTACATTGCTCTGACAGACGGACACACAAACATACATACATACACTAATAGGGTCCTGTTTACTTTTTAAACCGAGCCCTTCAAATTCCCAAAATTTTTAGAAAGCGTACAGTTTCCTAAAAGAGACGAACTTTTCCAATTAATATATTAATTAACAGTTGAGAACCTTTATTTCATTAGTTTGAATTGAATCTTTTATTTTGTAAAGAAGATAATTACGATTTCGGATAAATTCACTTTTTCAAGCGATAAATAGAATAAATGTTAATAATTTTAAAGGATTCGTTACTTTTGAAAAACGGGAACCACCAATTTGCTTCTTTTGTTTTTGATTATACAAATAAACCATTCAGTTTTTCCCAAAATTATACAAATGAATAACAATTTTATTATATTTCACATTAATCTATATAGAATTATATTTATTTAATTGAATAATATTTTATTGAAATTTTCCCTTCCCTTGAAAGGATACAAATTATGATTTATTATTAATATTAATTAAAATTAAACACATTTTATTATTATTATTTCTATCCGTTATCGCTTTAGTGCTCTTTTATTTCTCTCCCAGGATATAATTAAATTTCCAATTAATATAATTGAATTGTTTATGGATTATGGTTGTGATTTGACTTTGACGAGGGATACTTGGTTGATAAACTTTAATTAAATTATCTAAAATGCTCTCTGCATTGTAAATAATAATTCATAATTAAATAAAAAAGTTTTTCATGAATGTTCAAATCCATTTCATTTCTTTTCATAATTACATTATTAAACCTAAATTTTTTCTCGGAGAATCTAAAAATTTATTTTAGTAGTTTTTTTTTAATTTTTTATTTAATCCTCATATGGCATTTCCCTAAATTTTAGAACAGTTATGGGGAGAGTACACATTAAAAACGTAGGATTGTTATGGGACATTTCGAAGGGCGAAGTGGGAAGGAAATGAGGGAGATTAGACTGAGTATTTTTCCCAGGTAATATGGGATGTGGGACTTTGAAATAAATGAAATTATTAGCTTGAGATACAGTTGAGTGGAGGCGGGTCAAACCAGTCTTAGGACTCGACGATGATGGAGAATTCGGACATATTTTTGTTCAAAACTTTGAAATCGACCATTTCGACTCATTTTTGAGGTGCTACGGATCAGCGACATTTGAAATCAAAATATTTTTAAAGCTTCAACTTTCATTTTGAATTCATCTTTTGTATTTAGCTCACTTATAGCAAAAGAGCTAAGACCGCATTTTTTATCTATATTTACTATTATCCAAAAAAAATGTGATTTTGTTTTTAATCGAGTTCCAATCCAGCTAGAAAGGTAGATTAAAGATGAAACTTTTTTCTACTAATAAAACAAAATATATAATGGTACAAGGAAAATTTTTATCAGTTATCTTCACCCTGGTCAAAATCGTGCTAATGGCATCTCCTGTTTCTAGAGAATCAACTGAACAAAGCACTTTTTGTCCGGCCCAAAAATTCCAAAAATTGATTGCGTTATGAATTTTTGAATAATTAGAAGTAAAAAACGTAGTTTTGAGCTATAGCAGTTTAAATTTTGACACTTTTTAAGTAGACAAAAATAGGGCTTTTCTTCTATTTTTACCCTCTCTATTATTCTATTCCGAATGTAAATTTGCTGCTGAATTCAAATATTTAATCAAAAATTATACCCACATTTAACTCAAATTTTTGCCATTCCTGAAAAAACTGATCGGTGAAGATAAGGACTCTTTTCCCTTGCACCCTCACATATTTTGATTTCAAATATTGTTGTTCCATAACTGTGGTGACTTGAAAATGACGCAATTGACATTTTTATGGTCGTTGTTCAAAAATATCTCAAAACCCTTAACTAGTAAAAAATCGAAAATAATCATGAGTGCCAACTTAAAAAACTACACCAAAATCAATTATTAGGATTTTTAAAGAAAATTTTTGTTCAATTTTTGCAGAGCACTGTATTTTTTTTTTTTAATTTATCAATTATTAATATTTATTTTATAATTAAATATTTTTTAAATTATTTGCTTAATAATAATTTTCCTTGTTTAACTATAGACCTGTCAACTTACGTGCTAAAGACTGGGCAACTAATGGAGTTGGCCGTAACGTTTCGCATTCCTTTGGTTATGGTCTCATGGACGCCGCTGCCATGGTTCGTTTAGCTAGACGCTGGGTTTCCGTCCCAGAACAACGTAAATGTGAAGTTTCTTGGCCAAATACGGAAAAAATCATCCCTGCCAAAAGCCAAGTATCTTTACCTCTGGTTGTTAGAGAGTGTCCTGGAGTACGCTTCCTCGAACATGTTCAGGTAATCATTGTTATTTCTAAAACATTATAAGTGATATATATCTGACCAAAAACATAAATGTCTAAAAGGGACTGAGTTCGGTACAAACGTGGTTCGAGATCGTCGGCTTCACAAACAAAAGAGTTGAGATCTAAACGGGTACCAAGTACCATAGCAGTTCCATAAATCATACCAATCATAAGAAAATTTCTTACGTTCTTTGATATTCAATTTATAACTTTGCAAGTTACAATAGTCAATAAATTACGTTTAACGTGATGATATTTAATACAAGCTTAAAATTTAACTTTGCTATTTGTTCTATTTTATACTACAAACAGTTGAGTATAAAACTTGCCCAGTTATAAATTCAATATCAAAGAACGAAACAAATTTTCTTTTAAATCAATTGAAGAACGTAGTACATTCTTATAGCTATGATTTAAGGATCTGCTATTGAACTTGGTACCCGTTTGGATCTCAACTCTTCTGTTGGCGAAGCCGACAACCTCGAACGTCGTTCGCACCGAACTTGGCCCCTTTTTTCACATTTTTGGTTAGAAATCATTAATTTTTCAAAAATTTTATCCTTTTTGAATACATAGCAATTAAATTTCTTCTTCTGTTTTTTCACCCTTTTTTAAGGTGTCAAGCTCTATCAGTGTGCCAAATTTCAGCATTCTACTTTCATTGTATTTCCACTATATGTTAATTAAGTCTATAAATTTCACCCCTACATTTCTGGCCCCAAAGAAGGGAAAGTTTAGGTTTTTCAATTTCCTCCTTTTTTAATATGCCAAGCTTTACCTGTATGCCAAGTTTCAGCATTCTAGCTTGATTGTATTTTCACCTTATGCTAATTAAGCCTATAAATTTCACTCCTTCATTTTAGGCCCTGAAGAAGAGAAAGTTCTACTTTTTTATTTTTTCCTTTAATTGTAGCCCAAACTCCACCAGTAGGTATGCCAAATTTCAGCATTCTAGGATTAGCGGAAGTACTATAGGTTTTTGATATGTGAGTTAATAACTCAAGAACTATAATAGGTTATTCATGAAATTTGGGATTCTAGGTGTTCCAGTGGGACTTATTAGACACGCAAAATGTCACTAACTCTTTCGCCAACTCTTTTATCCCTATGACCTCGAGAGACTGGAACTCACTTCCAGCCACCGTCTTCCCCGCAAATTATAACCTTCAGCTGTTTAAGACCGCATCCACAGATACCTTCAACACCTACCCAGGCCATAAAATCCCCTCTTCTTCTTCTTCTTTTCACGATGGAGGGGCCAACCCAGGCCTTTAGGAGATGCACCTTTTTGGTGTATCTCCTTCTCACATCAATATCATTAAAAAAAGTGTGTAAGTCTAATAGTTTTTGAGTTATAAGGGGGTTGAAAGAAACTCGAAATGGTTCCTGTAAATATACACATGCCGGTAGGTCGCCAGTTCTTTTCCGATCTTAGCTGACACAGTGCTGTATGTCTAGAGTCTAGCTATATCAACATTATTATAATATTATTACAAGTGTACAAGCATAAGAGGTATAATTGTTACTTTACAAACGGCGCTAGAAGATCATAAAAACTTGGTGAGAGAACAGTGGGGACATGGCTATATGAACCCCCCCCCCCCTGAAATGAATTCATTTTTACATTGATAATTTACTTTTTACAAAATTTTAAATGATAATAAATTTATTGGTCGTATTTTTCTACGAATATAATATAAATTTATTTTTGTAAGAAATTATTCCACCATCCGAAAATTAAGATAGATACAAACTAATAGTAAGATTTGTTTAATATTAATACATATAAATTTTTTGTAATTATTCATGCCCTAAATTCAACTAATAATCTTAAACATGAACTACATCAAACGAACGAAGGCTATGGGTTAATCTTTATATAAATATAACATTTTTTTTTCCAATGAGGTCGAATTCAACAAGTTGAAGTTTGCAATCTGTTGGATCAGGGTTTCTTAAACTGTGGGTCGCAACCCCATTTGGGGTAGCGAAACTGAATTTTGGTGTAGCAAAACATAGGGCAACAATGACTTCTCAGTCAAATTGGGGTCTCCAATCAATAAAGTTTAAGAAGCCCTATGTTAGATTATAATACCAAAGTAAAGTTAAAAATCTGAAAACTTCAAAAAATAGATTTTTTCTATTTATAATTACTATAAAAGATACAGATCGCATGTGTTTTTGATGGAATATTATTAATATAATTAATAATAACTTATCTATTAATTACTCATAAGATTACAAAAAAATGACAAATAGTAATTAATCCAAGTATTAAGAAAATGCATACTCAAATGGACTATATTCTCATTTAGTTCACACATTTTTAAAAGTCTGATTTCTGGTGTCTCTATGTGATAAATCTACGTTACGTTTTATTCGGATTTTTAAACTTTTTTCATCATCAATCTTTTGAATATTTTTTGTTGTTAAAATACTAGCAAACTTTTTTTTTAATATAATCAAGTCGGTTAAAAATCGATAGATTTTGTGCATATTGACTAGTTTTATTTCAAATCATATATGATTTAATAAATATTAATTGTTTATTTTTTTTAGGCCAAAGTCACTCTGACGTCTTCGAAACGTGGTGATCTGCAAATTACTCTGAAATCCCCATCGGGTACACGTTCCCGACTTTTGGCCAGGAGGGCTCATGATATGTCCCGAGCTGGATTTCAGGCTTGGCCTTTTATGTCTGTACACACTTGGGGAGAAAACCCTCTCGGGACATGGTATTTAGAGGTCCACAACGAAGGTCGCTACCTAGGTACGCTTTTCACTTAGATTACACTTCCCGATTTCTTAATTATCTTGATCCCTTTCGAGCCAATTGCTCAGATATTTTAAATTAAATCCACTATTCAAATTCGAAGTATAAATTCATGAATTCTATATTATGTTACTATTAATTTTCAATGGTTAGACCATGTATAATTGTTAATTTAAGAATTTTTAAGTGAAAAACAATCACAAAGAAATTTAAATTTTTTATTCCTTTCCTCGTCGACCAGTTTCGGGAAATTTCAATTTGCCATTTTCAATAAAGCAGGAGTCGCAAAAAATTAGTTTAATTCACATATTTAGTACTACTAATTTTGATAGGAAGATTGAATGTGTACCCAAAATGGGAGGGGGGGGAGTGTAGGCCCCCCTACATGATTATAAATAACGAGCTTCGAGGGCGGCGTCTCGGTCCAAAAATTTCTCTTAAAAAACCACACTCCAAATGTATACCTGTAAACTCCCGAAAATACATAGTCTCTTAAAAGTTTCGCCTCATTTTCGTCCTGACCCAGCTACAGAAATGAGGCTCTAGATATGAATCTGAAAGTATTTTTTTTTCTATAATCTACAGCATTGTGATATTTTTTGTGTGGAAATAGATTTATTTAAATAAGTGGGATCGTGTGAGGAGGAGAATTATATTATATCATTTTTTTAAATTTGGGATCGATAATCGATATAAGGCTCCAAATATTTAAAAGAGATCAGGTGTTGTTTGTATGACAGGCTGCTCCATCCAGTATTGCCATAAGAAACTCATATGGGCATGCGTGTCTTAAGTCGTTCAATTTTGTAAAAATCAAAAAATAAGAATAACAAAATTTAGATTTTTAAAAAATTATAAAAATGTGGCAAATTATTAAAAAATAAACAAATAATATATAAAATATAAAACAAATAAGATGTGATTAATTTCTTCTTCTGTGAGCAAAGAAAAGCGAATTGAATATTTAATTTTTGAGTGGTGAAGGGGGGGGGGGAATAATTATCAATATATTTAATGTTTCTTAATTTAAAGTCAATTGGAGTCTTTCATTTCAAAATGCGAGTTAAAATTACAATTATATTTCAATTTACCTCGACTTATCTCGACTCAAAACACAAATATACCGACGGCATCAGCGCCTCTGTCGGCAGCATTAGGTCAGCGTTGCTGCAAATTAACCTGGACTATTCTTATTATAAATGTTATTAAATATTATATATAAGTGAGGGGCCAGGTTGTATGGTAAAGTTAAGTGGATGGTCACATCAGAACGTGCCAGTTTATTTTAAAATATAATTTATTTTTTATTTTTTAGTCTTAATTATTTTTATAGAGAAAAGTTTGCCGAATTTAACAGAATGAAATGTATTTATTTTTATTATTTTTATATAATTGTTTTTTAAATTGAGTAGGTAAACAATTATTTTTATAGAGAAATGTTTGCGGAATTTAACAGAACGAAAATCACATTGATAGATACATAGATAGATACATACAGGTAAAGCTAATATAAACCATGTAAAAAAATTGAACTTTCTGATGAGCTACCATTGTAACTAATAACCTGAAATTTGGCACGCGAATTTCTAATATTTTACTACTCGTCTATGCCAAGTTAAAAATATCTAATTCAAACAGCTAAATAACTAAAATTTGCGGACTGTGTACGAGACTTGAACATTTTTTCTCATTTAATTTTTTGTCACCTCTGCTACGGTGAAAATGAAGATTTAAAATCCCCCGAAACTGGTCAGGGTGAAAAGGAATAAAAGTTAGTTTTAATTTCAAAAATATGCCATGATTATTTTCTCCTGAACTTCTTAAATTCTCAAGTTATTATTGATAAACTTTATTAATTTATTATTATCTTTAATAATTAATAAATGATCACAAAATATTCAAAATTCATTTATTTAACTATAATATATTTAGAAAACAAGGCTTAATTTCTTCCTAATTCGCTTCTCTTTGATACTAATAATTTTTTCGATGAATCGAAAACATTATTTTTTTTTTTTTGAATGATCAATTTCACAAGTTTCTTTTGTATCCTGGTGCAGATGTTTTAGGAAGGATGGATCAAGAAAAACAATTAATGTTCTTTTTTTATTCGATTATTCCACTCTTGCGTACGTTTAACCAGACTGAGCTGGCATTAACAGCGCTTTTTTAAGATGCGTAGATATCAAAAGATTATTACATAATAATGACAACATTTTTAATAATTTCTATAAATAAAATATATTTTGTTCGTTCCTCGAATTGGATTGATATAAAAGATCTCCTGCTGGGAACGACAGCTTTTCTGACATGTTTTAAATTATCTATAGCTATAACATCTCAGATTAAACTAAAGACAATCTCTTTGATTTGATTATATAAAATCGACTGTGCTACTCTTGGCGATAACAGTTTTTTATTTTCATTCTTAGAAATATTCATTCCATCTCGTCGTATTGTGAAAAACATTGAAATTTTTTTCTAACATCAATTTCCCAGTATGACTGTTTGTTTAAATTTTAGATCATTCATAAGCGACATTTAACATTGAATATCTTAATTTCTTTAAAGGAAATTTCGTGCTGATTATATATATCAAATGAGTTGTCTCTATAACCATAATCTTTCGCCCCGATAGCTTTTTGGCTCTTGGTTCGGGAGAGATCGTAAATTTTCGAAAAATATTCTTATTATACAAAAACCACTCGGTCTACAATCCCATACAAAAATTATTTTACATTGTATTAATTTTTCTTTTGCAACAATTTTTAATTGATTTTTCGCGGAACACTTGAAGTGGCTTCCCTGACCACGGATTTAAAACCATGGGCGTAGGGTACCGTTGTATAGATCATTTAAAATTCTATTAAACACTTTATTTTTTAATTTTTACTTTGAAAGTCCAGTCGCTTGCCATTAACTTACTACGGTCAAATACTTTGCACTGAATTAAAACAACCCTCTACAAAACTCGGAACCCTAGACGCAGGAGCTAGTCTCGCACTTATCTGCATTCACCCTTCCTCATTCATCCATCGCAAGACAAACGCATCTGACTATTACAAAGAAACATTCAATCAGCGCCAGATTATACTAAATCATTTTTTATTAAATCCATTCTGAACTATCTAATGATTTTATAGTGAAAACGATATTTATTTTAAAAGCTAAAATAAAAAAAGAAACAATATTTTTTTTCAAATATACTATTTATATATAATTATCTCCTAATCTCGTTTCAATTCTATTTGGATAAAATATTTATTTTATTAATTAACTTAAAATTTTTATTCCAATTTATATTATGATCATGTTTCTTTTATAAGTTTGGTGATGGGTAAATTTTTTATTTCCCTTAATTATTTCTAATCTATAATATAAAAATACACAAAAATATCCATTAAGTATTATACATCTTTTCTCAAATAGAATAAAGTAATATCATTTGGAACATTCTAGTAAAGAACATTTTGTTCATTTTATTTCTTATCTAAGTTATACCAAGATTATAACTTTGAAAATATTAATGTCTTCTGTGCACTAACCTGGTGATTAACCCGACCCCGCCATCGACCCACCCTTGTGTTGTGTCTATGTGCGTGGGTTTTGCTTATGCTCCGCCACTAACCATTCGCCAGGACGCGCAACTCTTCATGAATGGGCTCTCATCTTCTACGGGACTTTGCAAAGTCCAGACCATCGGACCTCGACGTCTCGAGTTCCTCTTCCACCGGCACCTCCACATGTGGTGCAGCCATCAGCACATATTCCTTCGCCGCCACAGCCTCCACCTTCACCTTCTAGAAAAAATAAAAACTGGTCCTCGAGGATAAAGGGTGCCTCAAAAGTCAACGGAGGACATGACAAACAGCGCCCGGCTATCATTGTAACTTCTGATACCGGGTCTACTATACTTACAGGGCCGCAGGGCCCACCTACTATTCTTCTTGCCCCTGTTCAAGGTGTAGGCAACAAGCCTGTTCCAGCTGTGTTCCGCAATTACAGCAAGATTCAACAGCTTTATCCAGTGTTTCCTGCTCCAGCACCCAGTAAACGATTGGATGTACCTCGAGAAAAAAGCTCTTCTAGAGAAAAAGGCTCCTCGAGGGAGAAAGGTGTCGTTTTTGGTCGCTGCTCTAGCAAAATTCCTTTTCTTCACGCCTTGATCTTGTCCTTAAAGCACGCACTATTTAGTTTTTTCTTTAAATAGGCTAAAAATATTTAGCTTCAATTGTATTCTCAATCCTTTTGGGCCATTTAGTAGACTTCAATCTGATTAGTTGTTATTTTAACTAATTTTGTAGAGATAAACCAGTAGTTTTTGTGATGTCATTAATTTTATTAATATTCATTGCACGTTTGAATCAGATGAAGTTAATAGAAAATAGCCTAAATTAGGATCTGTGAGAATAATTGTTTCAATTGATGGCTTTTTTTTAGTTTTATTTCTAAGCATGTTGAATTTACTTTTGATACGTTTATAATTGAATTGAATTGTTGCTTACAGCAAATCTCACACAATGGGGCCTTATACTACACGGAACAGAAACCGCCCCAGTTGAGTCACCACCAGCGCCATCATCACCCCTATCGGAAAATATTGTAAATGATGTTGAACCATCATCCGCAACATCATCGGCTGTAGTGGTATCTACAACACCACCTCAGGCTTCATCAGGGTCAGCAGAAACATCTCCTGCACTCTTTTCAAGTTCTGGCAGTCAACATTCTGATGAGGGCATTGCAGATTCTTCATCTCATCCAAAATCAGGGGATAGCTCAACAGTGGCAGAATCAGCTACCAACACTTCCGCCCTCGGCCCCTGCCTAGGTTGGTTCCAGTGCCTTTGCCTCATCATCCTGCTATTGTTCTGCGAACGCGGTGCCTAAAAGTTGATCAGTCATTCGCTCATTGACATATTCGTATAACCCATATGCCGCTTAAAGAACAGAGCCATCCAAGATTCAAATTTTTTCACTAAATTAGGGGTCTCCATTTTAAATTTATATAATCTTTTCACTCATGCTATGTTCTATGTTCGCTTAATGCTATTTTGTGTAAACACCCAAATCCTTTATGAAATATTTTACTCGTGTACTTTTATTCCCCTTTTTATTTTCCCATTTATTAAATTAATCAATTCATATTTATTTTGACTATTTTTCTCTTTTCTAAAATAATATCAGTATGATTCAAATCTTTGCAATTGATATGAAATCTGAAACTAGAAAAAGACTCTTTTTTTTAATAAAATATAATAACATAATTCTGAATGTTGCCTGCTTAATTTAATTTATTAAATTAGACTGATGGCTTCAATTTTTTTTTTAAATTAAATTAATTTATTTTACCTTCAATTTAATATAAATAAATATTGATTGGAGAAAATGCTCGAAAATTTTAAATTGTAATTTTATTCTCGAAAGACACTAAAAAAAAGACATTGAATTTTAATCAACATAAATTATTATTCAAGTTTTTCATTTTGTATTATGTATCAAATTGAAATCGATATAAAATCAAAACTAAAAAACTAATTTAAATTATTGTGTTATAAATAAATATAATAGAACAATAATTTATGTAGAAAACCGTCACAATTATTTTATTTTATTAGTAAAAAATTTTTGTCTTTAGAATTTTACTTTGATTAATTTAATCTTCGTCTTTCTTTTCTGTTAAATTATTAAGTTTCTAAATATTAAATTTCCTTAATAAAATTATAGTGAGATTTGAATTGTGCAGATTATTTGTTAACATTAATATTTAGTAGCGAAGAATGATGTAGCAAATAGATTAAAAATTTAATTGAAAAATATTTATGCGGAATTCATATACTACTTTTCGCTTTTTCAAATAGTGCCAAATGTTTAATTATTTTTTTTTTTTTCAATTATGGAGACCCCTTTAGGGATGTATTATAATTTTATTTGCAGGAGTTTAAATCTTCTTTAATGAATATTTCATTGACCAAAGAGCAATTTACATTCTTAAAAAAAAAAATAAGAATCATATTGAATATTTGCATTTACGTTTAAATTTGATATTTGTATTGATTAATTAGAAACAATCTTAAACGAATTTCATTAAGAAGATTTATGGCTCCTGTTTTATAATAAATCTAATATCTTTTTTTAGGGAATTTTTTAATAATCTCATCTTGAAAAAATGTTGATACTTATTATTTTTGGGAATAATTTATTTAGTGTCAATTATTTTTGAAATAATTTCTAAATGAAATCACTTCAAGTTTAAAACGAAAAGCTTGGCTTTGATCTCTTTCAGCTGCAACAGACGAATACATAACATGTTACATTATCTTAAATAAATGCAAAAACACCTCTTGAATTCACATTCCGCCCCAAAACTCTGAAAGAAGCCTCGTGCTAAGATTGGGAACATCATTTTCTCAAAACAACCCCAATGTATGTTCCACTAAGTGCAATTATCTCAGCAGAACGGCCAAATATTCTACGCAACAAACGTTCACACGCGAATTAAAACGTGAACGAAAAAAAAAATTGTAACATTTTTTTACACTCAGTATTAACTTACATTAAATTATAAATTATATTATAATTATTATTATGAATAAAATGAAATTTAATCTTATATTGCGGCCCGCGGCGGCCCTCGTGGGGAGGTAGAAATTTTTAAAAGGCGACTCGAGGAGATTAATAATAATATTTTCTTCTTTCATAGAAATACAAAATGCCTAGTCAAACAAAATTTATTTAGGTAGCTTCAAAGATAATATTAAAAAAAAAAAAACTAAACAGATAGCCATGTTCCATACATCTCAAAGAAATAAACTAGTGAGGTCTTAAGAGGCATTCTGGACATTGCAACCTCTGGACTTGGCTCAATTCCTTCCGAGTGCAATGTATTGCCTCCTAAGACATAAGCAGAAACCCAAAAATATTTATTATCATTACATTATATTTATCTTACTGCTCATTGGGCTTGCCGCTCCAACCTAATTGTTATTTTTTCTTCTAAATTAATTCATTTACATGATTTTATTTTTTCATTACTTGTAGCATATAATATATAAAAATTATATTGTTACTATTTTCTAATTTAAAATTTTAAATCACAAGTTATTCTTTATTTTCTGAGATCTCTTCTTATTATACAGAATGTGCCAAATCACCGTAGAATATTGTTTTGCTTTATTTCGTATTACCTCTTATTTATTTGAAAAGCTTCTCTCCTAGTTAAAAAATAATTACTTTTTATTAACATTTGAAGGTGATGGACTAGTTAACAATAATTAAGCGTTAACACAAATTCAAACTCATTCGATTAATATCTGTAGTTAAACTATAACACCAAAAATATTTTTTTATTTTTTTATTTTCTATTTAAGATGATTTTTTGATCTGTAAAAAATGGATTATCTATTTACTATCAATTAACTAAATATTCGGAGCCTAATTCGGGGAGTTCTTAGAGTTTTTGTACAATGCGATGATCTTTCTAATGCCAAAGAGGCGAAACGTCTTGAATCACAAAGAAATATATACTTAGCTTTACATATTTCGTGCTTTAAACAAATCATAAAATCATTAATTATATCAACTAGCCAAGAAGGCTTCATCTCAAAGGGTAATTCGTATTTTCTAAATCATATCATATTTCATATTTGCGCTTAATATGAAAATCACATCGCTTTTGTTAAATTTTTTCATATATTTATTTCAGCTCACGAAAACTGATTTCGGGGATTTCTTCTTTTTGTAAATTTAATTTTAAGGTATTATTTTTTTCTTTTTAAAAACATTTTTCAATATTAAAAACTCATGCGCTTAGTAAATAATATTGCATTCACTAATGGTAATAATATTTCATTTGATTAAAATCGATTTTTTTAAATTCTAATTTATTATTTATCTATAATTTTAATTTCTGGAGGATTCAATTCCAAACAAATTGATAAGATTTAGTAAATATTATTTTGAGTAAAATATACAAACATATTTTTGAGAAATAAAATATTTACCTATTCATATGATAATTAAAATAATTATCACATTTCAATTAATAGGGTGATTAAAATGAATAAAAGTTAGAAAAATTTATATTTCAAAAGCTAATATATAATTCCCTTAATTAAAGTCCAGTAATGTAGGTCTAATAAATAATGCCATATACAAATGTTTTTGTTTTTTTTGAGTTTATTAAGGAATTTTGACTAGTTACTTCAAATTAGAAGCATAACATATCACTTTTTGCTGGAATTTAATTAAGAAGATCTAAAGAGACCGTCCAATCATACATACAAGAACATAAATTTGAATCCTACTATATTTGTTCAATATTGTAGAAAAATTGGAAAATATTATTTAAAATACGTTGATCTTTTGAAAATACACAAATTTAAAAATAAAAAGCATTTCTATTCTAACTTTTGGTACCGTAAATTTTGGACAACATTCACCGAACAAAAACTTTTTACAAAATTATCTTTTATCTCTGGTATTTAATTTGGATGCAATTTTAAACGAGTGTTTTTGTCAGTTTTAATTTGATTAATAGAGACATAAATTAAAATTATAGGTACTGAAAAAAGTGTATTCTATCTTTTTCGTTTATAATGCAAAGTGGATTTTTATTTGTATTTATTCACTTTAAATTTTTTTCTTTTTTCGTAAAGCTTTTTAGAAAGAATTTTAAGAATTCTGGAAAGGTTTACATTAAAAGTAAATCATTTAGATATTTCTCAATAAGGGTTTGTAAGAATCCTGGATAACTTTACGGGAATAGAAAAACATTCCAATTGAATAAATACAAATAAATCCTTTTGTTTTATATCGATTCTTCACATCAAACATTTACAAAAGAATCAAAATTATATTAATTTAGTTTAGATTTATCTATTTGTATAATTGGACCCTTTTTCCAAAACCTCTTAAATCTTCTAATTAACTAATTTAATTTTCAACATATTCCCTTCAATTTTTATTTTGTTTAATATCTTCCATGAAGAAAAGTTTCCAAGTGAAAATATTTGAACGTTGCTTGGATTTAAACGTTTCTCTTTTATCATTAATTGATATCGAGTTGTCCGTTAAATTGGTTTCCCCAAAATAGGCCGCCGCTGAGCTCAGGGCAGCAGTTCTTGGCCAATGACCTTCGGTCAACAATCCTTGTTATTTACATAAAGAAAAACAAACACATATTTACTTACTCACAGACAGACAAAGTGAGAGAGATAGAAATTCGTAAGAGTGAATGTCAATTGTGTGTATGATTGCGAGAATGAATGTTTATGGATGTGATGGATCGACTTTGAATACGAATATACGAACGATGTTATAAATAAATTTTATTTTTCGTTATTTCAAATCGTTTTTCTCGCACAAGTCAAATTAATTTTATAAATAAATATCTATTAAAAACAATTATTTATAGAATTTTATATATATATTACATACAATATTTTTAATTTGATTAAAATTATAATTCGTTATACTTTTCTTCATTTGTGGTCTGGTAGTTCCTAAGTTGAGCATGAGAGTTGTTATTAGAATAAACAGTTGTGTAATTGTATTTTGACATATCGCTCTATGTCTTGATCATATTTGTATTTTGAGGTCAAAAGATTGAAAAGAAATCAAAAACAAATTGTAATAAAATATTTCAAAATTGATTCATTGCTTATTTCTTCACCCACCAAAATTAAAAAGATAAAAAGATCATCTTAGATTGTCAAATTAAATAAAAATAATCGAGAAAAAAAATTGACCTAGCTTAGTGTAAGAAATAGGTTTCCTGTGCTCACTGAGCTTCTATATATTTATGTGAAAATTTGGTCTTCAGGTTAATAATTTCAATTTCTATTTTCGGTTCATACCACTTATAGTCTCAAAGATTTGACTACTTTCATTAAAAAAAAACTTTAAAATTAATCGCCAGTTCTTTTAATCTCTTAATATAATTTGTTTTTTCAAAATTCTTTTGTTTCTCTTTCTATCCTTCCTTATTATATTTATAAAATTGTTTCATTAATTAATCCATTAAAATTAAATCTTTAGTTACTAAAATAAATTAACCATCTATCACAGCAAAAATGAATTATAGTCCGTTCATTCATTGATAAAGCCGCCTAGGAAGGGAAACCTTTCCATCTCCACAGCCATCCATTCTCCTCAACTACTTTGTTTAAATGCCTGCAGTTAGGAGTAGGGACCTTACTCCTTACTATGTGTTGGGAAAAGTAGAATATGATAAGTGTCAAGTGGGAGAAAAGAGTTCTTGAAGATTCTAAACTATTCCCTCTACATTCTACATCATTAAATGAGTGGAAATGTTAATTTTTAAGATATTAATCTCGAGATATTTTTATTTTTAAACCACCCTTTGTATATATAAAAAAAAATTAGAAAAAACACTTTAATTTTTCTCTTATTGGTTGACTGTTTTAATTAGGAATGTTTATTTATATCCAGCACGAAAAAAAAGATTTCTCTTGAGTGATTTTCCACCACATGTCTTTTAATCACAAAATCTGAAAACAGGCCAATGAAGATATCTACGAGGAAATTTAAATATATAGATTAGATGAAATTTAAGCTTCTATTTTTAAGTTTTTAATCAATAGTGTAATTAGATAGGCTAGAAGATAAGTCTTTTTTTGTTTTTTATTTGTTTATTATGAAATAGGTAACTAAGAGAAATTGATTAGTAGCAAAAACAAAAATTGCTGAGTTTAAGCTTCACTGGTTGTAGCTATATTTAAGGACTGAAGAATTTCAAATAAAACCACTTGAATTTCTATATGATCAGACCTTTTCATTTATACATAATGACGTTCCGAATTTTAATTTTACAGACTTTTTTAACAAACAGTTTCGCTATAACTTGACAAATACTGAACTAGATGTGAATTTATGTCTCGTGTATGGCTATGATAACATATTATTTTTAAGAACATTAATAACTAAAATGGTTTTAGTCGAAATTCTTCTGCTTTTAAAGTGAATATGATATGAGTAACAAATATCGAGTGGTTACGTACTATCGAATTTAAAGAAAGAGTATTTCATTATGGAGAAGCCCTGATTTATTTAATTCACACTACACATCGACCCTAAAAAGAAATAGAAACTGAAATAGCTGCTTGTTTTAACATGTACTTGACCATTATAACTTAAATATTAAGAATTAATTTGCTTTTTCATGAATATCCAATTATTACCAAAAAATATTTTTCTTTCATCATTTTTGGCAATGAAAATGTTAACTTAAAATTAGGCAACAAATTTATTCTTAAATAATTAAAATTACCAATAATAGTTGAATCGTTAGCTATACATTTTTAAATTGATACATAATTAATTTGATTTTAATAATATTCAAAGAATAAAATTTATTCGTTTTTTTTTTATAATTGAGCCGTTCACAGCCCAAAATGATTAACTGCACTTTTTGAATCTTTCCAAAGCACATAAGTAATTGATGCTTACGTTTTTATATTTAAAATAAATTTAATCAATTCTTATGTTTAAAACTAATTACTGACAAAATAGTGTTTAGCCATCAAACAATAAATAATTTATTTCTTATTCCAATGTTTTTTATTTCAGAATATTTTAGAAACCATTCATAATCAATATAAGCTATACTTATAATATTACACTTTAAAATGATTGTTTGAATGTATATTTCAAAATAAATTTTAAACATCATCGTTTATTAGAGTAAGTGACCCAAAAGTAGACATACCCCTTAAAGAGGACACCTTAAAACAATTGTGTTTAAAATAAGGGCAAATAGGCCCCAAATTCTTTATGTTATGTTGGCCAGTCTTTGTAATACTGTTCAAAAGGGGATGGAATTGCAGCAGACAGAATTTGGGGCATATTTGCCCTTATTTTAAACACAGATGTTTTAGGGTGTCCTCTTTAAGGGGTATATCCACTTATGGGCCACTTTAATGTATAAATTTTCTTTACTTTTTGTGTTTGAATTTTATTTATTTGACACAAGAACGGCTCAATTATTATACTGAGAAATATCTACAATAGAATTTTAAATGCGGAAGACTAATGATTTGTTATTTTTTATTATTCAGGTGATTTTAAAAGTCTTAATTTTTTACGATCATAAATTATAAGTTAAAAAAAAAACTTTCACCACGAAAAAGTTCCAATTTAGCTAGATTATATAATTAATGTATATATCTTTAAATTAATTTCAAAATCAATTCGATGAAATAATATTTAATAATTATATTCAAGATTTAAAAATAATAATTTTGATTAATGATAATATCTCGCTACACAATTTGGTTTTCATTCTGAACAACTGAAGGATGATTGATAAGGAAGAAGCTGATCCAGGGTCATTAGGGTGTGTATTTGTGCTTTCCTTGGCACACGGATTGGTTTGTATCTAGGAAATAATGCCGGTGTTAAGTTTCCCCTCGGTGCAAGGGATCTCCTGATGGTGGCAGTGGCTTCGCTGGGGTGACTCATCCGCAGCTGCGTTCTTACTGGTTGGGGTGAGTGCCCCTAAAGTTTGTGGGTTTTGGTACCCTAAAGTAGAGGCCACCTCCGAAATCATTGGTTCTCAACTTGAAATTAAATAAACGGCTTATTGTTAACTTATTATCAAATAAATTCTTATTAAAGGTTTTCTTGCCGAGAGTAATTGACATGTTGATTTTATAACAACAAATAAAAAATCATGTCCTCTACTTAACGCAAATAAAAATAAACACATAATATATACCCTTAAAATTATATTGTTAAATAAAAAACAAGTAAAATAAAACAGAATTAAGTTTTATACAAGGTCATAGTTTTGAGATAGATAATTTTGATGATGATTCGTCATCGCCTCATTAATATTTTATTGAAGATTAATTAAAGTGAGCCTGGTTGGTTTAAATTTTAAAACAATGTTAATTTCAATAATTGTACATACTTTGGCAAAGAAGTTTCGTCGCTCATTGAAGTCTCTATTGGTTAAAGTTAATATTTAGAATTACAATGGTATTTATGGGCTAGTAAATTAAATAACTGATAAAAATGGATAACTGAGAGCATTTTAGTTTAATTTGATTAGCTGTGTTTGTCCGGTATGATATCAGACAAGTCAAACTCATCAACAGGGCTTTTTAGGAAAAATTCCTCTCATGTGACAGACATGCCATAAAAAAAGCAATTATATATTGTGAATTATTATTGTACTATAAAAATCAAATGATTGCTTATTTAAAAAAATAGAAAAAATATTTCACTCAAAAACTAACGTCTCGTTATAAATAAATAAAATTTATAATTCCAGCAGAAGACACACTCTTTTATTGTCTCCTTCAAAAATATTTCTGTTAAACGTATATAATTATAATTCGGACTAACATTAAATACATATATCAATTGTTGAGAACCATTGATCCTTATTTAAAATTACTATTTATACTTAACGGTTGCAATTAAACTTTTTACTAATATACCTACATAATGATTTTGTTATTTTTTTTTTATTTTAATTATAAATGAACGTATGTTTTTTCTTATTTTTGCAATTAACAACTTTAAATATTACTTTTTCCATTGTGTTATTTATTGTAATATATCTGTAAATTAAAATTGCATGTTATCTTCGTGATGGAAATGTTATGCTTTCTAGTTATTATTTATTCTGCTTAAGACACTCCTTAAAATTATTTACTATGAATGTTTTTTTGTTGTTTTTTTTTTTAATTAGTAAAATTAATAATATATTAATCTTTCTGCAAAAACTTGTTTATAAAAACATATATATATATATATATGTTATTAAATATAAAGTACCTGTAATAGACTTGTAGAATTTAAAAAGCTAGAAAACTAGTGGTATTCTTAATAATGAAACTAATCCTTTTTTGTATCTCTAGGATGGTTAGGCAAGGATAGCACTTGTCATCCCTGCCACTACACCTGCAAAGCATGCTCTGGGCCAAATGATTATCAATGCAGTAAATGCCACGATGACGCCCTTCTCGTCGAGCCCAATTCATTTTGGAAATTATTAATGTTCAAAACGCCGATTAATGAGAGTTACTGTTATCCTGCTGCTTTGGTTCCTCGGATATCAAGAGCGATTTGGTATTATTGGCTCGCCTTGGCTTGTGCAATGATTGTGATAATTGGTGCTATTATCTGGGCTGCTTCTTGCATCTTCCCAGATATTTTAAAAAGAAATCGTCCTGGTTATTCCCGAGTGGCCACAGATTCTAACTATCCTTAAATAGTTCCTTTAATATAATGTGATTTAAATCAAACCTTACGAGATTCAAAACAAATATAGAATCCAAATTATGAACTCTTACAGAATGAATATTAAGTCGTATTTAAATTTTTTTTAATCACGCGATGTGAATTCAAATTTGAGAAATTTTAAAATAAAATAAACTATTAAATATTCGTTTGCCAATTTGATATGATCTCTTATTAATTTATCTTTAGAAATAAACCAAATCACAAAATTTAGGAGATTAATCAATTTTTATTTTATGAAATTATTTTACTATATTTCTCAAGGACATTAGAAATAATGAATGTTATTTAAAATATGTTATTATATTTTACAATTTACTTAAACGAATCGTTTATTTCGAAAATAGAATGAGTCCTCGAAAATCAAGAGAACGATTTTGGGTCAAAAATAACGAATTTGGTCATACTTTGATCCTTTTAAATCCAGTCAATTTATCTTATTTTCACAAGTATTGACGAGTCATGAGTAAAGGAAGAGAAAGTGCCAAAAATCGGACTCTATTCTTTTTCAAAATAAACGATTAAATTACAATTTTAAATTTTATAAAAAAAAAATACTAATGTATTTATTTCAAGATGTTATATTGTTAAATGTGTAAAAAATTGGAAAGACAAAATAATAAAATATATATGATAGGAATTGATTTAATAAAATAGTTCAAATTGTGCTCAACAAAAATTAAAAACTAAAAATAAAATGTAATTACTTATAATTCTTATATTTTATCCCAAATGAAATAATACATAATCAGACTATTTAATAATATGAGACCAATACATACAAATATATTTAAGAATGAGTTTTATACTGTCTCATTTTATTAAAAATTACTTGTTTTTTCTTATTTTTATAAAGATCTCATTTTTATATATATATTTGAGATAAGGGAAGTTTTTATATCTAGAAAAAAACAAACAATTCTACATTTATCTTAAGGACTTTTACCAAATAAAAGAATTTACCTAATTCTATAATTATTGAAAATTTTTAATTTACAAATGCTAAATTAAAAATAAAAAAATCATTTACAAAAAATGTATAAAGAGAATTTTCCTTAGTATTGTTTGCCAAGTTTATAAATGTAACAATATCATTATAAAATAAAAAATTATTATTTAAATAAAAAAATTCATTTAAAATATATTTTGTAAATAATTAAATTTATTTTTAATAAAAAACAATTCCTGAAATGGTATATAGTATACATAGACCTCAGAAATGAGGCAATTTGAAAAACCCAAGAGGAAAACTGATGTACTCTCCTCGTAGCTATTTAAAATATAAAACGTTTCTTGTAGAAAAATCTCTCTTTATTAATTAGATGGATATCATAATGTCTAAGATACTAGTTTCGGCAGAAAACATCCGCCATCTTCAGTCTACAAAAGGAAACCAAAATTATACAATGCAAAGCAAGCTTAAACATTATAGGAATTTACAAACATAACATAAAAGATTCAAAAAGTAATTTAGGATGGAGTTTTTTACCTCTGGACATAGAATCAAGCCCACATTTGCATGTTTCCAAAGACAAAGGACAATGCGTGTAAAGTGAGCAAAATGATAATACATATTATATAAAAAGGTGTTTCACATATATCAGATATATAAGTTATTTTTGAAAAAATAACCTAATAAATTCACAAAATATAACCAATGATTAATCCCACTCAAAAGTAAGAATACCTGCATATATTTTTAATATTAAATTAGAGGAGATAAATTAAATTAAATATAAATTTTTAATGGACCTAGTATGAATTCGAATTGAATATATATTTATACATATAATTAAAAATAATCCTCAGGAGTTGTCAACAGTGGCGGTACCAGCTTTTTTTACTTTTCTGTTGTGCGACACCCGGCAGAAAAATTTGGAGGGTGACCAGCAAAAATATGCATTATTTCAAGTAATTCAGATTTTTGTATAATTTATATATTCTTTTTTAATTGTTTAGGTATAATGCATAATTATTATATTTTTATTATATAAAGTCTATAATATTGAAAAGAGATAGTTTTCTCTTTTTTTTATTTTATCAACTCGGTTTTTCAATATTTTTTGCTTAAATGCTCAATTTAGCAGGTTGAGCGAGAACAATTCAGGTTCGGCGCTCGCCCAACCCACTCCTAGCACCGCCACTGCTAATTAGAAAAATGCGAGATGGCCGTCAAATTTTAAATATTATGAAAAATATTCATTTAACAAGGACGCCTGTAGGGTATAGTACGATCCAGAGGCGTCTATTGGGTTGCATAGATACAGGCGGACAACTTTCCTAGATTATTCAGTACGTGGCTTTAGTGAAAGGCAATATATTAATATTATTTTGCACTTTGAATTCAGGCAAAAAGCTCGAATTTTATTTGCAGCCAAAATTGAATAAAACTGAAATAAAATTTAATTTCTTTTCAATGTTTTAAA
The DNA here is from genome assembly GCA_024734495.1 of Forficula auricularia. Taxonomy (NCBI): domain Eukaryota; kingdom Metazoa; phylum Arthropoda; class Insecta; order Dermaptera; family Forficulidae; genus Forficula; species Forficula auricularia. Next base: position 5,837,965 of record JALMQS010000061.1, read on the forward strand.
TGTAATTAAAAATAATATTAATAACCGTAAGTTATATTAATATTATCATATGTTGACCATTGAAGAAGGAGTGACGATCCTTCGAATGAAAATGACCTCCTAATAAATTCTTTTATTCGAAATTTGTGGTTTTCATTATTGGGCATGGCTTTCCATCAATTCAGAATTGAGTTCTAGGTTCTACCATTTCTTCTTTGATAAAAAAATCTCTTAATTAATTAAATTTCTTACTTTTAATATAATATTATTTGTAATTAACTATATTAGTGGGTTTTAAAATTAAAAAAACAAAACAAAAAAAAACAACAATTATTAAAAAGAAAAATTATTTAGTAAAAAATTAATTATAAATTTTTATTCACACACCCACCTATTAATAATTACTTTAAATTAAGAAAAAAACAATCAAATTAAAATTACCATAGAATGAGACACTGGCAGATAAATTTCTTGACCCAAAAACCACACCTAACCCATGATTTCCATCGAAATCGTTAGCCTTTTCCAGGAAACCGATTCTATAAAACATACATACGAATATATACAGTAATTGCTCATTTATTTATTAAAATTACTAGCTGCAAGGTCCGCCTTCGGCGGCCCTCTTGCTAACCAAGGGGATCGCCCACCCCGAAACCTATTCAGCACCCTCACCCATCGCCCACCCCATTGTTACAGACAAAACCTTAATTTTATATATATAGATAATTTCATTTAAATTGGTAACCATAACGACAGTTTTTGTTGGGGGACGGACATAGGTACATACAGAGGCAGGCACAAATGCGCTTTAGTATTATAGGATTGTATCTGTAGGGTGAATGGCCATCTAGTTCCTTTAATGTACAATTTTCGACTATTTAAATTACAAAAAATATAAATAAATAAAGTTAATAAAAAAGAAAACAAAATATATGATACAAAAATTATATATGTAGATATAGAAAATCAACTGGTGTGGGCACCACACGACTTTCACATTAGTTTCTCCCTTATTTGAAATCATCATACCAATTTTCTTCATTCAAATTACTCTTACTTTCGTTTACCGCAAGCCATTTTGAGAAAACCGAATAAAAGGAGAGACAAATGGGAACCGAGTTATACTCACCCATCAATAATTATTCAATACCTTGAAGAAGGAGAGAAAAAGTCTCCGAAACGTCGGAAATTGAATAAAATGTAAATAATTTATGGACTGCCTTTCATTATAACCTACTTATTTTGCTTTCCAGACCGTCTTTCTAAGAAAATAAATATTATTATAATATAATTCATTATTTTTTTTTTTTTTTTTTGCTTTTCGGCCTTTCTAGCCATAAGCCAATTTACGATACTATTTATTTATTTTTTAAATTTGTTTCTAACCCCGGGGTCAGATTTTAGCCGGATGCCTCAAGTCGGATTCGAACCCAGGTCCACCTGGTCAGCTGGCTGATACGCTACCACCTAGCCTAACCCGACCCCCCATTTTTCATTATTGAAAGTGATGTTCTGAAGATAAAACGTCTTATTATTACTTCGTTTTTGAAATATTAACATTTGCCAGCAAAACGAACTTTCTACAGCTTTTCATTCGTTCGTTAGAATTATAATTGAAGATATTAAAAATAATAGAAAAATAACAAGGACTCAGAGTTACCATGGAATATACAATTTAAAATATATATTTAATATAAATTATCTTTGAATTGAAAATCAAACCTTTCATGCATGGTTTCTGTGGGAACCAGATTCAAAACAGAATTTGAAAAATATTTGAAATATTTTTGAAATGGCTGGAAATTCGGAATTACTGAGAACGCTTTTATTTATAGTGAATGAACAGGGTCAAGCTGAAGGTTCGACCGTTGCTAGAATAGCGGATAGATTACACGAGTTAGCACCAACAGAATCCCTCACAGCACAGAAATTACGTCAATCCATTCGTATTGCTGTTGAAAACGGACTGTTAAAATCACATAGAGGTATCTACAATTAATATTAATTTAGAAAGTTGATGTTACTGAATCCAACAGTGGAGATTTTTAAAATGATCTGTTTAATTTGAGAGATGATATAGATAATTTTGTTGATGATGATAGAAAGATAGAAAAACTGCAGTTTTTCTAAAGTTGAACTCAATTAGGTACCAAAAAGCTATCTGAGTCATTGGCGATCCTTAGAGACAAATCCATATATAAAAAGCCATTAAATTTTAGATCTTAACATCTCCATTGTAAAAGTATGCTGATTAATGATTCAAAATTTAATTATTCATTCTTGTGATTATTTATGTTAATTTGTTGTAATTAAATTTGCATTGATGCCTGATTGACCAAGCCACCGATGACTTGTGCAGGTCGAGAAGTTAATTTATTTATTATTATGATTATTTATACATTCATTTGATATACATAGTTTAAATTTTTACAAATTGATGAATGCGACAAAATGATTTATAGCATCTCAGATTAAGCAGAGAAGATATTTGTAATCTAATTATGTATTTTAATATTTAATTTGAAAATATATTTTGTGTCATTGAAGTTAATAAGCTTATTTAAAACTGCATCTACCCGAAAGACACATATATATAGAAATAGGTTACGAAATTTATTGGGGATAAGCTTCGCTATTGTCCGAATTTTTATCCAAAACATTGTTTTTTTTTCATAAATACCGTTAAATACGTCACATCTTGTCTTGTGAATTTCGCCTAAAAACAGATTAAATATTTGTTCCAGAAAAGATACATATTTGCGTAAGAGTGGATTTTACTGTTCTATAAGTTTCGGAAGTTATTCGCAAGTGGTAACATCCGTCAAATCAGTTTGATAACTTAATAATGGTGTTTGTGAATTATTTAATCTGATGAATTTCGAAAACTTAAGTTCAAAAATCTTATAAAGGAAGAGAATTTTTAATTTGGCACCAATTCCAAATTATAAAATACGCAGGATCAATGTTTTTTAATCGTTATCTAGATAAATAGGAAATCAATTATACAGCACTAAGCTATTGCAGACCGGGTAGGAGTTATACAACCTTATTATTGACGCTACAATGTCTGGCTGTTTAAGAACATTGTAGCTGGTAAACTAAATAAGATACAATCATAAAATTTAGAAGTTATATGTAGTAATTTTTCCTAAAATAAAAAAAATCATATTATGATTTTAATTGAATGAATGTTTTGGGGAAGGTCGATTTTAAATGGGTTTAGTTTTTAGAAATGGGCTAAATTAAAATTATGAAAAAATTCCATGAATTCCCTCATTCTCTCCATATTACCAACAATAAATAAAAACAAATTTGAAAAGTAGGATATCTAAAAGTTAAGGTATAAGGTACTGAACCCTCAATATCCGATATTTATTTTTAAATCTTTCAACAAGATTATCAGTCCATAAAAGAAAACAAACTATTTAAGTTGAAAGATGTTGGGTATTCCTATGATATTTATCATCTAAATCAGGACTGTCCAACCCGTGGCCCGCGGGCCGCATGCGACCCAAAACTGCAATGAGTGTGACCCAACATAAAATCATAAACTTCCTTAAAACATTGAGATTTATATGCAGAGATATATTTATTCCTTTTTTCGAAATATGAATGTACATTTACAATACGTGAAGCTTTTTTCAAGAATAAAATTTACTAAAAACAAAATTATAAGCCCAACTATATAAGATAATAGAAAAGTGAAGTTTCGAATATTTTAAAAATCTTCTTCTTATATTTTCTTTTTCTAAAATATTTATTCAGTAATTTATATGCTATGACACTAACAAAGCGTATATTTATATCATTCTAGTACAAGGAGACAAGGAATTGGGGGTTTTCTAGAACAATCACAATTAATTGATAATTTCTCTCCTGGGCTAAAACTTGTCAGGACTTGCCTTTTAGATCTTTGCGTGTTCTTACGTGTCAATGGATAATGGATAGTCAGGAATTATTATATCCGTGACCGTTTTAAAAAATAAATTATCATTCCTCATATTCTTCTTTAATCCCATTCGATTTAAGCCAGGGCTGTCCAACCAGTGGCCCAATGTAAAGTCATAAAATTCCTTAAAACACTGAGATTTATATGCAGATACTGGAAAATACACAACAATTTGGCCTGATAATTTTATTTTCTATAAAATAAATCTGATAATATACTGTGAAGTTTTCGAAAAATAAAAGTGATAATTTTAAATTTTGAATATGTTACTAGATTTCAATATTTCCGAAAAAAAATATCATTTTGGTCTATTTTCGACTCGATTTTCATTAGAAATAAATTTTCTACTATTAATTATCTAGCCAGGAAAAATTATAAAAAAATAGTAATACATAATATCATTTTCTGTAAGTATGTAGCTATGTATTTACATACGAGAATCTATTTTCAAATATAAAATTTACGAAAAGTAAAATTAGAAGCTCACTAAGAGCTAAAAAATAATAAAGTATTAAATATCTTTTTTGAATAACAAATATCAATAGAATTATAATATTTTGTCCGCGGCCCAAAACATTTGTTTTTTCTTCAAATGTGACCCGTGTAATCCAAAAGGTTGGACACCCCTGATCTAAATTTTCATTTTTTTATAATGACAGAGGCATAAGTAGAAATCACGTAGTTGTGTGTGCTAACCGATTAATTTATCCTGAACTTATTTTTAGGAAAATACCGCCTCACAGTAAATATTTGTCCTAAAGATAACGAGAACGAATTGCGCCTGTCGGTGTCCCGGGAGTTGGAGTCTGGACGCCGTGTCGGGGGTGGTCGTCGACGGGGTGGAATGAGACAGTCTGGAATTATTAGAGGACAAAGAACAACTCGTTCTCCGAAAATTCACATGGCAGTGGGAAGACCCAGAACTTCCGCAATGATCAGTCGAAGAGGAAGCAGAAATAAAATGGCTTCCAAATTACCATCCAAGTCCAACCAAAGGACAAGATAAATAATTTACAATGAAAATAATAATATTTGCAAAATATTATTAAAAAACAGATCACATAGTTTTTTAAAAGAATTTACAAAAAATCACATTTCGGAATTTAAAATAAAATTAAAAATAAATTTGGATTTGAAAATCTATTTCTTCAATTTTTATCTATAATAATATATCGTCGCCTTAGAGTGTAAACCTGCTAAATCCATTTTTGATCATATATGACATATTAATACTGTTGGAAAGAAAAAGAGATGAAGCATCGTCCAAGTACTTAAAGTTACGATCTTGAGTTGTAGAAAATAAAATGTTAAAAATAGTTTCTTTCCATAATAACAATATTATTTTTTATCTGCCCTGTAAAATTTCCTTGTTGTGAGTTAGCAGGTTTACACTCTAAGGCGACGATATTGTATATTAAATTATCTGATATTTAACATTCAAACTTGGCTCACAATTGGCGAAGAAATCGAGTAACATAGACACACAAAAATTCGGTCGAATTGAGAACCTCCTCCTTTTTTGAAGTCGGTTAAAAAAATAGAATCATTAATTGCGCTCATCTCTTATGATTAAATCAAAAATTTCTCTAAAGCTTGTCTAGGGAGTAGGACGGAATTCGCAGATTCCTAACACACCCGAGGTCAAATTGGTGAAATGCCAAAACAATTCATTTGCCACTACGTTTATTCTCATGACTTCTAGAGGGTGAATATTAACAATCTTGTGTCCTCCAAAAAACTCTTTTCATTCCTTACATTGGTCCCTCTCTTCTTTTTAGTAATGCAAGAGTCTGTCACGCCTAATAGATTCTGCATTTTCTCAGTCCACTCCTCCATTATAAAAAATCTGTTGAAATTCGGAACAAAACTTTTTTTTTTAATGGCCTTCGTGACTAATTTATGATTTGCTAGTAAAATTATTGGTTATACCATATTTCTATGTAATATCGCAAAAAATTTCTCAGTCTAAAATGAATGAAAAAAGTTTAAGAAGCGCTGGCTTAAATGATCAAATAATAAATTAGTCAAATTGATTTCCCATAGATAATGAGAAGCATTAAGGGTGGATGGGCAATGAATGAAAGATGTGCTCTCGAGGGAGGCTTTGTTTGTTTCTTGTTAAGGAATATATATACAAATACATATAAAATGAGTTCATCAAGGGTAGGCCTTTATAGCCATTAATTGTAGTCTCGTCGTAAAAAGAAGCTAGTCTATTGACCCAACTCTTCCCCCTCCTTCCGTACTCTTCAAAGATCATCGGATCGAAGAAACGATTAGATAAAAAAAAAATCCCAAAATTGAATAAAACGCAATAAAATTGTTCCAGAAAGAAAAATGAATTTAAAATTAAAATTAGTTTTTTTGCTAAGTGGATTCGATAAATCTTTTTATACTCCATTTTTTTTATTAATATGCCGATAACATTTTACTGGTACTTAAAAAAAAGTGGATATTAATAAAAAAAAAAAAAAAAATAAAAAATGTTTAAAAAAATAAATAAGTTTATCAAAAAAAAAAATAGATATTTATTTAACTAGCAATAAATTATTAGGTTTTTTCGATTACTAGTAGATGAATTTGAAAAACATTTTTATTTATAGGTACTTGTATTTTAAAAACTGATTGAACGAAGGTATTTTTTATTTACAACTTCAGAGAGAAAAGGTGAATATATAAAACTCTCTAAGCTCTTAAGGAATTTTTAAGATTCAATTCTTTTTTTTTTTCAAATTTTCTGCATTTTGCTTATGAAAGTTTTTCAGAAGGTAGAGAAACAAAATCTTTTTTGGTTTAAGAAAAAAAAAGTTTGCACAAAAACTAACTTTCTACAGGCTACCTACCTCAAGATATCTCAAATCAACATTTTTATTCAGTAGAGATCCTTAATATGGCTCAAAAATAATTTGACTTAACAATCAAAAGGTTCCTCAAAAAACAGCGGTTTTTGTTTGGTGTCTCACAAAGGATGAATAAGAAATGATAAAGAAAAAAAAACCAAAAGACTATTTTTACATATCTTGAAATTTAATTAATTTATAACGAGACTAGTTTCGAGGGCTTTGTCCTCTTCATCAGTCTATTACAATTGATTCACAGGAATTCTTGTATGAAAATGAGTTTGAATTTATTTTTCCAGCAAAAGACAGACACTTTTATTGTCTCCTTCAATTTATAAAAATTCTACTATTCTCGGCAAAAAGAAACTTTCAATTTTATTAAAATTTAATTCATTTATTAATGTGTCTTTCTTTTTTTAAGCTGTATTTTCTTTGAGAAGAGGATTCTGATGAATCTTTAATTAAATATAAAAATGACACTTTTTGGTAATTTATATTTTCTAAGTGTTTTTTAATGGTTCAATCTGAAGAGCTTTTCGGATGATACAATTATTTATTCCTGGAGGGGAGGGTATTCTGAGCATTTTGTTTTGTATACCTTCAATGCATATTAAATTTGAAAGTGCTGCATTTGAATGTTATGTATGGGTACATATTTCAAATACATTGGTATTATTTTGTATTTTGCATATGAAGGTTTATTTCGTCTATGTCTGATTAGTATTAAATTAACTTTGAAATTTTGTTGTAAGACCGCATTAGGAAATCAAAATCCTTTTACAAAGATCGAAAATAAAAGCAAAAGGTTGTGAAGTTAATCTCGAGATGGTGATTTGATGGATTCATTGGTCGGATTGTAATCCTTTTAACGCCCTTCTGCCCCTCATGGGCGAAGTTTTTAATGATGCTGCTGCCCTTTATAGGGAACTCCCCCTCTGGCTAGTGACATTTTCAAGTGGGTTTCCACCCTGCTGGAAGTTTTGCATCCCTCTCTCTATTTACATTCGCCTTTAATGGTGTTTGAGAGATGATCCCACGGGAGATGCATTGGGAACATATGCTGTAGTAAATAGGGCAGACAAGCAGAAGCAGCGATGTCGAGGATGAGGATGGCCGGCGCGTGGCGACTCAAGAGCAGTAGAACCACCCCTAGCAAGCCACCAACAACAACGCAACAACCACCCTCTGTCCTTCAGTCTCTAGTTAAACGGCTCGCTTGCCAAATTTACGAAACATTTTTAGATAATCAATTGGATTTTTTCAAGTGTTTTTGTTTAACAAGGGTCGGAAGGCAAACAATACTGTCTGTCATGTATTCAACACCAACCCTTTCTCATTAATAGAAGCAGAAGATTAAAATATGCGAAAGTCAAAGATTGAACTAAGTTCAAATTGATGGAAGGGAATTTCGAAAGATTTGAACTGCCGATGCTTGAATGAGCTTGGACAATAGAATAATATATTAGAACAGATTGACTACGGATTTGTAACTCATACAGACAACATCGATTTGTTTAAAAAATCATTAGGATTATATACAACTTAAACATGTCCATTTTAATAGATTATTTTGTCCAATGATTCATGATAGTGAACTTAAGAAGATAAATCATCAATGTTAAATTAACTTTTGTTTCGATTTTTATCTAAAATCCAAATACCTAAGAATTCATCTTTAAAAAATTAATATATTATATTCTTAAACCTTTAAATATTTTTCAAACTTTAAGGGTTATTTTTGGGGTGTCAGATAGGCTAGTCGGTAGCGTATCATCCTGCTAACCAAGGGGATCCGGGTTCGAATCCGACTCGAGGCATTCGGCTAAAATCTGACCCCCGGAGTATATGCAAAATTTAAAAAATATATAGTATCGTAAATTGGCTTATGGTTAGAAAGGCCGAAAAGCCAAAAAAAAAAAAAAAAAAAGGGTTATTTTTCTTTATTGAAATAATATCAATAATATAGATAAATAAGTTTAAAGCAGATAAACTACACAGTCACTTTAATTTTGGAAGAGAAATTCATTAATTCTCTTGGCTCAATGGAAAGGAGGTTCGGGACTGTTTATCATTTTTATAAAAAAATCCTCAAATTTTTACCATCGAATCATTGATGTATTAAATATTTATTCCCGAAATTTGAAGTTGATCGTCTGTCCCATTACCGAGAAATAAATTATTGAAAATTGTCCTTTTAACATGGAAGTAAATGGAACGAGCTTTTAAAAGGGCCATAACTTCTATACAAATTATACCATTTTCATCAAATTCAACTTTTATGAATCGAATGATATATTTTTCAATAGATTTAACTCTAGTTAATTAGTTATTTAAAAATGTAGAAAAATAAAAAGTTATTTGCAGCCAACAGAATATAACTAAAGCACTAGTGTAGATTTCCAACTCTATTTCTTGAAATCGTTTTTGTGTTTAATAAATGTTTTTATAATGAGAAAAAATTTATCTCAATGTTCTTTTTATTTATATTATCAAAACAAAGATTTTTATTCGAAATTAACCTCATTACTAACAATTTTTTTTATTAAAACATCTAGTAGGCAGAAGTTGTCACTCTGCAGTAATACAAAAGATTTTTTCTTAGATCAACCAGATAGATAAGCTGTCCCGAACTCCCTTAAGTGTCCAAGGTTATTTTATACGAAAAATAACATTCAAAACTGACTCTTAATTCAGATTTTTGTATATTAAGTTCCAGTTTTTTTAGACAAATTTGATTTAATAAAGACAGCACAACGATCACCCGAAATTCACACTCGGTCATTTAACAACAACCAGCGAATGAATGAAAAGAATTTTCAACAACGATTTTGATATGGCATTTTTCTCTAACAATGGGGCTTCATTTCTAATACAAATACGCATAAAAGCTACAAAATAAAATTATTATTTTCATCGATTTGAAGACATCCATCTTTTTGTGATCCAGGGTCTTTTATCGCCTCCATCGGAGTTTATTAGCTCTCTTTCTTTTGCCTCTATGGCTTCCTCGTCTCCACCTTTTTAGAGAACTCGGCGTATTCATTTCTGATGATGTGAAACCACTAAAAAACACAGCAAGGCTGTGATTGAAAGCAGCCAGCTGGGGAAAATAATTTTCCTTTGTAAAAGTCAATTTTAAAATTATTCTGGAGAGTGTACTTATATTTTAATCCAATATTATTATTAGATATTAAAAAATCTAGTTATTTATTACAAGAATGAAATTTGCCAAAAAAATAATGTGAGAAACTATATATACCTTCAGGTGGCCATTAGTTTTACATTGATATATATTTTTTAATCAAAGTTTTTCGATTAGCAATGCATTGAAAAATGTTTTTAAAATATTGAGGCAAACAAAAAACTAATCTATTTTTGTTGGCCTTATTCTAAAAGCACAAATATGTAAATTTTGTTATTTTTCACTAATGTAATTTTTTTATTTAATTAAAAGTAATCCTATACTTGAGACGCGAATGTGATAGTAGGGAGACCGGGATCGGTTGTCACATTTTATGGTTTTTAATTTTTGAAAAGGCAGTGTTTACAGTTTCCCTTTCTATCATTATTGTATCTCGTAATGTTTCCTTGGTTATATTTTCCCCACAAATTTGAGGCCATAGCAGCTTTTGGATTTTCAAAAAAAAAGTTCTGCCTGAGTAAATTTTTGTGACAACCTGGTTTGGGGTTGGTTGCCATAGGCATTGGGTTGGTTGTTATGGATTATTTAGATGGGAAAAAAAGAAAAAAATTTATTCAAAAAAAATTTGTTTTAAGAATGATATTTAATACATATTTAAGACTAATTTAGACACTAAAAATCTAAAATAATAATCTAAATAAATATTTAAGAAAATCTCCTAAATTAGCCTAGTCACTTTCGAGCTCAGTCTCAGAATTTTGACATGTATAAATGTTATTTGGTCCAGGGGTACATAATTCATGAGCCCACTTCTTACAATTTATACTCTGGATCCATTTATCCTTAGTTTTTTACATGTGACAACCAACATTTCAGACAAAAACCGAGCTGGAAAAACAGACATTGAAGCTAACTTCAATGCTAATACAGAATAACATTGTGCAAGTTTTATAAAATAATATAAAATAATTGGGATATAGAATTCATTGAATATAGAGTGAAAAAATTTACAGCTTCAAAAAAACAAAAACATCCAATAAAATCAAGAACTCTCGCCAAAACTAGAAAGTGTGTATAAGTTATATAATACACTCTACTCAGAATATTGTGAACGTACTGTGGTTTGAGTTTAGACCACTAAGAAGCAACAGCGATCGAGAACTGAGACATGTGACAACCAAGCCATGTGACAACCAGCCCCAGTCTCCCCTATAAAAATAACGACATTGTAGATAAATATTTCAATTCATAAAAGTAATACGTATGGATAGAGATAATAGAGATGGTAAAGTGAATTTTCAAATTGCTTAGAGCTATTAAATTGTGGAATTGGGATTTTTTAAAGTTCATTAAGTTCTTTCATTCTAATGGTTTACAACAGTGGGTCGCAAAGCATATTCTTTGGGTTGCGCAATGTCGTTAACCAAATACTTTACCTAGTATATTTATTTTCAATAAGTTTAAAAATATATTTTAATTTATTCAATACTAATAAAAATGAAAATATGAAAAACATTTACTTTTTCATTAAATTTTCATTGGATTGAAAAGTACTATTGTTTATCTTAATTTAAAAATATATATATATAAAGTAGAGGCTTCCCTCCCTCCTGGGCATAATTTCCCCTCGATCCCTTCTTTTTTGTCAACCCGGTTGCCTAAGAACAGGCGTCTCCATTTTGAGTCAAATGCTAACTCGTTCTGTTTTTGCCCCGTCGCTTAAGAAACAGCCAATTCCGTGATGGATTTACTTTTTTACTTTTTACGATGACTTTTATGATGGCTTATTCAATATATAATCAAATATATCTCATTTTCATCCTTGATACCGCCTTGAGGTTTTTTCTGTTAAATCACAAAAGCGTTAGTGTGGCGTTTTTTTTTCTAGTGTATTTTCTTTTTTAGAAAGATTTTTAACTAGAATGTAAATAAATAGAATTATATATTGAAAATGCAGGTATGTACTTTTTTTAATAGAATATTTGATTATTCTATTCCAGAAATTAACTTAGAATAGACATCAATTAATATATTTTTTTTTATTCTTCCCCTTGGCCTCTGGAACTATATGCCCATTTAGCCAGTCGTCACAGATTCACGAAGAATAGGTGTATAACCAAAAAAAATAAAACAAAATAAACTAACAAAATAAATAAATAAAATCATTGGATTATAGTTGGAAGCCAATGGAAACTAAATGTTTAATAAAGGAGTCTGCAGTTGGCCCTCCTTGGCCTAGAGATGCCAATAGAATCTCTGCGCATGTGGGTAAATCATTTCTTCCTTTAATATTCAGGTATAAATGATCAATTTTTTTTTGACTGTGTCCCACAGTCCAGAATTACGTGGTTAATATCGCCAATAGAAATGGAATCACAAAAGCACTATGAATTATCTCTCTGGCCGGTGTTGTGTAGGTATGCAGGTGTTGTTGCATGCCCTAGTCTAAGTCGTATAATGTGAAATTTCAGTTTTCGATAAAGATTGAAGTTTTCAAACCACGGACGAATCGAGATTCCCGGACATAGATTAAAGAAATGAAGACCTTTTATCATACTTGATATCGACCACAGATTCTGCCAATCCCTGTAAATTCTCTTGATGATTGATCGAATTTCATTGGGCTGTAGATCAAGTGAGTGTGGAATACCATCGGTTAGACAGGTCAGCCTATCAACTTTCTCATTTCCCGTAATGCCAGTGTGACTAGGTATCCAGAGAATTTCAATTTCTTTCCCATCAACCCTGAGTTTATTTATTATCTCTATAATATCTAAAATAATATAGAAAGGATTTTTGTTTATGAGGAAGCCATTAATTGCCTTTAAAATAGCCAAGAAATCAGTACAAACCAGAAATTTGTAAAAATCCTGAACATTTCTCATATATTGCACAGCCCTCAGAATTGCAAAGCATTCGGCTGAATAGATGGAAGTTTCGGGTGGGAGTTTAATGATTTCCTTGAAACTTTTATTTGGACACCACAGAGCCGCGCCTAAATGGGAGGCATTTCTGGACCCGTCTGTATAAATGAAAAGATGGTCTTTAAATTTGGATTGAGTAAAATCCAAAAAGACTGAATTCATATTAGGATTATCTCTGCGGCAAGGGAGAGTGCAGGTTTTTATTGTATGGATTTGGTTTACATAATCGTAAGAGAATATCGGGAATTTGGAAAACGTTTTCAATTATAAGAGTCATTTTCGTGTTGGGAGAATCTTTTTGCAAAAGGTTAAGTATCTTCAGGATCAAATAATATAATTCTCATAAATTTCACTTCATGTTAATATCAAAAAAATAAAAATTCTAAAATTAAATTTTAATAAAAGGGTCTATGCCCCGAGTTAGAACCAGTTATGATTTAATAGAAATAAATCCGTTTGAAACTAGCGTCTAAATAGATCATCCCCCAAATGATGATCGTCTGTCGACCTTTTTTTCTCTGTCTAACCCCCGAGAATGATTTGGCGAAATTAAATTCCCTCGGACTGATGAGAAATCGAAAAAGAAACGGTTGTGCATCCAAGCAACGAACCATGAATGAATAAATGGATGAATACAAAGGTCATGTCATCAAAAACTGACATGCTAACCACTTGTGGCAACTTTAACCACCCAGATATTATAGAGATAAAGCCAGAGAAAGAGGGAAGAAAAAGCCTAAAGAAATGGCGACCACAATCAGGTTAAATGCATCTCCATTTAATGGCTACAGTTTTTTTTCTTTTATTTATTATGCTTATCTATTCATATTTCAAAAGTGACCCAACCAGATTGCAATGGTGGGGTTAGATCCATATAAAAATTCTTAAAAACTAATACTCATGCTCAAGAAAGGTTAAATAGTAAATACATTAACAATGAATAAATATATTTAAACTACCTACCTAAGTTTCACTCGGACGAATTAGCAAGAAAAATTCAAGCATTTAATAAAATATTTTAAATATACCAATATTATAGTTCTACAGAAAAAAAAAAACAAAAAAAACGACTTCAAAAAAATTAAATGCATCAAATAAAATAATAAGAATTCAAAAATAAAATAAAATGCAGTAAAAGGTATAAAATAATAATTGAATGTAATGGAAGGCAGCCCAGAGGTAGTGAGGAAAGAAAAAATTAACACATATAAAATAAAGTGTAATTTATTGGAATCCTTCCTCCTTTCCTTTCAAACCGACGTTTCGGAGGAAAATTAGGAAAAGAAGGAAAAAAAATTGTTTTTCTATGCCTTTGTTAAAAATGAAGAAAGTTTTTGAACACTACTGTGGAGAGAAGAAGGAAACATTTTATTTGTTTCAATCATTGACCCTTTGAAACCCTGAAGAAGGAGGGAAAAATCCTCCGAAACGTCGGTTTGAAAGGAAAAGAGGAAGGATTCCAATAAATTACACTTTATTTTATATGTGTTAATTTTTTCTTTCCTCACTACCTCTGGGCTGCCTTCCATTACATTCAATTAAGATTTCTACCAGTCCATCTCTCTCCAGAGAAAATTTCGTTGCAAAAAAGGTATAAAATAATTTTCTAATTTAGTTACAACTAAACGATGAAAATACTTTTTGAAGTCGGTGCTAAACATATACATTTTATGAATCGCACTCGACGGATTTACTACGTTTGGCGTGTAATGAAGACATCGCGTAAGCTCGTTTATATTGTTTGTTTGGCACCGACTTCAAAAAGTGATTTTAAGTAATTTCCATCGTTTAGTTGTAACTACATTAGATAATTATTTTTTTAGTGGATTTTATTAGATTTTTGAGTTCTTATTATTTTATTTGTTGCATTTAATTTATTTAATGTCTCGTTTTTTTTTTCTAAAAATTATTTTTATTTTTCTCTTTTTAGTGATGTTAAGAATAGTGACTTATAATACCTTATTGCATGCATCTCGTAAGAGAAAGATTCGGGCGAAGGAATCAGAAATTGATAATAAAATTCAATCCATAAATAGAAAAATTATCTCGAAACCTTAGCCGGTTTTATATGAACGTTTTAAGATTTTTTTAGAGATTTTATTTATTATAATTTCAAAACTTGAGCAAGATGCGAGGTAGGTTTTTTTGGTGAAACCTACCTCGCATCTTGCTCAAGTTTTATTATTATATTAAAATGTTTCACCTAGAACCAACACCTAACTCCTTAAAATTTATTATAATTTCGATTATTTGTACATAAGAATTGGAGATTTCCGTTATTTTGTCATTGATCATATCATCAGAACTTGACCAACTTAATATGGTACCACCTCTAAGGTATCCACTTTCTAATAAAAAAAGAATCATCGAAATCGGTCCGTAAACGAAGAAGTTGTGGGAACATACATAAAAAAAGGTCTAATACCAATGAAATTTATACGGGACCAATCGGGAACTATACTGAACCCAATGCAAAAAATCATCGAAATCGGTCCACATGGTAAAGAGAATTAAATGTTCAAATACAAAAAAAAACAGACATTCATTATTGAATGCATCTCGTTTGAATCTCCGTTGAATTGATAACATCCTCCTTTTTTGAAGTCGATTAAAAATAAAAATCTTTTTAAGAATAGACGCTATTCAAATTTTGGCGATTCTGGAATTTTTTCTTTGTAAGCTAGAAAGGAAAAACTGGAATCTTAAATTTCAACAAGCAAGCTACAAATGTTCAAGACACTCTTTTTCTAATTTTCAGTATTTTTCATTTGAAGATAGAAAGTCCAAAATGTTAGCACCTTTTCGTATTGAAAATAAAACAAACATAAGAACAAACATAGACCGATTCCGATTTTTTCCCAAAATTGTTGAATCATTCGCGAATATAAACATTTTTCAAACCCTCAAACACCTCTCAAACGATCGCAGGTGTTTGGTTGTTTAAAATATAATAAAATAAAATATTTGAATAATTGAATAAGGGAAGAGATTAAATAATTGAATAATTGAATTCCATCTTTCATATATACATCTGGTATTAGTTTAAGCTCGGGAATCATAATGAGGCTATAGTTCTTTAAAAAGTATCGCGCTGGACTCGCGAAGATTCCGGGTATTCGTTTTGTCTATAAGAAGATTTTCCTTTATTCTTTAATTTAAATTCAAAAATAACGATTTTATTTCATTTTAAAATATATTTTAGATATAAAATTTAAATTTAAATTTTGCTATAGGTTTTCTAGGCTACGTTCTGGACTTGAGCCCCTTCTTATATAAAACAGTAAACTGAAGTACCGGATGGACGCTGAGGGGCTTTCAGTAGAAGGTTCTTTGTTGCATTAAATCATAAAACTACACTTCGAAACTTAAAATTCACTAGTATCTTGAAATTAGCCAAAGCTGGACTTAAGTTCTTTTTTTCAAGAGGATTTATTTCCGTTCATTTTGTGCAACCTTAAATCTTTCAAAATTTGACTCCATAAATATATGTAGGTGTACCTTAGACTCTGATTTAACTCATAAATCATCTTAAAGCTATATCTCATTTTCTTCTATGACACATAAAAACGATGAGAACTTAATTGTGAATTTTATTTTAAAATTACTTAATTTTTATTTTTAATCTTATCTATAATAATATGGAAAACGCATGTTAAGAAGCGCCAGGCCACTGAATGCGTTGAAAAATTTGATACATTGCATTAATTTTTTTTTTTTTTTATTTTTCCTTTCCCTTGGCATCGGGCACAAACCCATTTTGCCAGCCAATATATTTACATTAACTCTACAAAAAACAAAACCAAAAATTAAAATAAAAAAAAAAAAAAAAAAAAAAAAAAATAAATAAATAAATTAAAAAAATAAAATAAAATAAAACAAATTGCAACCTAAAAACTCATCAAAAAATATCACAGCCCAGTGATATAAGGAAATGAAGAACCAGCTTCCCTAGTTCTCCCCCTTCGGATATGCAGGCAAGTAATATCTGCGCATTTGTAGGGAACTGGATCTTTCCCCGAACCCTGTCATAAAATCTGTCTATTTTTCGTCGAGACAACCCACACCCAAGAAGGGCATGGTTAATGTCCCCCCGGGAGCTCGAATCACATCTACAGAAAGGGTGGTCTCTGAGACCAACCCTATGCATGTATTCGGGGGTTGTCGTGTGACCAAGTCTGAGCCTATTAATATGTACAGACATTTTTCTGAACAGGTGGTATCGTTCAAACCAGGGCTGAACCGGGATTCCCGGACACACTCCGAAGAAATGACCCCCTTTGTCAGCACTGGATATTTTCCAGGAATTGTTCCACTCCTGATAGATTCTCTTCTTAATTAAAGACCGAACTTCATCAGCCGACAATTCGAGGGGCCAGGATGACCCCTCGGAAATCGCTCTCACTGCTAGACTGTCCACTCTCTCGTTCCCGTTAATTCCACTATGAGAAGGTATCCATAGAAGGGATACCTCCTTACCTGCCTCTCTAAGATTCTTGATTTCATCTAATATTTCAAGGATAAGATAAGATGTTTTCTTGTTTAGTGGGAATCCTTTAATGGCCGATATAATGGCTAACGAGTCCGTACAAATGAGAACATTCGTTGGATTGGGAAACTTATGCGCATAATTCATTGCCTTCAAAACAGCAAAGCATTCTGCTGAGTAAATATTACTTTCCGCGGGAAGTCTATACATTTCATAGAGATTTTTGGAAGGGCACCATATGGCAGAGCCAACGTATTGAGCCGAAACCTTCTTGGAACCATCGGTATAAATTAAAATGTGATCATTGAAATTCGAACCAATATAGTCACAAAATAGCGTATTAAGAAAAGCGGCATCTTTTTTGAATGGAAGAGAATATGTTTTAACATCGAGAATCTGAATACTAAAACTAAAATCAAAAATGGGGCACTTTGAGAAAGATTTATATTTTGGACAATGATTATTTAAATAGGAGAGTCTTAAAGCTAGCGTTGATCCAGAAATTGAATCGATCACTCCCACATCCGTCATACTCTTTTTTCTCAAAAGATAGTTAAATGACAGCCATTTCCTTCTAAAGTTAAGGGGGAGTTCTTTCACCTCAACCAAAAGCGCATTGGTCGGCGAAGACTTCAAAGCGCCCGTGCAGATCCTAATGCATCTTAGTTGGAGGACGTCCAGGCTACGGGTTGTTGACTTGGCGGCATTGTCGAATAGCTGGCATCCATAATCAAAGACAGGTCTGATAAAAGAGCGATAAAGAAGGAGACACGTAGCTGGATCTGATCCCCATTTTACATAGGCGATAGCTTTCAGAATGTTAACTTTCTTTTCTACTTTCTCCTTAACCAAATTCATATGATTCTTCCATAGAAGCTTACGGTCAAGTACTAGCCCTAAAAATTTAATTGACGATAGTATTTCAATATTGTAAGAATTAAACCTAAAAGACGTTGGAAAGGTGACTTTATATTTCCTAGTGAAAATTACAGCTTTGGTTTTATCCAGCTCAAGATCTAAACCTAGGTTATCGAGAATAGACATCAGCCTAGATAACGATTCTCTCAACAAATTCTCATTTTTTGAAATAGAATCGGAAGATGCAAAGAGTACCACATCATCCGCGTACTGAAGAACCTTAACCCCAGGGACTGTACATGATTCAATATCACGAGTATATATGTTAAATAGTAAGGGTGCCAGAATGGTTCCCTGACCAATACCCTTAGCAATAATTCGAGGACCTATATTCAAGTTCTTGTTTTGCAGATATACATGTCGAGTATGAATAGTGGATAATAAGTAGTTAATAATGTTACTTGGAACATGTAATCTACTTAATTGCTCAGACAAGATATCTAAATTTACACTGTCATAAGCCCCCTTGATATCTAGAAATAGAGCTGACGTGAAGCCTCGACTGTTAAAAGAAGTAAGTATTTCATGTTGGAGAATTGTCAGGTTATCCAAAGTGCTTCGTCCACGACGGAAGCCGCATTGGGTGCTGGGAAATTTATTGGTCGACTCCAACCACCATTCGAGTCTATTTTTTAAAACTAATTCAAATATCTTGCCCATACATGATGTTAGAGAGATAGGTCTGTAGGAGGATACAAGGCTAGGGCTTTTATTTGGTTTGGGAACCATAATAATTCTTGAGGTTGACCAGGAGGGCGGGAAACTATTATTAAGTAAGAAATGGTTAAAAATATCTACTAATCGAATCTTTAAAAATTCGGGAAGATTTTTAATCATTGAATATGTCACTAAGTCAAGTCCTGGTGCTGAGTCTCGTTTGGAATTTAGGGCATTTAAAAATTCTTGAAAACCAATTTTGTCTGCCAAAAATTGATTTTGACTAGAGTTTTCCATCTCCAAAAAATTAATTTTATTTACAGCAGTGGGCGGAGCAATGGCATCAAAAAACTCTTCACATAGATCATCAGGTGGAGGACAAGGAGGGGACGAATGTATATTCTTAAACAATCTGATTTGTTTCCACACCAGATTATTCGGGGTATTTTTGTCTATACTGGAACAAAATTCTCTCCATTTTGTTCTTTTCTTATATTTCAGAGTCTTTTTTGTAAGGCTTTCTATTTTTTTTAAAGCCATAAAATTCCCAAAATTCATATTCCTCAGGAAGATTTTATAGGTTTTCTTTCTCTCTTTAACAAGGTTTGTGCACTCCTGATCCCACCACACCGGGGAAGGTCGATAATGATCAGTATCGGTTCGCACCTGGGGGCTCGAAAGGGATGCTGCATTTTGCATTGAATCTATAATCAAGTCATAATCAGAAGGTCTGATGTTACCATCTTCGAAACTTAATTGGTTAAAGGATTGATTGTAAGTCGACCAATCAATCTTACGATGATTAAAGCCCTTTTTTAAAAACGAGATTTTATTCAAAGTTGGGCAATCCACCTTGATAAGAATACCAAAATGATCGCTTCCCAGGGGCTCGTCCATAACGGACCAAGACAACAGTGGACTAATGGAAGGGGTAGCAATTGTGAGATCAACCGGAGAAGTCTTTCTAAACGGATGTGGCAACATTGTATTGCTACCATTATTTAGAATCACTAGGGAATCCTGGTCAAAATTTTCAAGAAGTTTTTTCCCGGCACGGTCTTCAAAAGTACATCCCCAGGAAGGGGAGTGGGCATTAAAGTCCCCGGATATAATAGTATCTCCAGTCACCTGGCTCATTAATCTTTGCCAATCGTTATTATTTATAATTGTCCCTGGAGGTGCATAAATTGATAATAAATTTATTTTCTTTTTATTAGGAAGTACTATTTCAACCCCTAACACTTCGAAATTAAAATGAAAAGTATTTAAATTAATAATTTGACTCTGAATAGAATTCTTAACAAAGATAGCGACACCGCCGCCAACGCCGACGTCCCTATCTTTTCGATAAACTTCGAATGTAGGTTTAAACAATTTTTTTGAAGGAATCAGCCATGTTTCGGATAATAAAACAATCGACAAATTCATTTCTTTAATAATTTTATCTAACGATTCCCTATTGGCGTTAAGCGATCGGGCATTCCATTGAAAACAATTAATAAAATTATTATTTATAGAATCAAACATCTTTATTTATTTTTTTTAATTATTATTTAATTAAATATTCAAAATAAATCAAAGGGAATAACTAGAAATTTATTCTAATTATATTATTAAAATATTATTTTTTTATATTTAAAATATTCCCATTTGTTTTAAGCACAGTGTTATTATTATTAACAGATATATCTTCTGAGAGAGAGACTGGGTTAAAGCCAGTATTGTTTGTTGTAAGTGACTTACTTATTTCTTTCTCATTTTCTACCAACATATTTATTTCTCCCGATACACATGGATTGGGAGGCATTGGGGAGGATGAGAAAATTATTTGGCTATTAGGCAATTTAAAATTAGGAATTGGTTTTGCCGGACGAGGTCTACTTTGTTTCTTAGACCTAAATGTAAAATGTTTTTTCTTGTTTTCTTCGTCTGAGTCACTCTGATTTTTTGCCCTCTTACGGGGTAAATTACTGGAATTTTTCCAACTTCCAAGCTTGGGAAAGTTATCAGAGTCAAAAGTGATCGGACGATTAGGAATAACTGAGAGAGAATCAGCGAATGGTTTATACTTTACAGTTTCAAATGCCTCTTTGAAAGAGTAATTTTTAATAAAAATAAGTTCTTTTATTTTTTTTTGAATATTATACTCGGGACATACAGCTATGTTGGTTGCTAAGTGCTCTCCTTTACAGAAAAGGCACTTAGGAGCTTGAGTTTTACAAAATGAATCATCATGGTCCACCTCCCCTCCCCCACAGGACGGACAGCGGGTCTTGCCTTTGCAAACCTGGGATCGGTGCCCATAGCGGATACATTTCCGGCAAATTATAGGATTGGGAATATAGGGGATTACTCCTGTTCTCACCGAGTGAATAATAATATATTCCGGAAGTGACTGAGTAAGAAATACAACTTTAACAGAATTTGTGGGCAACAGGGATGACAATCCATTCCCGTCTTTCACCATTCGCTTGAATCTCTCGACTCTGATTATTTTGTATGGTGAAATACAAAAATCGGGTTCGAGCAAATCACTAACTTCCATTTCAACTGGAAAATTCCTAATTATTCCAGTTTTGGTTGTTAAGAAAAATGGAATATATGCTTCGAAATTATTTTCAATTAATGTGGTTTCCTTCACAAATGCATTAGCATCTGTCGAAGTTTGAAATTGTACTCGAATTTTAAATTTATTAATAGAACTAATACCAAGAACGGTATGATTGAATTTGTTCATTTTTACGTAAATAAATTTCCCAAATAACATTGGGTGTAAATGTTAGAGATTAATTTAGTTATCACATTTGATTCAACTAGTTCAGACAAAGGTGTATTTTCATTTATGCGAGTTTCTTTGCCATCCCTGTCAATGTAGAATTTAATTTTTTCTTTTAATTCCACATATACAAAAAAAGGTCCCTTGTCATCAATACCATATAGGTTATCATGCGATTTACCTAACAACTCAACTTGAGCTGTTGGTTGTGTTTCTGGGGGAGTTTGACCCCCCCCCCCCAGAATCCCCCATCTTTGTTATATCACTATTAAATTATATTGTAATTTACAAATAAAGCGAAATTAAAACAAAATGCAATGTTTGATTATAAAAATAAAAATAAAATAAAAATAAAAGCAGACAATCTTATCTTGTTCCAGGAAGAAGCACTTAAAGAAAGAACCAAACACGACATTGCATTAATAAGAGGTTGAGAATTTGTATTCTTATATAAAACTGATATAATAAAATATAGGAGAATACAAATTATAAGAAGAATTCAATACAATAACTTTTATTTTCATTCTCACCTGTATGTATACTTTCATTCGAAAATCTCCAAAAAAATTACTTTTTGAACCTTTTCTTCGAAGGGTAGTTGATATAAAGTGGGGGCCTTTATCAACTTGATTGAGAATTTCTAGGAAAAATAAAATATTTATTTTCAAATAAACTAAACTCATTTTAAATAGTATATTTTATAAAGAGTTAAATGAGTATACTTTCGTTGGAAAATCTCGAAAAAAATTACTTTTTCAGCCCAGTCTTTGAAGAGTAATTGATGAATGATACAAAGGGGGGACCCTATCTCGAGAAAAAATTGCTTTTTCAGCCCAGTCTTTGAAGAGTAATTGATGAATGATACAAAGGGGGGACCCTTATCAACTTGATTGATAATTTTTAGAAAAAATAAAATATTAATTTTCAAAAAACTACACTCATTTTAAATAGTATATTTTATAAAGAGTTAAATGAGTATACTTTCCTTGGAAAATCTCGATAAAAATTACTTTTTGAACCCTCCCTTCGAAGGGTATAGTTACCCTTATTACTTTGATTGAGAATTTCTAGAAAAAATAAAATATAAATTTTCAAAAAACTACATTCATTTTAAATAGTAACGTGTGTTTTTTTAGAGGTATAGAACTTCGAATTGAAATAAAACACAAGAAAATCGTTTTAATGTCCATCAATTTGGTTTTATTGGAAGGATAATTTTATGCCATTAATGTTTAAATATGATTTCGGGCATGTGGCCGCCGCGGCTGGCTCGAATAAATCCAATTCTACAGGTCCAATTTTCAACCACTTTTTCGAGCATATGGGGCCGTATGTTGGCAATAACGCCACGAATGTTGGCTTCCAAGTCCCCTAACGTTTCTGGTTTGTTGGCGTAGACGAGCGACTTCACATATCCCCAAAGAAAATAATCCAATGGTGTCAAATCACACGATCTTGGTGGCCAATTGACAGGTCCATTCCGCGAAATTATGCGCTCATCGAATGTGACGTGCGCTGTGTGGCATGTAGCGCCGTCTTGTTGGAACCACAACTCATCCACATTCATGCCATCCAATTCGGGAACAAAATAGTCGGTTATCATGGCTCTATACCGGTCTCCATTAACGGTAACTGACTCTCCAGCATTATTTCGGAAGAAGTATGGCCCAATGACTCCACCAGCCCATAGAGCACACCAAACAGTCAGTTTTTGTGGATGTAATGGCGTCTCAAGGGTCTCATGTGGATTCTCTTCACTCCAAATGCGGCAATTTTGCTTGTTGACGTAGCCAACATTCGTGGCGTTATTGCCAACATACGGCCCCATATGCTCGAAAAAGTGGTTGAAAATTGGACCTGTAGAATTGGATTTATTCGAGCCAGCCGCGGCGGCCACATGCCCGAAATCATATTTAAACATTAATGGCATAAAATTATCCTTCCAATAAAGCCAAATTGATGGACATTAAAACGATTTTCTTGTGTTTTATTTCAATTTGAAGTTCTATACCTCTAAAAAAAACACCCGATATATTTTATAAAGAGTTAAATGAGTATAATAAGATTTATTCATTTTTATCGCTAAAATTTGAAAATGTCTTTTATCCAGATATACATGAATTTATTTATTTATTTATTTTATTCATTTAATCTGCAAACTTAACGACTGGTATTCGAAAGTCGATTAATATTTGATGGAAATCATTTATTTTTACTTTTTTTTATTTGAAATTCAATTTACCTAGATAAACATTATTAATTTGGAAATAGGGATTATTTCTTGTATAAGTGAATATACCTAATTATAAAAAAAGTCAAATTTTGTTTTCATTTAATTATTAATATTGTTTATGACAAATATTATTCTATCATTTAGTTTTTTTCCAAATCTCTTATTTATTTATTTTATTAATGTGTGCAGCAATCTGATAAAGCACACATTACATTAACCAATAATTTCCTCCTTATTATTGCCTTAGTCACATTACTGACACGTGTTAGTTAAATCGGAAATGAAGTTCTCATCTAAATTATACCCTGCAGTTTTTTAGTCCCAGAATCAACGTGGTGAGTTATTTTTAATTTATTAACAGTAATGGAAATTGAAAATTACTTCTCTTACTGTTAGTAGGTACCTAATAGTGAATAAAATGTATTCGGTACGCCCATTATACGTAACTACATTAAAATAAAATACCTAATTAAAATTTGAATGAAAACTGTATTTCTTTATTTATTTTGAAAGAATCAGATTAAAAATATGCAGTGATCGGGTTTTAAATTCAGAACATTTGGATTTATAAATAATCTTTTTTTTTTATTATTTATTTATTGTCACCGGAACAAAAAGCCCATTTAGATGGCACATAAATAAAGTAATAATCTTTTTAAAGAAAACTACAATTAGTTTTCTCACTTTTTATAAATATTATAGGTAGTCAACAAAAATGCCAATCATGATAAATGCATAAATCATTAGACTGTTTTTCCGATATTGATTTAAAAACCTAAAAAATACCGGAGTAAATAAATACTTATCTTAATTTGAGAACAATTTCTTGCTGAGAGTAGCAGAGTTGTTGATTTTTAAGAAGAAATCAATGAGGGTGTCCTCTGCTTGATACAAATTATTCTAGACTTATTTATCCATTTATATATAGATGTATGTTTATTTCTAACAAAAGAAGAGGACACTTTCATTAATTTCTTTTTAAGAATACTTATCTATCTGTTAGATTTCAACGAAAACTTTACTGTGAAATCCCGAGATAATAACTAACACAAGTTTTCAAATTTTCAGTAAGATGGCAGAGACATACAGATCAATGACTTTTAGGGCGCTTTAGGGGCTCTTGTAAGGTTGTTTTAGTCACAAAACTCTTGTATATTCTTCCAACTAAAAAAAAGTTAAAATAAAATATTTTTGGAATAAAAAGATTATAAAAAATTATTTCTGAAGACGCTAGACTTAAAAAAAATTATATTCGAAGATGCTAGACTTCAAAAAAATATATTTCCGAAGATTCACTTATTCTACAGATATATAGGTATATAAGTGAAAATAGATGAAATAGTGGAATTTTGCGTTGGACTCATTACCATAAGAGTTAGTCAAAGCTTTCTATATTTTCCTCATTAAGTTTCTTAAAATAGCTTTAAATCTTTTATAGATATCACACATAGACTCATATTATTTGGCATAAGAGTGAGAAGTGTTAAGGGTCTTGTTATACCTCATTGGCTCTCTAGGCTCATGCTTGTCTTTATTTGCTCAGAATGTTATCAAACTCGCCCTAAATTTCCTTTATATTTGCCTAGTAACATTTTAATGACATTTTATTAGAGCTTAAACTTGAATTCAAGTACTCGTTCTACCATTTTACCAATTAATTAGTCAGCAGTGTTTAATTTAGACAATGGGATGTTCAAAATAAAACAAGAATAGTTAGATATATAATAAAAATTTTTAAGAAAAAAATAAAAACCGACTTCAAAAATTAAGTGCAACAAATATAAAAATACACTAAAAGGTGCCAAATAATTATTATCTTATTTAGTTACAACTAAACGACGAAATATTAACACACGAAATTACTTTTTAAAGTCGGTGCCAAACAAACTATACCTATAAACGAGCGTACCCGCCAAACGTACTAAGTAAGATCGTCGAGTGCGATTCATAAAAGGTATATGTTTGGCACCAGTAAAAAGTAATTTCGTGATAATTTCGTCGTTTAGTTGTAACTAAATAAGATAATAATTATTTTATACCTTTTTAGTGTATTTTTATATTTGTTACTTTTCACTATTTTCTTAAAAATTTTATTTTTCTCTTTTTAGTGATGTTATTAATAGTGATTATATCATCAGAACTTGACCAAATTAATATGACACCATCCCTAAGACACCCCCTTTCGGATAAAAGAACCATCGAAATCGGTTCTGCAACAAAGTTTAAATTCTAAACAAACCTAAACAAACCTAATAAAAAGGTCTAATACCTATGAAAAAAATCGAAAAAAAAATGGGACCAAATCGGAAGCTAGACTGGACCCCATTTTTAAAAAAAATTTTCAAAATCGGTTGACAATTGGCGGAGATATGAGGTAACATAGGCACAAAAAAAAAAAAAAAAAAAAAAAAAAAATTCAATCAAATAGAGAACCTCCTCATGCAAGTCAGTTTAAAAATATATTGCCCCTTTTCAAAATTGCATATTCAAATGTTCTGTGGGTTTAGAGTCCTCATTAAAATTATTATCAACATCAAAATAAAATGGATTTATTTTTACTTGAAGGTTAAATAAAGAGGTCTCGTTTTAAAAGGACTGTGACTTTTTCCAAACTAGGCTTCCATTTTTCCCGAGTAAACTAAAATTTTCCTTTTCCATTAGCACAGGCTGCTTAGCATAAAAATTTGTTTAAACCTGAAGGCTAGAAATATTTTTACTTCAATAAATTCGGAAGTTGTTTAATTATGAGTCATTTAAGAGTAGGTATGTCTGGCAGCATTTCAGAGTTGAAAGAATAATCTCACTTATGAATAAGTTGTCGGCAGTGGAAAAATACTTAATACCCGAAAAATTCCTTGAACCCGGGTTTAGAAGAAAAATTATAAATAATTATCATCTCCAGCAGATAAAAAAATCATAATTTATCAATTTGAATATGAAAAGTCTAACTTCAAAAACAAGTCAATGGTCTTGATAAATTACCATTTGAACACTGTTGAGAACTTCACTCCATTTTCTATCTCTCCTGCCTAAAAGGCTTGAAGAAGATATGATCTTCTGCATAAATATTTTCATTATTTCAGATGCTAGTTTCCAAGGTCTTGTCTTTTCTATTCTGAATGAGCCCTTTGAAGCTAAATCTATTAAGATACAATCTTAAAATTATTATTAGCTATAAATTCTGTTTCCGTGGTCGAAATACTAATTTAATTTTATAAATTGAGATATAATCATGTATAATTTATTAGGAAATTAGACTAGCATTACTTTTTACCGTGAACCTGAAACTCTGAATAGATTTACTATTGAGGTTCAGGATGGAAGCAATGTATATTATTGGTATCACATTTCAAAAAACTAGATATGCATGCAGATCCATAAATACATCCATTCTATTTCTAAATTCAAATTTCATTTAATCAATAGCGCACAAATGTAATTAAAAATAATTTATGATAGTAACATCGTAAATGTATATAAAATCCATCAAATCATCGAAAAATGGCAATTATCCGCATCGTCAAAGGATCCAAGCTACGTTTAGTTTGCATCAAGAATCATTTTAGTAATATTATGAGAAAATTAATTTAATTATATATTATATGAAATTTTTTCTTTAGATTTTTAGATGTGTAATCTGAACCTCCGTTACGGTTTCATTAAGATTTTCTAGATTAAATATGTATATGACAGGTAGAGGTCGGGGAACCTTTTTAGCCATTAACTTAAAATATTTTTACGTAGGTCGCTGTTACACCTACATTCTGAAAAGCAAAAAAAAAGCAAGGTAAATGTATATTATTTATTATTTATTGAATTAAATGGAATTTACATGAAAACTATCTGTAAGTACATAAAAATTGTAAACATTAACATAATTCAAACGCTTTTACGTTTTGGAAAAAATGAGGTTGTTTCATTTTCGCTAAAATGACTTCAAAATTAGGACTTTTTGTCGTGAACGTAATTTAAATACAGTCCTCGGCATTCAGCCGATTTCTGTTCTTGCCGGTTCTTCACTGCTTTTTAGACTTTGTTAAAAGAAAAAAATTCCGAACCTCATCGTGACAACAAACGGATAACTTTTATTAATAACAAATTTAAATTTAGGGAACGAAGAAAAGATTTTTTTATAAACAAAAGGATCAGCCGGGGCTCTTTTATTGAAAATGTTTCATAATTTTTTAACTTTTTTATTAATTTTTACGATTTTGAATTCTCAGAAGAAGTTATCAAATTAAAATACTATAACAGTTTATAAAATAGAAAATTTTAAAAATTACCTCCGATAGTTTCATTGTTAGGGCCTAGAACGTTTGAGTGGAGCCCTTCGGTTCCGCGGAACACAGGTTAAAGAATTATTGGTCAAATAATTTTTTTAATCGAAAAAGTGCAAATCGGTCGATGTCATGGCTTCCATCATGTCCCCCACAAGGGGGAATTTAGAATAGACGAGGTTTTTAAATGCATACTCATTAATTTTTTTGTGAAAATAAAAATGATTTTAAAAAATATTTTGGGTTTCGGGTTGTTTCCTTTAATATCCCAAAGATTTTTAGCGAATTCCGTGACCGAATTCTACTTTTTTCTATTCGAAAATTATTGTAAATCATTGGGCTTGAATTTTCCGGCTAATTTTTTCAACTTCAATAACTTTTTAATTATTCATCGTAGAGCTTTGACTCTTATACACATTTTTGTTTATAATTAAATTTATTTTAACATAGTTCATAATACAAATTTATGTATTTCAAAGGGTTAAGCAAAAATGGTTAAATATATGTTTCATTTCAAATTTTATCTCTTGTACAAGCAAAAGTAACTCACTTACCAACAAAGTTACATGAAACAATTTTTAGGGATTTAAATGTACTACAAAAGATCTTGTATAATTAATTTCTCTCCGACCAATAATTTAGAAGTTAGACGAAGATTTTAAATTTTTATTCACGAATTTTTTTTGGGGAAAATAAAAATAATTTTTCGAAAATATTCACTTTTTCTAGTAAAGGATTTTTTCCTTTAATATCCCAAAAATTTTAGCGAAAACCTTGACATCAACCGAATTCCACGTTTATTACCTCTCATGGCGAGATGATAGACTTCTCGGTAACAAAGAGCTAAAGTATTATAAATGGGAAAGAAAACGATCTTATTTTATCATTTTAATCTATCTTGAGGTTCATAGTAACTTTTTAATATAAGAAAATAGCATTATGAATAAGAATTTTCTACGTTAAGAGAAATTGTATGAAAAGATTCAATTTCTTCTCTCCGTGAGCGATTCAACTAGAAATGCCAAAAAGTTTTAATTTTTTTCTCATTAGATATTTGTTAAAATCTATGGAAATTTCTAATCTGTGGGTTATTTAATTTGATATTTAATATCAAATTATTTTTATTAAGATATTTGCATTTTAAAGGG
This sequence comes from Forficula auricularia, assembly GCA_024734495.1. NCBI lineage: Eukaryota > Metazoa > Arthropoda > Insecta > Dermaptera > Forficulidae > Forficula > Forficula auricularia. Next base: position 5,867,297 of record JALMQS010000061.1, read on the forward strand.
TAGTTTAATTGAAGTCCAATTTGAAATTTTTTGTAAATATTTGAAATTAATAGATATTATAAAACAATTAATTATTAATAAATTAATTCAATTTTGAACGAAATCAATGCAGTACTTTTTGAGAAAATCGTCAAAAACCATCTGAACCGTCAAAAAAACGATGTTTTTTGAACGGACGACGTGACTTTAAAAAAAGTTAAAAAAGTCATATGAAACGAAACATTGACTTATGACATGGAAGTGAATTTTAAAATGTTTCTAAAACGGCCTTTCATAGACGGTTTTCGAGGTTTTTGACGATTTTCTCAAAAAGTACTGCATCGATTTCGTTCAAAATTGAATTAAATTGTTAATAATTAATTGTTTTATAATATCTATTAATTTCAAATTTTTAAAAAAAATTTCGACGGAGTTATTAGCGTTTTTTCAAATTGACTTCAAATAAACTACCCTTTAAAATGCAAATATCTTAATAAAAATAAATTGATATAAAATATCGAATTAAATAACCCACTGATTAGAAATTTCCATAGATTTGAACAAATATCTAATGAGAAAAAAATTAAAACTTTTTGGCATTTCTAGTTGATTCGCTCCCGGAGAGAAGAAATTGAATCTTTTCATACAATTTCTCTTAAAATAGAAAATTCTTAATCATAATGCTATTTTCTTATATTAAAAAGTTACTATGAACCCCAAGATAGATTAAAATGATAAAATAAGATTATTTTCTTTCCCATTTATAATACTTTAGCTCGCCATGAGAGGGAATAAAAGTGGATTCGGTTGATGTCACGGATTTCGCTAAAATTTTTGGGATATTAAAGGAAACAATCCGTTACTAGAAAAAGTGATATTTTTGAAAAATTATTTTTATTTTCACCAAAAAAAATTCGTGAATAAAAATTTAAAATCTTTTATATCTTCTAAATTATTGTTCGGAGACAAATTAATTATATAAGATCTTTTGTAGTACATTTAAATTCCTAAACTTTGTTTGTAGATAACTTAGTTTTGCTTGAATAAGAGATAAAATTTGAAATGAAACATATATTTAACCATTTTTTCTTAACCCTTTGAAATACACAAATTTCTATAATGACATATGTTAAAGTAAATTCAATTATAAACAAAAATGTCTATAAGAGTCAAGGCTCTACGATGAATAATTAAAAAGTTATTGCAGTTGATAAAATTTTGCGAGAAAACTCAATCCGAATGATTTGATCAAATAATTTGTCGAATCGAAAAAAGTAGAATTTGATTGATATCAAAAATCTTTAGAATATTAAAGGAAAAACCCTTTACGCGAAACCGAAAATATATTTTTTTATTTTCATAAAAAATTTAATGAATGTAAATTTAAAAACCTCGTCTAAGCTCTAAATCAGTGTTCTTCAACATTTGTCATACCGCGGAATCCTTTTTTAAGATAATTTTTTTTGGAACCCATCGTTCAGTAGCAGACCCAGGTTTGATTTTAAGAGGGGGGGGGGTGTCGTATTCCATAATATTAGATGTTATGAACAAAGTGCGTCCCTGCCTTTGTTATAAAATCTTTATAATAGAAGATATATTTATTCAAACAAGAAGATAAATATTCCATATAAAATATAAAGTATATATATTATCCATCAAATTTTAGCATTAACTCACGGAACCCCTAGGTACATTTGTTTACCTCTGGTTAAGCTTTTAGATATCTTCGCCTACTAGATAAATCGGCTATTAGCTTATTACCGAATGCGTTAATTAAATATAAGTTTGTGAATTGGTGTTTGAATACTTTTAAATATTGTAGTATGGGCAAATGAAGAGCTCTAAAGACTATTTATTGTATTGTCTTGAAGATATTAGAGATACCTTCAAATAATAATAATAGCTAATATTTATGAAAAATACTTTTTTTCTTTTTGTTTAATTACGTCCAGGTCGGCCACCTCTGATATCAATTTATGGTAGATATTAGCAAATGAAATGTCTTTTTTTATAAACCAAGATTTTTTTATTTAATTATATTCCATGAGTACTATAATATGCAATGATACTGTGTAAAAAATATTCAAAGTTGATTGAGCTCCGCCCCTTTTCCTACCAGTTTGGCTGTTAATGGGTGAAAGGGCCTATCATATTCATTCCTCTGCCTCCCTTTTTCTGACCCGATCCATATATGTCGGCTGTTAAAAGTTAATCTAGCGGATAATTTATTTGCTACTCGATCTCTTAATGAGATTCAGCCATTAAAGATCGATCCATCACACTCTCGAGTTGGACATCAAAAATCTACCGGTTGCAACCAACAACACCCATTCACTTTTTTTATCCAATTTCGAAAATGTGAAAAAAGAGATTATTTGATCTCTCTCACATGAATGACTTTTATATATTAACTGTGAAAGATTAATACTTTTACAAATTTGAAGCTTCGGTAGTTGGCTTGTTATGAAGATACGTTTCCGTTGAAATCACCTAGATTCTTTTTTGGCATTTCAAAGCGGGAGTGCAATTGGATTTTAAAATTTTTTCTTTAATTTGGCTCAATGGCTTCTTTTGATCACATGGCTGGCAATTAAAGAAACCAGTGGATGCTCGAGGATTGCGCTTACAATATGCTTATCTAGCAATGTCTTCACAAGCGATTAAGGGAGTTCGAGACAGCTTATCTATCTGGTTGATCTACGAAAAAATATTTTGTATTTCTCCAGAGCGACAACTTCTGCCTACTGTTGTGTTTTAATACAAAAATTGTTAATAATGAGGTTAATTTCGAATAAAAATCTTTGTTTAGATAATATTAATAAAAAGAATATTGAGATAAATTTTTTCTCATTATAAAAACATTTATTTAACACAAAAACGATTTCAAGAAATAGAGTGGAAATTCTACACTAGTGCTTTAGTTATATTCTGTTGGCTGCAAATAACTTTTTATTTTTTTACATTTATGAATAACTAATTAACTAGACTGTTAAATCTATTGAAAAATGTATCATTAGATTCATAAAAGTTGAATTATTGATAGTATAAATTTGTTGAAAATGGTATAATGTGTATAGAAGTTATAGCCCTTTTAAAAGCTCGGTCCATTTACTTCCATGTTTTAAGGACAATTTTCAATAATTTATTTCTCGATAATGGGACAGACGATCAACTTCAAATTTAGGGAATAATGAATTGAAGACTTAGAAAGAGAATGTTATTTAATACTCGTTTCAGCTAGTCATTTCTAGTTTGAGTGAAAACTAGAAATATCTAAAAGAAACATTAACAAATACTAGCTCTCGCGAAAGTGCTTTATTATTACTACTTAAGCAATTCTGATTTTAAATGATTTCAGATTTTCACTGTACATATTCAATTTATTTGATTTCTATTTTTTTATAATAGAACACTTTATTTTGCTAAAACTACTGAACATCAAGGGCCAGTTCTGTTCCTTAGTTATTGATGGTTCAGAGCCGTGGCAGACAGACAGACAGACAGACACAGAGGGAGCAAGAAACAACCATACTTTAAAAATATTTTTTTTTTTTATATGTTTCAGCAATATCTAAACATGAATAAGCAAAGCACAATTAAAATACTCAATAACTCGACCGCTAATTTTTTAGAAATGATATTTAACGATTTAGAAAAAAATAAAAAATATCTTAAAAATATTCTTATCATAAATTTATTTTTTGTATAGAAAAACCACATTTGAGGACAGATGTTCGTTTTTAGCAAAGCGATTGTGAGTTGTTGACGCCAAATCGAATCAATCCCTTGAAAAGTGGATGTTGATGCCATATGGCCGATTGCTTAATTGCTGGAAATGAACGATTGGCTAACGCCTCGACAAAAGAGGTTCACAACAACAAACACCTCCAACAAACATGTTGGTTTTATTTAACACGAGGGAGGAGTTTAATTTCAATAATTAGGATAGATACCTGAATTAATTAATATGATCTATAGATGATAATACATTTTTGAAGTTTGGTATATTTAGCTCAAAAAACAATACCTATCATAGAAACAAAGAAATGATAAAATTAATTGTGTCAAAATTATAGAGACATTTTTTGGAAAAAATTGACTATTTGTTTGCTTCCGTATCAAAAAAGAAAAAAAAGACAAAAACAGAGAGAAGCCGTATGAGAAGAATAGAGGCGTCGAGAGGGGAGGCTCTCACCAAATAAATTCTTAAAAGATGGTTTCCTGTATGATTATAACTAGGGTTCGGATTTTGCATATTATGCATGTTTATTTTCCTTTATTGCTATCCTTCTAATCTTTTGAATCTAGGCGTTTTAGAGTATCAGGACCCACCCAGAGAAATCTTATTTTGCATATTTAGCGATTCAAGCTAAATTTATTTGTGTGATTTTTGTCGTTTGTTGGAAATCAGAAAAGGGTCAATCCATTTCAAATCACCCAGGTGATGTTGCTCATGATTTTATATTTTCCTGATTTTTTTATCATGTAGACAGTCACAAAACCGTACTTGAAAAAATTTATATGCCATAGTTTTTTTTGGCAGCCATTTTAAAATGGTGGTTGGGCATATTTTAATGAAAAACGTGGTTTGCGGAAAGTTTAATTGCCAAGCTATTTTTAAAGATAGCAGAATAATTCAAAAACCAGTGTATTCACCATGAAATGAACTTTAGGTATACATTATTTTAATTTTTCTATCATGAAAGAGAATCAGTCAAACTATTTCTGAAAAAACTCGGAAAAAATGTATAAATCGTTACTTTTTAAATCCATAAATTTTTATGAAGAAAAAGAGACTCACTAATAATAAGTTATTTCTGTGTTGTATACTTATATAACTACCTGCAGTATAAGTTGTAGTTCTGGGAATGCACTCGTTTTTTTTCTAGAGCTTTTCAAAAATGACCAAAACCCTTTAAATGTCAATTTTCACAGGTCAATATCTGAAAAGGGACTGAATGAATAAAATTGAAAATTTTACAAAATGTTCTTTATACAAATAGGAATATCTCACAAAAAAATTATGACTGATATTCAACTACATTTAGAGTAATAGAGCAGTGAATTTCAGTAAAAACGCTACCCTGCTACACGTTCATGCAGTGTCAAGCTTGCAAATAAGGGCTTGAAATTATTACAATTGACATTAGTCGAATGATGATTAAATCATACATACTATAAATGAACAAATATTTCTTAATTTAAATAAAAATGGCCAGTGATAACAATAGGAGTTCTGATTCTTTAACTTGATTTACCGATACATTTGTTGTACTACACTTGCGTACAGAATACACACAATCAGAGGCGTAGCAACGGGGGGGGGGTGTCAGAATTAATGAAAATGATGAGAGAAGGAGTTACACTAAAAAGGTGCATCCCCTAAAGGCCTTTTTCCGTTCTTTGAGTCGGTTTAAAGCTATCAAGCAGTAGATGTTATGGATTTATAATGCATATTTTAAGAGCATATTTCCTTTTAAAATGAATATTTTTAGTGCATATTTCGGCCTTTTTAAATGCATATATTTCTGTTTTTTAGTGCACATCAATCCGAAAAATAAGAGGATACCTCGATAAGATTTTAAGATTCAACCTCAAGACTCACATAAGCTCTCGGCGGCCCTGAAGAAGACTTGGCTGCCTAACTGTCAGTCTGTTTTCACTTGTTCAACATTCTGTATACGCGATTTGACAATTTTTTTTGAGTGTGAAAAATATAGCTGAATCTTAGCAAAATTAAGTAATAAATTGCAGACTCCATTTAATGATTCGATTTAGAAGCCAACTAAGGTAAAAAAAAATTTACGCCCTTAAATTCTTGAATTATATCCAGACGTATCAACGGACAGGCTGAAAGTTAACATTTGCACAAAGATCCAGCTTATTAATACGAATTTATGAACCAAATATCAGCTTATTAACTAAAACCATTACTTGACAATTTGATTTTCTTTTTGTTTTTCTGTAATTTTCAAAGAAAGAATTCTGAAACTAATAAGCTCAAAATTGAATCAGTTCTTTGTTTTCGAAGTAAGCATTATGATTCCACAAAGAATTTTCTACAACTTTTTCATCCTTGAGTTATTTTTGGTATAGTATAAATTATACAAGTCAGAAAGACAGAAAAAAAAATAATGTTAAAAACTAATATTCATCACGTTTTATTAATTTATAAACACTAATAGTGAAAGAAAATTCGAGTGGCATTTTAAATTTATGGATAAGCCATTGGGTTTGAAAAAAGAAATTGGAGGAAAAAGCGAAACTTTTTCAAAACTTGGTACGCTGTTTTCAGTTTCGGCGAATTAAAAAATAATAAATTTATTAATTAGTAATTCATTGAATTAATTGATTATTATTGTTTACTATATAAAGGAATTAAAATCTCAGAAAAATTATTCAAAAAATGATAGTTTTTGAATAATTTTTTAACCTGAATATCTGGAGTTAGAAAAGCCAAAAATCATATCAGTTTTCCTAATTGGAAATACAAACATTTTAGCACAAGAACGAACTTTATAGAACTTTTCATTCATAAATTATCGTAGGATTCTGAATTCAGATAGACAGCAGAAAAAAATCATGGTTAAAAATGATTTTTTTCTACGCTACAACATTATGAGTGAATTCAATACTAGGCTGGCCTGCCTCTCGGGCGTGCTGGGTAATTTTTATTCTAAGTAGTGAGATATACTTGAAGATTAAAGGAAATAAGAGGTTTGATCTAAAACAAAAATTGGGAAACGTCGAGAGTTGCAATTTGTCAATAAATCAAGATATAAAATAGTTAGACTTCTTTTGATATAAAATTATGTTCTTACTTAAGGTTTGAAAATAAATTAAATATAGAATGAATTATGACATTTTAGCATTAATAGAAGTTTGAAAATTTTATAATTAAAGATTTTTTTTTTCATTTTGTAAATACGAGTAGAGTATATTTTCTTTAACAAAGTTAAATCAAATACTTACCCATGTGGGTGGAGAATGAAAGTAAAAGAGTCTGAAGCAATCGTGGACGAGATGCGCTCCGTGGACAAACAACTTGTCCTTTAGGAATGGAGAACGAAGAGGGGCTGGAAGGCTGGATTTATATGAGCAACCACATAGACGGCCAAGAAAACAACCATACAGCTTAATTGAATTTTCTCAAAAATAGAAAGAAGAAAAAGAAATTAGAAATAATAGTAATAATAAAAATTAAAGTAATATATTAAAAGTTTTTCCTCGGAGACGTCTGCTAGATATATAGCTGAGAATTTAATGGAAAGCAGTCTAGGAATAAATAAAAAGATGATTCCTAATAAAAGAGTATTTTAATGGGATTTTTTAAACTTATGAACCGACATTTCGTAGGATCTTCCCCATTCTTCAGGGTCCAAAGTGTCAATGAAGGAAGTATGGTATGTAATAATTTTCCTTCCTGTCTCCTTTTTTAGTGATGGGTTAATTGGTCTTTAGAAACCTGAATAAGGATATAAGATCCTCCGAAATGTCAGCCTTATAATAACTAATTAACTGAAGGAGGAGGTATCAGCCAAAGATGGAATCATTCTGAAACTTTTGGGTCCAGGCACGTTATAAATTTACATGAAGCTAAAATTTTTTTTATTTTTGACAAGGCTTGGTTCGATCACATATGTGTATAATTCCTAATTAACTGAAGATGGCCAAATAAAATTCAGGCCGAAACGTTTTATTAAAGGTGTTTTATTGAACACAGTGATTCCATCTTTGTCTGATACCTCCTCCTTCATCTAATACAGTTTCATCACAGCCACGAACTCTAACAATAACTAATTAACATTTGAAATAAATAAATTAAAATATTTATTTGTAATTACAGGAAAGAAAATTTCGGATCTTGTTTGGACATTTACGTGTTAAAATACATACCATGTTCACTATCTGTCAATGGTGTGATGGATATATTATTTTCATCTATATACATATCAGCGGCATGCGGTCCATGGATGCTGTGGATGCGGCGCATCGCTAAAATTTAAAACATTTAGAGTATTTTCATAAATATAGACTTCAAAATTTCAGGAAGATCTTTAAATTTTCAAATTATTATCCGTTATTTCAAATATTTCTATAAAAAACATTTTTTTGTTTTTAAAATTATATTGGTTGGAGTGAAATGAGTGGCTTTCGTTATATATTGCATGTTTGGAGGTGAGTGTCTCAAGGGTCTGGACTCAGTTGCCCGGAAAGCATACTAGCGCTTGGGTTCGACTCCCGAGGGGACAAAACCCTCCTACATGCAATATAAACTTATCTATTAATATCTTTGATAAATGACCTAAATTCATGTTCTTAAAATTAATTGATTCAATATCACAAGTTGATTTTGAGAAAAAATTCAATCTTTCTTCTCAAATAGATACTCAATTCTTTACATAAATTTGCCTTCGCATTGGTCCGATGCTGAATCTTTATTTCAGTTAAGCATTAATTTTTACTATTCCAATCGAGTTGAATGGAGTGAAAATGAGTGGCTTTCGTTATATATTGCATGTTTGGAGGTGAGTGTCTCAAGGGTCTGGACTAGTTGCCCGGAAAGCATACCAGTGCTTGGGTTCGACTCCCGAGGGGACAAAACCCTCCCACATGCAATATAAACCCATCCATTAATATCTTTGATAAATGACCCAAATTCATGTTCTTAAAATTAATTGATTCAATATCACAAGTTGATTTTGAGAAAAAATTCAATCTTTCCCTCTCAAATAGATACTCAATTCTTTACATAAATTTGCCTTCGCATTGGTCCGATGCTGAATCTTTATTTCAGTTAAGCATTAATTTTTACTATTCCAATCGAGTTGAATGGAGTGAAAATGAGTGGCTTTTCGTTATATATTGCATGTTTGGAGGTGAGTGTCTCAAGGGTCTGGACTAGTTGCCCGGAAAGCATACTAGTGCTTGGGTTCGACTCCGAGGGACAAAACCTCTCCACATGCAATATAAACTTATCTATTAATATCTTTGATAAATGACCTAAATTCATGTTCTTAAAATTAATTGATTCAATATCACAAGTTGATTTTGAGAAAAATTCAATCTTTCTTTTCTCAAATAGATACTCAATTCTTTACATAAATTTGCCTTCGCATTGGTCCGATGCTGAATCTTTATTTCAGTTAAGCATTAATTTTTACTATTCCAATCGAGTTGAATTGAGTGAAAATGAGTGGCTTTCGTTATATATTGCATGTTTGGAGGTGAGTGTCTCAAGGGTCTGGACTAGTTGCCCGAAAGCATACTAGTGCTTAGGTTCGACTCCCGAGGGGACAAAACCTCTCCTACATGCAATATAAACTTATCTATTAATATCTTTGATAAATGACCTAAATTCATGTTCTTAAAATTAATTGATTCAATATCACAAGTTGATTTTGAGAAAAATTCAATCTTTTCTTTCTCAAATAGATACTCAATTCCTTACATAAATATACTTTTTTATGTTCGCGCAACATTTCGGAAGACAATTTTAATTATAGGAATCGTAGGGAGTGGACATGACTTTAAATTAAATTAAATATAGTTTTCATTAAATACGCCAAACGTTTCGTTGCTGTTTTGCAACTTCTTCAGTGGCTCATTTATTAAACTTATTTATCTGGAAATGAGCCACAGAAGAAGTTGCAAAACAGCAACGAATCGTTTGGCGTATTTAATGAAAACTTGTATTTAGTTTAATTTAAAGTCATTTCCAACTCCCTACGATTCCTTTGATTATTAATCATGGACGATTTTAATTTTTATGCCGTTTTTCTTCTCACAGTCACAAGAATTAATTTCTGACTCCTACTCACACTCACACAAAGCAGTATCCGTTTGGGGCGGAGATCCCAAAATATATTTTTTAAATCTAATGTTAAATTTGATAAAGATGATTCGTAAATTTTTGGACTAATCCATTTATAAATACCCTCAAAATAATAAGATTGGAAATAACTAAGAGTGATATATAGACAAATCATAGCTTGCTTATAGCATAGAATTAGGTGAAATTTCAGATTTTCTTATAGGATAGGGTGATTCATTGTGGAAGATTGTCTATTTCCATCTCAGGGACTATGGAGTTTAAATCACAAGATTTTATTTTTGACTCCTACACTCACTCGCACAAAGCAGTATCCGTTTGGGACAGAGATCCCAAAATATATTTTTTAAATCTAATGTTAAATTTTGAAAAATAACGAAATGGCGTATTCGATGAAATTTGCAAAATAAAACGAAAATTTAAATAAAATTTCAAAAAATGAAGGCTATTTTTTGGACAGAATCCTCTGGTTCAAAAGTCACCAACCGCCACTGATACAAATATAAAGTTACATATATAGAGTTATGTTAGGCTTTTTATAGGTTTTTACTTAAATGAATTATCGATTAATTACATTTTGCAATTGATGATTTACATTGACATTTAGCAACGCACAATATGTCGTTCGTATTGCCCATGTTGAATAGTAAATAATTTCATGTTCTATAACGGATCGGATAAATTCGTAGAGTTGAACAATATTCAAACAAAAACATAAATCAATAACCCAGTTGAAATCTTGTTGAAAGGCTTTGTAACCTGTCGTTTTCAATTTAATTCATCATTTTTTTATTATTATATTTTTAAAGAGGTACTATGCCATTCCAGGTGATGATTTCGATTGGTTTTCTGATTGGTATCGTTTTTAGGCCTTATCCACTTTTTTATAATACAAATTGCAAAAGGTCCATTCACCTATAAATCAATTTTTAACAATAGCTAAAAAAATGGTCCCCAACAAGGGATTAATAACCATTTTTCACATATTATATTAAATAAAATATATTTTCATTTACATGGTCTTTAAATTGAAAGTTTTTTTTGCCGAGGGTAGCAGAATTTTTATATATTGAAGGAGACAATAAAAGAGTGTGTCTTCTGCTGGAATTCCAGCAGAAGACACACTCTTTATTGTTCTCTTTCAATACATGGTCTTTAATGGAAATTTATATATTTTTGGACACTACCTAGACTCTTTTAAAAGAAAGAATTTTTTGCGAGATCGTGCCTCAGTATTGTTTTTTATTTGTGCTTATGAATGTATAAAACGTTGGGAAAAGCAGTTTTAAGTGTATCTCTCTATTTATTTGAATTCGAAAACCGACAATAACTCGAGACCCGAAAGTTGTAGAAAGTTATTTTTGGTGTCAAAATTTTTGTATTTGCTTGAAGAATTCATTGAAAGTTTGAGCATTCTAGATTTAGAATGCCTTGTTGAAAAATACGATAAATCGAAAAAAAATGGACATAATTAAAGAAGATATCCAACAATTGTAGATAGAGAGCTGAAATTTGGCACACAAGATAATATTAATATACTACAGCAAAGTGGTAGTTTCAAATTTCTAGCTTAAAAAAAATTTGCCAAATCCCTAAAATTGTGAAAATAGTACCGAGTCTTGAAAATGTTTTTATTTTTTCCTCTAATTATATAAACTAAAAACAAGATAAATAATTAATATAAATAATTTAATTTATTCAAATTAGTGATGAGCAAGAAAGCCAAGACCAAGACTTTGCTTTGCTCATCACTAATATTAATACTCAAAAACAAAATAATAATAATATGTTTCTTGAAAGTGACCAGGACTTTCTAAACACCCTATAGAAGACTTTACAAACACACCCTCTGTCTATATTAATTAGTGATGAGCAGAATTGGTCTTGGTCTTGCTTTGCTCATCACTAATATTAATACTCAAAATCAAAATAATAATAATATTTTTCTTAAAAGTGATCAGGGCTTTCTAAACACCCTATAGAAGACTTTACAAGTGACTTTACATAGTGATGAGCAAAGCAAAGTCTTGGTCTTGGTCTTCCTTTGCTCATCACTTATTCAAATTTTAATGTAAGAAATGTTATAGTATTGTAAAACCTCTCAAATAATCGATTGCTGATATCAAAATAAATTTATTTTTTACTTTATCCAATGCGAAACAGATAAAGAATTGAAATAGGTCTCGCGCTTAGCGCAACTTCAAAGGGTCCTTTGGTAAAGACTACGGAACCAATGATCTCAATCAAAGTCACAAATTGTAATATTCATTTAGGTTTAATTTTAACACATGACGCTTTTGCCAAAAATTACATCGGGTCTCGTCCAGAGGTCAATTTTTTTTCATTTTGTGCGTAAACCTACGGGTGGATGGATTTCTTTTTTTCGTCGACGATTTTTTTCACACCGTTCAACCGATTGAAATGAAATTGAAAACATACTATTACTTTAACAAAATGAAGCGCTTATTAGTTTTTGGTACATATCGGCCCAGAAACACTAGTACTTCATCGCAGTAATTTCTTAGTTTTTTCTAAATATATTGAAAATGAATTAACCACTTTTGATGAAATTTAATCTTCTAATTAAGTACCTTGAGGACCACAAAAAAGTTTATTAATGTTTTTAGTAAAATTAAATTTTGAAGTAATTTACTCTAAAGTTAAATAGGGGGTCGTCCACAAATTAAGTCACACAAATTTCAAGATTTTTAGACCACTCCTCCTGTGTCACATTCTGTCACATTTTCATTGAGTGAAATCACACTATCATTTTTATACCCTATAATTTAATAATTATAAAAAAAATTTTAAATTAAACTCAACTAAAGAGATTTATTATATTTTAAGTTTAACTTTATTTTTATTCATATCATGAAATATAAAAAATATATTTGAAAATCTTTTAAATTTGACTTTTGTTACATCACAATTATTAAGGTCTCCGGAAATTTATTCATTCAGTCGGCTTATATGATTAATAATATAGGAATAAACATATAAACATTTCAAATAATTATGGATGAATTCGAGTAATTCGTTGCAGTTTACTAGTATTTACTTATGTTACCATTAAAAACTTTTAGACTAACAATTTGACAATATAATTAATATCTTTTTGAATTCGATCTTCATATTATAAGGTTTTCAAGTAGACCATACCAACATGAATTTGTTTAGTTATTTTTTTTAATTAAAATTGTTTTAACTGTTTCATAGATCTTTCAAAATTTCACGTTTACAATACTTCGCCATTCTCCTCTATAGTAAAGTAAAAATGGAAAAAAATAGATTTCCACCAATTACTTGTAATAAATTGAGCCCCATTTTTCTTATTTGAGGGTTGTATAAAATGGCCTGCTAATGATTCTGAATCCATTTATAGATGGATCTCGCATTCTTCATTTGAATGCATCTACATACATTTATTAAATTGAGTGCATTACGTTAATTCATGAATCATTTATCACAAGTAATTGAATGAATATTTTTCTATCAATTAACGTCGGTCGTTTGATGTTTGATAAATAAGAGCTAAAAAGGTGCACTCAGACTTGATTTTACTTGTTCAATTACCATATATTAGCAAAATTGAAATTATTTCTAAAGAATGATTGATTTTTTTTCTTTTAAATACACGACCGAGTGTTTTTTTCGGGATTATTTTTATCTTAGTAAAATAGAATAATAATAAATAAACATAATATATAATTAATAAATGTGAAAGTAAAAATTGGAAAAAATGGTGAAAATGTTCTCATGACTCGTGACACCGTCCTTAAATTTTGGCATTTTTTTCAATTTGTGCTGGAGCAAGTATGGAGGGAGGGGGGTGGAGAGACAAGCGCCCCTTGGATTCTAGAGATACTGTTTAAATAAGGTAAATTTTTGTTAGAAATGGATTTTACCATATATTTACAATTTACTTTCTTTTAACGTTTGATCATGAATGAACATAGTACCTATATAGATTTAATGGTGTTAAATTTTTTTAATACATTATATTATATTTATGAATTGTTTGCCCTCCCAGAAAAAGTTGATTCGCCACTCTAATTTGTGTGAGAAAGTTGAAATTTGGCAAGAACTGTAGAAATACATTATATTTATAAATTATATTTATGTCTATGATTTCGACCTATTTGCCTTTTTTATTTATGGCTTAAAATTTAGGCAAATATGATATATATGTTTCATTAAATTCTGAATAATGTAAGTAAGTATTTGTTAGTGTCTATAATGGCTATTTTGCCCTATTCTGGGTGTTAGAGTGCCTATTTCATTTATTGAATGCCTTTTTTAGTGCCTATTTTAACTAAATTTGGTAATTTCCATTTTTTACGATATTTTTCTAAATTTAAAAGTTCTTTTAATTATTAAAAAAATATTCCGAAAAAATTATTAAGGTGGGGAACCTGGATCCAAGCAGCTATATATTATGCTCACCATTTGGATGAAATTCAAAAGGTATATTTGAAATTTTTTTTATATTGTTCTGTAATTCTATTTATTTATTAAATTAAGTCATAGAAACAATCAATTTAGATGATGATTTATCTATAAGGGAAGATTTTTATATTCCAATACTTTTGAGGCTGATTTAGTATATATAAATTGTAATTTTAACAATCTAGCTGTTATATACCATTATATACCATTATATGTTATAACCATTATAGCATTAGAAGCAAGAAATCTCTCTTTTGATAGAGTCCATAAAAATATTCCAGAGATTTCAAGAAAATATCAAAAAAGTATCTGGTCCTATTGCCTTCAATCTCAATCGAAAAATGAGCAATTCTGGTTGAACAATAGAGGAAAGAATAGCCAGGAAATTAGGAGGATATAATAGTGCAAAAGAGGAATATTTAACATCATCTGAAATGGTTTATTTGAAATGAACTGCCTATTTTTACTTGAAATTGTCTTTTTAAGTGCCTATTTTAGTTATTTTTAGTGCTTAATTGTCTGCCTATTTCAAAGATTTTTAGTGCCTATAAATCCGAGCCTTAATTATATTTCATCTGAAGCTAGTGAATGTATACTTACCTACTTCATTACATTTTTTTTTAACATAATTCTTAAGCCCACCAGGTGTCTTTTCAATAAAACACTTTTAGTGTTGACCATGTCAAACGTTATGTGAAATACTATTTTTGTTTTAACCCTTGCAATGGTTGTGGCTATCACTCTATTATATAGCTGTCCGATTTCAAGAGATACAATCAACAAGGATGATAAAAAAAAGGTTGTTAATTTGTTTCCCTGAGACCTTTTTAAAACCAGCTGGCTCAGCAAAGATTTGCCAAAAGATATCCGACAACCCGATCGATGTTTTCGAGACACACCTACACGTTTTTTTCCCACATAATGAATGAAGTTAGAATGTAAGATTTTTTAGGAATTGAAAGAATTGACATGCAATAAATAGGGGCGAGATGTTCCTTCAGACCACTTTTAGTATTATTTACTTACTTTGTGATAATGTCGATGGTGTATTATTTAATCAAGAAACAATTTAGAAAATTTGACGTCATTAAAGACTTTGGCTTGACCATACCCATCCCCTTTTTGACATATTTATGTAATTTTATTCCTATTACACAACAAATAGATAGATGTAATTAAAATCGTATAGAAAAATGGTGTGAAACCCAAAGACTTTTTCCAGATTCAGTACGGCAAATTTTAGTTTGGACTCGATTTGAACATTAAGGTGTGAAATGACTTTTCTTTAAGTTTTAGACATATCAAAGTCCGATAAGAAAGAAAAAAATTTTTTTGGCTGCATGCTCCGCTTTTTCACCTTGGTCGTAGTGGTACTGAAGAATGTATCGAATTTTCTCTTTTTTTACCTCCATTTTGGAACGCTTTAACACACAACTGGCTTCACCAAACACAAAACTGTCAAATAACTTTTTTAAAACGTTATGTCACCAGTGTATCGTGATGTCACCTTTAAATCTAAAAAAGAATGACCAGATGCGACGTATACATCGTGAGATATGGCTCATTAAAGCCATTTAACGAAAAAGGCTCAGAACTTTTTACTTCATCTTAAATTTTATTTATTTGTTATTATATCGTCACCCGATTGCAAGAACTAGAGGTAACTCCAAAAAATTATTTTTTGAGATACCTGGCTATTTCATTGCTAAAAATACATTTGAATTGTTATTCATAACTGTAACAATAATCATCTGTAGTCATATTAAGCGGTTTATTCAGATAAACACTATAAACATGCCAGGTCTGGAATAGGTAAAACATTTATAGCCCATTTTTCAAGAACTTGAAAAATCGAGTTACCTCGTTCTTTGCAATTGGGTAATATTTAATATTGCCGATGGTAATAGATATATAGTAGGTATACCATATACCTACAGTGAACTGTGTTAACCAATGGACTAAGGAAATTGTGTTGCTATAAATGTAAAACGAGTGCCATTCGAGTGAATTTACATTGTTTAGATACAGATTAAAATCATACCTCTTAAAAACTGTCACTTTAACCGAGATTTTGCACAACCTGTAGGCGCTATATACAAGTTCAACTGTTCAACTGTTCTTTTACATGAACTCTTCGATTCAATTTATATTTTCCTACAAAATATTAAATGATTTTCAATTATAAAGACATTTTATAAATGGGCGTGAGAGGGAATTGATTCCTCCGGTTCTCAAATTTATCAATTATGTATTTCAGGAATTATTTAACGGATTATAATGGTGTTTCACATAGTGGAAATAAAATTAAAAAAATTAAAAAAACTTTTTAAATTATTTTGGAAATTTTTTATTTATCTCTATACATATTTCGGGCTATGAACCCTTCATCAGGAGGTTTAACAAAAAACAGTTTGAAAGATATTAATTTGCCGATGGTAATAGATTC
This sequence comes from Forficula auricularia, assembly GCA_024734495.1. NCBI lineage: Eukaryota > Metazoa > Arthropoda > Insecta > Dermaptera > Forficulidae > Forficula > Forficula auricularia. Next base: position 5,884,000 of record JALMQS010000061.1, read on the forward strand.
AAATTTACAAGAAATCATAAGATGGTGTCATCTATTAAATTCGATGGAATGGAATATTTTTAATTATATGTCAGAGGGGTTGTTTTTCACCCCCTCGGGAATCGAACCCGAGTGCCAGTAACAGCAATCTGGGCTACCTGGCTCACCTGCAGGATGCGAACCTCTCTGACATATGTACACGCGTAAAATATTTTACTCAAAGATTGTTATCTTAATTTGTAAAATTTCGCGATATAGTGATTCTAAATTTAAACATAGAGCCATGCCATATAATTTAAATAAAGGTCGTTGAGTGTTTCGAATTTTGAAGAGATTCAAAATTCGAATGGCAATGGAATGACTTTTCCTAATTTAATATGAAAGATATTAATTTGCCGATGGTAATAGATTCAAATTTACAAGAAATCATAAGTTGGTGTCATCTATTAAATTCGATGGAATGGAATATTTTTAATTATAAGTCAGAGGGGTTGTTTTTTTCAAAGAGGTTCGCACCCTGCAGGTGAGCCAGGTGGCCCGGATTGCTGTTACTGGCACTGGGGTTCGATTCCCGAGGAGGTGAAAGACACCAACTTATGATTTCTTGTAAATTTCAATCTATTACCATCGGCAAATTAATATCTTTCATATTAAATTTTGAAAAGTCATTCCATTGCCCTTCGAATTTTGAATCTCTTCAAAATTCGAAACACTCGACAACCTTTATTTAAATTATATGGCATGGCTATATGTTTAAATTTAGAATCACTATATCGCGAAATTTTACAAATTAAGATAACAATCTTTGAGTAAAATATTTTACGCGTGTACATATGTCAGATTCGGATCCTGCAGGTGAGCCAGGAGGCCCGGATTGCTGTTACTGGAACTCGGGTTCGATTCCCGAGTGGGTGAAAAACAACCCCTCTGCCATCGAATTTAATAGATAACACCAACTTATGATTTCTTGTAAAAAACAGTTTTTGTTAAATCTCCTGATGGAGGGTTTATAGCCCGAAATATGTATAGAGATAAATAAAAAATCTCCAAAATAATTTAAAATATTTTCTAATTTTTTTAATTTTATTTCCACTATGTGAAACACCACTATAATCCGTTAAATAATTCCTGTGTTTAGTATGTTTCACTATAAACCAACACCGCTTTCTTTAAACTTTAATTATGTATTGTTTCAATTAGTGTAATGTAATTTTTAATTTTGTAAATAAAAATTGTATTAAAAAAAAATAATAATTATAATAATCCGTGCAAAAAGCCCTAGTAAAAGTTAATATATATATATTTTTCCTAAGTTTAATTTGATTATTTATAATTTATTTTAATATTACGAGATTTTTTAACCCCTGAGATCCATTAGAACGATTATTCATTCCTTTGAGTATAAACATTTTTTACTTTAGATAATGTCAAATGGAAAAATTTCGAAATGAAATGCAAGATGTCTATCTCCTGAGGAAGGAAGGAAAGAAAAATCTCCCCGTCAATCAGTCAAGCCCTTTCACATTTCCCCTTAGTATTGAACATTTCTTTGTGCGAACATCTTGTCTTGAAGAGTCGCTATTCAGTTGATTGCAGATCTCTCATCTCAATCATCCAACACGCAACATTTATATGTATATTATTTCTAGGCACCCCAAAAAGGGGTGGTCATGAATGCCCTCCAATTGGCGGCGGTGTGAATGAATTGAAGGGCTCTCATGTGGTTCAAACAGAGACATATGTGACTGACACACAGACAGACAAGATGGTTTGCTTGTTTCTCAAGTGTGATTCACACTTTGTCACCAAGAGTGCACATGCTGGTAGAACCTGTTCATTTTGAATTGGGGCCAAATTATAGAACGGTTATTGTGCAAAGAACTAAGAACATAATCAACAGGCGAACAGGGTACAGATAGAAACATATTTAGAAATTGAATCAAATTAAAAAAAAAAATTCCCAGAGAATTCGTCGTTAAAATTCAAGTTGATTTTGGAAATTTTGCAAAAGAAAAAAATAAACTTCGATCAATCAAATTCGATATAAAAGTAAAATTCAAACTGGTCAAATCTATTTGCGGTCAAATTAGAAATATTATAATATTATAAATCAAACAAGCCTATTTGTTACGTCCTTTAGAAAAGGGATGTCCAACCTTTTGGCCTAGATGGGCCACATTTGAAGAAATAAAATTGTCTCGGGCCGCAGATATACACTAATTTTATTGATGTTTGTTTTTTTTTGGCTTTTCGGCCATGGTAGCCATAAGCCATTTACGATACTATTTATTTTTATTTTTTAAATTTGTCTCTACCTAGGGGGTCAGATTTTAGCCGGATGCTCTCGAGCCGGATTCGAACTCGGGTCCTCTTGGTTAGCTGTTGATATTTGTTAATCAAAAAAGAAAGTTAATAATGTAGAATAATGATATTCACCATGACAAAGAGGCAAAAATGGCAAAGCAAAACAATCGTTGAGTTCTTTTCCTTCAGGGTTTTGTTTTTAAATCAATTAGCACTTAAAAAATTTTAATTACTGAACTAATAAATACGAGTATTTTAGTAAATGGAAATATGAGATGAAGAATAATTTTTAAATATTCGAAACTTAATTATTTTTTTACCTGATGGTTGATCTTATAATTTTGCTTTTAGTGCAATTTAATTCTTGAAAATAGCTTCACGTACGTACCTAGGTATATGTAAATACATATTTCTAAAAGGGGAATAAATATTGTGAAGCCAGGACTATTTGTTTCTGGGTAGATAATTTTTGTATAATTCTAATAAAGAGACATTTTTAAATTTATTTTCAGTTCAATGTCTGATTGCAGTTCCATAAGAAAGTCTGCAGGTAAAATATTTATATCTAATAAAAATGTATTCAAAATATGCCGAAATTGAGATTATTTTTTCGAAAATCTTGATATATTTTTTCACATTCAAAATTGAAATTCTGCCTTAATTCTTAAAAAACTTTTCGGGAGATTTTCCATTTCTTCTTATTTTAGAAAGTGCACTGGTATACTGATTAGATTTTGGAATATCTGGTTCAAAAGGCGGAAAATATTTTTTGAATTATTCTATTGAGATTTTAAGAGTATGTTATAGTATAGCCATAAATGAACAATTGCATTTATTATCTAAGTTTATTAATAATTATTAGGGCAGCTCTAGTGTAACGAGTCTTGAAATAGTTTTTACTTTTTTATTATTTAATGTGCGAGTGAGTGATGCTTTCATTAGAATCTGATGGATAAAAATAATTACAAAGAGCGCGAATAGAAATCTCTCTTTCTTTAGAGCTAAGATGTATTGCAAGGGTGCCTGAAACAGCACTGGACTTGTAAGTGGATGCCACTTACAAGAATAGACCTGTTTCAGACTATAAGAGATTAATTTCTTAATTTCTATTATTCTAGGAATGGCCTTTTGCACTCGGACCAAAACGATACTCGTTATAGAGAGAGAATATTCAATTGGACTTCATTAAAATTCAGACGAAAATCTACAAAAGAAATTACTTTTTGCGGCTTTAACTAGAAAGCGTACCGAGTCTTTTTATTTAAAAAAAAAATATATAAGGTCAAATTGAATCAGATATGTCTTCCAGTAAGTACATAAAAATCTTTAAGAAAGTATATAATTTTATTTCGGGCCGCATTCATTGCAGTGCTGGGCGGCGGGTTGGACAGCCCTGCTTTAGAACACCATTATTGATTTTAACTGAACTCTATTGAAACAAAAAGGTTATTGATGTTATCATTTTGAAATGTATCACTTACTCTATAAGTGATTTTGATGAAATTTAATATTAAGTGTCTTTTTATAAAATTGGTTTGCTACCCGCATCCATTATAAGCGGAAATAGTTTATATCCCTTATTAATAGCAATCATTGTTCTTACCCTAAAAACAGATTTGATAAAAAAGAATAATATGTCCTAATATATGCATACATACCTCCATATACATATTATATTACATATACATAATATTATGCGTTTCCACGTAACTTTTTCGTTTCAGATTTTCTTTACACTTTTATTTATTAATTATCCCAATATCAAATATAATCACCTATTCACCCCTTATATACTATAAATAGTTTTAATTATGCTTTTATGTATTCTATATATGTATCTTCTTCTCTATAAATTCTTCTTATATAAAAAGAAATGGTGAGTGACTCATTCAATGAACAAAATAGCCAAAACCCGCTCGACCTAGAAAGATGAAATTTGGAGTATATATTATTTCTATGATGTAGGGGTGAGGTAAATTTTTTTTGTGGGAAAGAATCCCCCAAAATATGTTTTCATGGTTTTTCGAGATCTCTTAAACTTGTATTTTGCTCTATTTGCTTCTAAAAGAGAGACAGTCATTTTGGAGTAAACTTTTTGAATTTTTAAAGTGTTCTATCTCCTAGGTTTTTTAAGTTTCAGGGTGTAATTTTGGTACAAAGGTTTATTGTTGAAGTATCTCGAAAATTAATTTAATTTTTTCAAAATTTGACTCTTGAAACTAAAAATAAGAGATTTATTATTTTGGGGTCTTATACACAAAAGGCTTCGTATCTCTTATGCTTTTTAAGTTATGAAGTTTATATTTGGATATAGGTATCTTTTTCCAATATAGCTCTGTGTCTATTACTAAAAGATGTTAGAAACGTTTTTTAAATTTCAACCAGCGAGAGGAGAGCTTTTTTTTCAAATATTAACTTTTCAACAAAATTTCATTTCAAATAGATTTTTTTAAATCCGGGTTTAGTTTTTGTTTAGGAAGGTTAATTATAAAAATAGAAAAATACGTATGTGAGTATTTTGCTTTATCCCCTTCGCCTCGATAACCATTTTGGGTTATAGTAAATTTCTTGAATATTTATTCTCCTCAGGTATATTTGAATTTCAAGATTCATTTGTCAAACATGAGTTTATTATTTGAATATCTCGAAAAGATATTTCACTTTTTAAAAATTTGACCTCTTTTCCCTAAAATTGATGATTTTTGATTTTGGGTTCTTTAAACACAAACGAATTTCTATTTCCTATGTTTTTTAAATTAGCGAGTTCATAATTTTTCATGTTACTAAAAAAAAAACGTTTTAACAGTTTTTTGAAATCTCATCCCTGTGGCCAATGGGGGGGGGGGGGCTATTTAAATAAAATCTACATTTCAATATATTGTTATTTAAAATCAACAAATTTAGTATAGATACTTAATGTGAGGGAACCAATAAGTTCGATCCTGGAGGAGCGACAGCCCTGATGATAAAAAAACAAACTTAGGTATCTCATAAGATGTGAGATAATCTTTGAACATTTTCATTTTAAGGAGGTCCTTTCGCTCCAGTTGAGTCAAAAGAACTGTAGTATGTAATCTTTAATAAAATAAGTTAAAATACAAATGAAAAATAATAAAATTAAAAAATAAATAGTATGAAAGCCGTAAATGTTTGAAATAAAAACAATTATATAAAAAAAAATTAAATGCAAAAGTTAGTTTGATTTATTCAAAACAGCTGATAATAACTCTTGTATGATTTGGTATTTCTACTGTCTATGTTTACATCCAATTATCCAACATAGCATTTGTGTGATTTTTTAAAGTAAATATCTCAGTAAATTAGAAGGTCAATTATATATTTATTGCAAAAAAAGAAACCTGCATGTTTCAAAAAGCTAATTTTTAGTTGTTTTTTTTAACTTAATCTATTCAACCAATAGTAGTATAATTCAAGAGAAAGTGTCAAGATCTTAATTTTCCATAAGACTCTGAGAAAATGTTTACATTAAAAAAAAAAATATTTTCAAAAATTTGCACGCTAATGTGTGATAGTAACTTCACCAAAGCATAGATAGAGACTTAAACTATTATTAAAAATTAAGTTAGAGTTATAATCTAATATTTTTTATTTAACATTGGCGGCGAAAGGACCTCCTTAAAAATTCTAATTTTAATAATGAATTATTTCTATAATTACTAATATTCGCCATCTAAACCTTAGACAATATTAAGACCCCGGGCAAAGCTCGTAAGCCCATCGTGAAGTTCGGAATAGATAATTCATAATTCACTGAATAATAAATAATCAAACGTTTGAGATTTTTCAAATCTAAATGACAATTTCCGTCAATTGAAATTTGAGATTTACGATATCTATTTCATTTTAAAGATAAATTAAGACGATAATATTATTAATCATAGCAGGCATGAAGGGGTTGAAACGAGTCGTTTGAGGACCCCATCAGAACGGGTCGTCTTTGTGACGTGAACAGGTGTCAGAGCTGACTTTCTGTTCGGTCGACACTCACAGCAAAGCACCGAGCAGTGTCTGACAAGCTCACCACATGCTGGCAACTGAAACCTAATCTGCCCTGATCTTATCGGGCCTTCTATGAGCAAAATCTAACACCAATTCACATCTCTTTTATGAGCTTTGTAAATCAAATTGAAATGACAGCTACGAGGGTGCAAAATGACATTCTTATTTCATTTTATATCTACTCATTTTTTAAACGAACAAAATAAGGTCATTATTGAATGAAAAAAAAATAATTACCCCCATATGCCCTATAAAGGAAAGAAGATAGTGAATAAAAAGTTATCGTATTTAATATCGTAGATTTGATGCTTTGCTGTAGAGTTGTCTAAACTAAACTCTAAAGAGAAGATTCGACTAAAATCACCTAGAGTGCACTTTTTTAATGGAAAAATGTCATCACAATGCACGACGTTTAGACAACTATTTTCTATTTAAAAATGTGCAAACGAGGTCTATTAGCCGAAACTTATTTTTTGGAAAAATATTTAATATCACTGATCTGTCGAAATCTCTCTTCGATATTTCATTCATTTTTGTTTTTTAAAATATGTAATTTTATTATACAGGATGGGGCATAAAGATTTACCACATTTTGAAGAGGTATAAAAAATGAAAAATTTAACTAGAAAAAAACTGAATATATTTTTGAAAAGAACATAAAATATATATTTTGTTTTAAACATTATCAGAGAAAAAAAGGTGGGGAGTCAAAAATGAAAATTCTAGCCCTTTTGACCAAACTCAATCAAATTTTGTATACATATTCTGTGGACCCCCAGAAGGCTGGAAATGCAAAAAATTTCCAAATTTTGTATACAGAGTTTGATCGAAAGGGCTAAAATTTTCATTTTTGACCCCCCCCCCCCGCCCACCCTTTTTCGTCTGATATAATGTTTATTACACATTAAAAAAAAATATTTCATGTTCTTTTGAAAATATATTCAGTTTTTTTCTAGTTAATTTTTTTCATTTTTTATACCTCTTCAAATTGTGGTAGATCTTTATGCCCCACCCTGTATTATACGAGTATTTTACTTTAAAATATGCAATATTGAGAATTCGCAAAAGAATTTTTTTCCAACCATAGTACATTTGCCAAGAGATTTTTAAATTTCGATGTTACATAGTATTGACATTTGCAGCAAAGATATTCAGTATAGTTGCTAGCGGTTGCTAGTATACTTTGTTGAATAAAAAAATTGACGATTTTTTTGTGTAATGCAATGATAGTGAAGATGGACTTTATAAATTACTATAAATTACTATAGGCTTTTTCTTTTTTAATGTTTCCCTATTGTAGGATTATTGTACTAAGTTTGCGCATTGTACCGGCTTTAGAATCAGGCGTGTTCGAGCGACTGCTCAGGGGCCCAAGATCTGGAGGGGCGAATTATAGCATTTGTGTATTTATTCGGTACTAAAAGCATAATGCTACTGGCTCTGGCTATAATACAAACAATTATTATAACTGTTTAAATAGTCAAATTAATTTATCAACTAGCTCTTTATTAAGAATTATTTCGAAAATATAAAACAGAACAAAGAGAAAGTGTAAAAACACTATAGTCCACTTTTTTATTACTCCCGGTCAAAATAAATAGAAGGAAGGTTTATCATCTTAGTAGTAATTGTTTGAAGATGAATAAACTGACTGATCAAGTCCCAAAAAAAGTGTTTTGGTCTTTTTGCACGCCAGCTTTAATTATATAAATATATATCTAGATTCAATCAACTTAAAGATTAAAGAGTAACGATAGTCTAAACACTATGGAAGAGCTTGCGAATTAACAATTAGAAAAAATATGTTGCTAATATGGAATTACTAGACTTTCTAAGGCCTGCCTTGTTGGTCCAAAATACTTGAGATATTAAATTCGTTTTTATTTATTGTTGATAAGGAGAAAATGAGATAATTTGGGAAATTTTTCATAATTTTAAGTTAACCCACTTTTAAGTGCCTACAGGTATAAAAATCAGCCAAAATGGCAATTCCTGAAGCATCAGTTAGATTTAGACTATCATTTTACAATTTAAACTAATTTTATTTCTTAGAGAATTGGCCTAAAATATCTGGGTTTTTTTCTTTTGAGCAGGAAGACTCAAATGAATAAATCCGTTTGTAACATTCATTTACTGTCCCGTACTATATACAAATGTATACTATGTGAGATATTTTGTTGGCTCTGTAATTATGGTCAATGTTTTTAAATTTTTCAGATATTTAAAAAAAATAACTAAGCAAAAACATTAATTTGTTCTACACAATTTTAGTAAAATTCATCTATGTTTTTTAATATCAAATTCGAGGAAAAAGTGAAAAATTTTTAAAAGTCAGTTCCAATTTTGGTGAATAAAGTTAAACAGACATGTGTATTATTTCTTACTATAGAAAGGGTTGAAAATAATAAAAAGTTATTTAATTGAATAGTTTGGCATTTTTTAACCTGAAAATCTAGAGCTAGAAAGCCCAAAATCTAATAAGTTCACCGCATTGAAAATACAAAATATTTTAGCACAAGAACGAACTTTCCTCTAACTTTGTGTTCTTAAGTTATCGTGGATAACTGAATCCAGACACAGAAACAGAAAAAAATAATGTTTGAAAATGATTTTTGAGACGTTGCATTTTTCAACAGAATGAGCAAAAAAAAATTAATTTTTTTAGTGAATTCACTACTAGGGTAGACTTCGCCTACCTCCGGGGTGAACTGAAAAAAATGGAACAGACACTAGACCAGGGCTGTCCAATCTATGGCCCAGCCAGCAATTAATGCGGCCCGAAATAAAATTATAAATTTCCTTAAAACATTGAGATTTTTATGTTACTTGAAAAGTTAGATATCTGATACAATTTGACCTGATATATTTTTTTTCTAAAATAAGAAGAAATTAGAAAATCTCCCCAAAAGGTTTCGAAGAATTAAAGGCAGATTTTCAATTTTGAATGTGATTTTTTACATATATGGAGATTTCCGAAAAAATAATCACAATTTTGGCATATTTTTATCCGATTTAAATATTTTAACTGCAAACTTTCTGATTGAATGTATGGCGCTACAATCAGACATTGAACTGAAAGAAATATTTAATAACGTCTCTTTATAAAAATTACCCACCCAGAAACAATTATTCTTCCTAGGTTCACAATAATTATTCACTTTTTAGAAATATGAATTTACTAGTTTTTAAGGAATTTGGTGTTAGTACTTGGTGAAACATTTTTTAAAATTATTGGATAAAAAATACTTGGTAGGTTTCACATTAAGATATAAATTCGTTTCATTCAAATACAAGTTCAGACGTGCAGCGAAGGCAAGGTTTCCAAATACATGCCCAGGCTTGTTTTAGACTAGTAGAAGTTAATTTCTTAATTTCTATTAGTCTAGGAATGGCCTTTTGACTATTGCACTTGGACTAATTCGATACTCCTTATTATATAAAGAGAGAAGATTCAATTAATTAAATAATTTGGAAATGTTAAGAAATAATTACACTCGATATATTTCTAAAAGACTTCCAATTGCTAATAGAAGTAGATAAATTATTTAAAAACAAAATCCTGAAGGAAAAGAACTCAAAGATTATAATGGTATGATATTTTTGCTTTTTTTGTCTTGGTGGATATCATTATTCTACATTATTATCTATATTTTTTGATTAAAAAATATCAATGGAATTAGTAAATTTTATATGCGGCCCGAGGCATTTGTCTTTCTTTCAAATGCGGCCCGTGTAAGCCAAAAAGTGGACACCCCTGGAATAGACATTTTCAGTCATAATGGACAATTTCCCAAATCTAAAATCTAAAACGATATTTACTACTGAAGATATTCAACCAGGGGTGACCAAAACTGATGAATTCACAGATAGTTTTTTCATATCAGATTTATTGGATAATAGAATACAGAAAGGTGAAGAATTGGCTTGGGATCGATGTATAAGATGGTAGAAAGTTGCGTCAAATCCGATTTCGGAATGGTAATTTTATGATGATGAACATCGGTTATGAACTCGACTTATTGATTGTATTGTGACTATCATTTATAGAATATGTAATTAAAAATCTTTAATAAATAATTTTCAGTAATCCATAATAAATTGTTAGAGAAATTATATTGATACGATAATAGGCTTTCGGGATCAAGTTCTCATTATCCATTTAATATTGAATTAAAATTTGTTTTTGATATTTGACTTGATAATTCTGTAATTGTATTTAATTAGTGCGTCAAATGCGATGTGCCAATTATCAAATAGCAAAATGGGATATATGAGGTAGAGAGGTTGGATTAAAGAGCAGGTCTGGATGAATCAATTCAAAATGAAAAGGGCTTGTTGGGGGCAGGGGGGGTGAAGTCTTCTCGAAAAGGGTGGCTGGAAATTTGAACCTCGCTGAGGGCGATCCGATGTCTGTCCATTAATCCCGAGTCATCCAAGTGCAGGCAGCTGGTACTGGTGCCGGGGTGGATGGATGGTGGATGGAGCGGGACTATCCCGGTCGTAGGGCCAGATTAACGAGGCGCGAATTCGGCTCAAGATTTTCCTCACTCACTGAGCCATCCCATCCATTGATCTAGACAGATTTAATTATCCATCGGACTAAATGTTCATTTCAAATTGGCACAATGTCAATTGAAAGAATTGAATCCAAGCTAACTAAGGCAATTGCCAATTTGATATTTTAATTAGAAAAGTGGCGAAAAGTAAAATTTTTTTATCGACTAAATACTTTCTTCAAATATTTGTGATTTGGCGTTTTTTGTTATAGAACAGCTTAAGCCAAACTTGGCAAAGGTGTTTTTTGAACCTTCAACTTCCCTTCGATGTTCTAAGAAAATAACAAGATAGTTCATCTGTTAGATCCGAGATGGAATGGATTAGTTTTAATTATATGGCATAAGGGTTGTTTTTTACCCCCTTAGCTCTTTTACATTATGCCAGAGTGGTTCACTTCACTGGGTAGCCAATTGACCCGGATTGCTATTATTGGCATTCGGTTTTGATTCCCTTCTGACATAATATAATTAAAAATAATCCATTTTATCTCTAATAGATCACATTTGTGATTTAGTTAGAAAATTTAAAATCTATTTCTATCGGCAACTTGAACTCTAATATTCCTTCGAAGATAAATTGTATTAGAATCGAGCTAAGGTTTATACCTATGGCCGGAACTCTTTTCCTGTCCCCATCTTTCCCGTGGTCTATATAATATAAACCTTCAGTTGTTCAAGACCCGCAGGTACCTTCAACTCAGATCCAGCGTAAATCTATTTCTCTTCTCCTTCTTTTCAAAATGCATGGATGAACCCTTTGGAGCTGCACATTTTTGGTGTAACTCTTTCTCGCTTCAAAATCATTAGGAAAAAAATTAAAATAATAATATCTCGAAAAAAAATATTATTACAATGTGTATTTTACAAAAACCTTTTTTGTAGATCCTACAGCCTTGAGTTTACTTTTTTTTATCAAATCTTGAGAGTTGTTTTTTTAGAAATGTTGAAGTATTTACCTATTTGAATATAGAATGTAAATAGCCGACGTGTCTTTATTAAATTCAAGATTTCAATATTAGTGGACAACGGTTGAGCCGAAATATTGCACACACAAACAGATATATTTTTCTTCGGACTCAAGGATCTTTGATATGTAAAAATATGTAAAAAATATCTATCTCGGTTCTATTTTTCTTGTATAGTAATGAAAATAAAATTGAAAGCCAACATCTATAATTCTGAGATCGAGATCATTCATTATTAAGAGGAAGAAAGGACAAGGTTAAATTTGGGAGAAAGGCCACACGCAATGGTAGTCCATAATTTCCCCTCCGTCCCTTATAATAAATTCTATTCCAATTAATAAATTGAGCGAAATATCGGAAAGTTATTGAAACGCAAAATGCGATTTTTTCAAAAACCTTTATATTATGAGTTTGAGATTATATTGTGTAAAATATCGACTGCTGTTTGGAACAGCACACGATGTCTGTGAATTGAGAGCATTCACTCTGGCATCAGTTCTCTCCTGAATGTATTCAAAGTGTCTTATATATTGATATTTACTATGACAAGTCTTGTTAATAGTTGATAATATTAATTCGCTGGAGAGGAAGAGAAGCAAGGGCTACTGGTGATCTTTTCAACTGTTGCTTGCATAAAGGCCATTGTGCTGTTCAGGTAGGCACAAAGGGCTTCTTGAGGATTCCGCCCTTTGCTGCTTTGTGCTGGTCCTATGCACATTTCAAGTCGCGTGACCCTCAACTTGGAAGACAGTCGATTTTGGGGCCGATTAAAAGATTAAATGGGAGAGAAAAGAGCGCCTCGCTTTACAATGCAGCCACCCAAGGGCTTCTTGCAACTATTTTTCCACACACTTTGATTTCTTAAGCCCTGATTTTTTCAGCTTCAGATAAATAGCGAATTCTTCTGTCAGTTTCGTTAATAACAATTGTCAAATCAAGATAAGAATCAATTTTCTCTAACTCTTTCGGCGAATAAAATAGAAAGAAAAATTGGTTTCGGAATTTGATTTTATTCCCAGCTGAAGATAAGAGCTTACAAAGTGATTTATTAACCAAGCCGATCAATGGCTCATCTCGTTTCTCCTTCAACTAAAAATTTTTTCCTTTCATTCTTTTAAATAAGATTCTCTTCAAGTTTCTTTACATTTCATTATTGAAACTTGTTAATTGTATTGTACAATATCAATAAAATAAAGATACAAAAAGAATCTGTAGCCATGGGGTTGAACAAAACAAAATTTGAATTTAAAATATTTTTAATAATAGGTTTTCAGTAAAATATAGTAGTGTACGTAAAATAGAACGCTACAATATCTGCCTGTCCGTCAGTCAGACCATTGTGCCAGTGGCTCCAAAGCAAAAGAAGCTACTTACTTGAAATTTATAAGTTCTATGTATATGTTGCAGTAAAAACCGTTTTTAGTAAGAATGGGTTCTTACTAGTTAAAACGCCTTTCACTGATTCCTTTGTGGCAACTATAGTTTATTGATGCTGGTTGAGTTTGGTTCAAAAGGTCTAGAAACTCATTTTTGACCTTCCGCCTCATTTTGGGTGTTTATTTTCTAAGAATTTTAAACGAAAATGTCAAAAATTAAAAAGCAACATTGTAGAGGATGTAATTTTTTGACATTTTCGTTTAAAATTTTTTGATAATAAACACCCAAAATGAGGCAGAAGGTCAAAAATGAAGATTCTAGACCTTTGAACCAGCATCAGTAAACTCTAGTTGCCACAAATATATTGTGAAAGGCGATTTCCAGTGAACAAAAAAATTATAAAAAAATTCTATAAATACGATAGTTCTTTCTTTATTAACAAAACAAAAATGAATTTGATATCTCAAGTATTTTGGAAAATATGTCTTACAATCATCAACAATTCAAAATCTACCCCCGCAAATATCAACAAATTTAATGTTTCGATTTTCTCTCTTTAAATTTAGAATGAAAGAGTCAATATTCACTAATTAGAATTGCAACTTCTTGCAACGATATCATTAAAAAAATATAAAAGATGAAATGAAATATAAAGCACTAACATTATAGATCTATAGGTACCCTTTTTGTAACCTTAGATAAATTAGGGAAAGCTGGGGCGGGCGTATCTGAGGGAAACACTGCTTGGTGTTGGTTTCTATCGCCCGGAGGCTTTCCAGCTTAAAGGGAGACGTTCTTTCTCTTTCAACCCCTCGATGTTCAAAGTCTTGTAAATCCTCTAGGCTTTAAAGGCATTGATTGCTCAGGAAGTGGGTCATAGAAAACAATTATTAAGTTCAGCTTTCTCAGTCTGGAAAGTAGAAAGTACAATTAATTCTTAAAATAAAATAAAACAAATAGTAAAAAGTTGGATGAATAAATTAAATTGGAGTAAAAATAAATACTTTTTCAAGACTCGGTGACATTTCTAAAAATTGTTTTCTTGTTTTTTTTTTGACAACAAATGATTTGATCTAAAAAGATAATACATGACCCAAATGTGCAGGTTAATAAGACAAACTTCTATACTAAATTTATGTTCATCAATAGCCATTAATAAATAAGATTTAATATAAATTAATAAATAGGATTTAATTTTTTTCTAATTTTTCGCATCTTTGAACAAAAGGTTCACAGGCTAGAAAGTCAATTTTAGTTATTTAGGATAATATAATTTGTATAAAAAATATTGGCAGTCGAAATTCTCTTTTGGTCGTATAAAAAAAATCTCAAATAAAATTTTCAATTAAGTCCATTAAATTTAATAATGAAGTTTAAAGTTTATTTATACTTGGCCAGAAAGGGTGTTTTTAGTTTACAAAAAAAAAATCTATATGTATTCTGTATCAAAATGTAAAAGGGTTTAGGTTTAGATTAGTGTGTTTTAAAATATTTTCTTGAATGTTTTTAATATATAAATGAATATAATTATTTAAACAACCACTAAAATGTTTATTAATAATTCAAAAACTTCGGGAGAAATTTCGTTGTTCTAAGTAAAGATTTTTTAAAATGCAGCCGCTTTATTATTTTTATTAAAAAGTTAAAACATTCTAAAAAATGTTCATTGAAAATGAGTGAATTTTTCCAGAAATGTCTGAATTATTAATTAAAATACGTTTTTGTAATTGTTGTTAAAGAACTGTATACGTTTATAAATAATATATCAGTGTGAATAGATTTAGATAACTAAGCACCAATTTTTGGTCTCGACAATAAAAATTAACTTAATTATTATCAAAAACAATTTTTAAAAAATAATCGCAAAATATTCATGTGATTTTTGATTTCTGGTATAATGAATACATGTATTGTTTGTAATTTTCAAACTTATACCTTATTTAGTGTACAATGCTCTGACAGACGGGCGTAGAGATTGTCATGGGGTGTCTTTTTTACTTTTGTATGGAACCCTAAAAAGGCTGTATGAAGAATTGTACATTTTATCCCCAAAATAATTTTCGCGACTTCACTTAATTTTCTCTAAGATAATACTTATTAACATTTATTTTAAAATTAGTGATTTTATTATATATAAAAAGTTACAAATAATATACTACAGTAATAAGCGAATAAAGTTTTTAATTATTTTACGAGGGTCTTCAAAAAAATTTTCGCGGCTCTCCGGTTTGAACGCAATATGCCTATATAATTTAAAATATCGAGCATCGAGTGGATCTCTCCCTTTCAGTTGCATGTATAATCCAACGGCTGACCCAATTTTTCAACCAAAACTAAATTGACTTTATTCATTAAACCCGCCCCCTGGACCTTCTCGAGTAATTAGTGAAACAATTTTCTCGCCAACCCCCTCATTAATCACTTACACTTAAAGAAATTAATTAACAATTTATTTCTGGCTAACTTCCTAGTTCATCATATTATCTATATCAAGTACATATATATTACAATAATTTCTTTATAATGAAAAATCATTTATATATACTTGCATATCTATATATATATATATAAAATTAAGGTTTTGCCTGTACATTGGTCCAAATCACGCCAAATTTTGGTTGCACTCGTTTTAAGCAAAGTTATAAAAGAAAACACCCTCAACAAAATTTCTGTCTGTCTGTCTGTGTTTCCGTGGTTTCCGCGCAAATTCTGCTCACGATTCACGTAAAAACGGCTAAAGGGATTATTATAAAATTTGATTTGGGTCAGATGTCTTCTAACATACTTTTAATGATATATAACGTTTTGATATTCCCTCTTTTCTTATAGGACAGGCTGATTAATTGTAGAAGATGGTCGATTTCCATCCTAGGGACTGTGGAGTTTAAGTCAGAAGTTTTAATTTCGGAGTCCTACTCTCACTCACACAAAGCTGTATCCGTTTGGGGCGAAGGTCCCAAAATATATTTTTTAAAAATCTAATGGTAAATTTGAAAAATAACGAAAATGTTGCAGTATTTGATGAAATTTGCAAAAAATAAGGAAGATTATAATAAAATTTCAAAAAATTAAGGATATTTTTTTGGACAGCATCCTGGTTGAAAAGTGACCAACCGCGACGTATCCCTAAAATTTCAAAAAATTTAGGTTATTTTCATAACGGGTCATTAAAATCTATAATGTTAAATTTGAAAAATTCTATGAAGGCATCCATATTCAATGAAATTTGCAAAAAAAAAAAAAAAAAAAAAAAACAATAAAATAAAATAAAATTTAAAAAAATGAAGTTTTAGATTAGATGATCACTTAAAACAATCATCCATAATTTTCTTCACACTGTTTGAATAGAAATTAAAAAAAAAAAAAAAAAAAAAATCGCTTCACAGAACTTGAGATACTTTTTTGTTAAGCAAAGTTTTTAAAAAATCTCAGGAACCTCATTGAAAAATCCACCCGACCTTCAAGAAAAAAAAGCACAAAGGGGAGGTAGATTTTTGGATTAAAAGCTTACCATACCGTTGCTGAATGATTCTTAGGTAAGTCTCAAATTATGTTCTGTGATTTGACTGATGCTGAAATATAGCAGTGAACACATATAAACACACCCATTGGCTCTGACGTCTACAAAACGCACTTAAATATCTAATCTCAGTTTATATATGTTAAGAGTATCGTAAACTATCATTTAGATTTGTCCAGTGAAATTAATTTATATAGTTTTCGAGATAGAAGACTTCGAAAATTGCACTTCTCCATGGGACTACTACACTACCTAATGTTTAGCAATATAAATGAAAATAAAAACCCATCATGGCCCTTCGATTGAAATCCACTGGCTTAATGGATAGCAAACTATAGTAGACAATTATGCAATTGGACTCCAATTCGGACCAATACGCGAATTCCATTCACAGGCGCATTGTCAAATACAGGAGAAAGGCAAATAGGAACAATTTAAGAGAGAAAAGCCCCAGGAGTAATTGCTTACGTTTGAGTGTCCAAACATGGACCATTAAGTAGAAGAAGAAGAATTAAGAACTTAGCTGTACAAGAGTGCCTAAGGCCTACTACTCCTACTATTTATCTTTGAGTACTCTTAATGATTAAAACTTGAAATATAGTCTCTTAAAAACCTAAAAGAGACGAAAATAAAATAACTTCGTGCTGAAAGAGGCAGATTTTTTTAATTTATAAGGGACTAAACTAAAGAATGACTCTTCTGCTGATATAAAAATCCTAGATCAGAGATAGAATTTTACTCGATCTCAAGAAGTCATCAATCAGTAGCTGAAGAATTTAATTCACTCAAAATTTTTTATTAATTCCTTTTGCTTGTTCATCTTAATTAAAAATATTTTAAACATGAAGAAAAGTCAATTTCGAAAAAAAATTTTTTTCGCTGGTTACGGTTATCCCACTTAACTTCAGAAAGTAAGGTCCTAGAAAAATCGTTCTTGTGTTAAAATGTTAAGATTATTGTTTTAATAAGAAATAATTATACAGGGTGGGGCATAAAGATCTACCACATTTTGAAGAGGTATAAAAAAATGAAAAAATTTACCTAGAAAAAAACTGATTATATTTTTGAAAATAAAATAAAATAATTTTTGTTTAAATGTGTTTTAAACATTATCAGACAAAAAAAAGGGGGGGGGGGTCACAAATGAAAATTCTAGCCCTTTTGACCAAACTCAATCACAAAATTTGTTAGTTTTTGGGAGTCCATAAAATATGTATACAAAATTTGGAGAAGTTTGTTCAAAAGGGCTAAAATTTTCATTTTTGACCCCCCCCGCCCTCCCTTTTTCGTCTTATATAATGTTTAAAACACATTAAAAAAAATATTTTATGTTCTTTTCAAAAATATATTCACTTTTTTCTAGTTAAATTTTTTCATTTTTTATACGTCTTCAAAATGAGGTAGATCATTATGCCCCATCCTATATTTTGAGCTTTCTATGTATTAGTGTAGAACAGATTAAATCATGTTGAAGTTAGTTATGTTGCAGAGAGCAGAAATTGAGATCGGCCCTTTGCAGTCTACGGCTATCATAACTTTCAAAATGTCTTCATAAAATTAGAAAAAATCAAATCCTTATAATACAATCGAATGGTTTCAGCTAATTATTTATCTGAAATTAGAATAAAAAAGATTATAATAATAAGCTGCACCTCTGTCTGTACAATATTTCCCCTTTCTAGCTGATACCATTTTGGTTACAAAAATTGCCAAATCATCAAATTTTGTTGAAAGTATACTGAATTTTGAAAAAGTTATCACTTTTTGTCTAATTTTGCCATTTGATAATTCAAATTATTCAGCGGCTGGAAAAGTGGGTCACACGTGCCACAGAAATGGCATGGGATAGCAATCAGGGTGTTTCATCAACTTTATCGAATATATGCTTTCCATTTAAATCATGAACATATTTATATGTATTTTATTTTATTTTTTAGGGGATTTTTTTTCATAAAGGACGTCATAACACCATATATTATAGAAATCGCTTGACTGAATCTTGTAAATCAGAATATCAAATTGAAGACATCAACTTATAAAGTATACATTGAAATGTTGCGGTATATATAGAATGGAAATTCAAAAAAAAGTCAATTTAACTTTGTATAGATATTGTATAAGTACCAGAAAACTCTACTGCGATATTTAGAATGACTTATTTTTGTATAGATAAAATTGGTTGACCACTTTTTTATCGTTTCTTTAACTCGCTAACTCTAGGGTAGCACGCGATATGGTTGTTATTTCAATTTACTGAAATTGTGACAGCACAGTAAATAAAAGGTTGCCGACCGCTAGCATAAATTTAATTATCTGTCGAGCCGACCAGAGTATCGAAGCTAGCCAAATTTTTTTCCTGCTTAGTTGTGGGAAGAAATATTTGTAACGTGGAGAAAAATAATTTTCAGACATATTTTTTTAATTAATGTAAAGATTTAAGCATCTTTTTTTGAAAAAAGATGGAATTTTTCAAAAATCAACCCAGGTAATTTAACCAATAATATTAAGAAACGAATTTATTTTATTAAGGGAAGAATCTAAGATTTTAGTAGAAATATTTTTACATTGCATATCAGAGGACTTCGTCCCCTCAGGAAACGAACCCACGCGCTAACTTGCTTGCCGGGCAGTTTGCCAAACCCTTGTATGATGCATATTGGATAGAGATTTGTCTTAAGGGTTTGGCCGAGGGGTGAACCGCGACCTAATATGCTGTACACCTACTTCCACTTGTACTTCCAAATATTTCCAAGTACTTCCAAATATTTCCAAGTACTTCCAAATATTTCCAAGTACTTCCAAATATTTCCAAGTACTTCCAAAATAATTCCAAAGAGGTTGACACCTACTTTCAATCTCGGATCACCCCTCGGGTTTTGGCTAGCTGCCAAGCATGCAAGTAAGCTCTTGGGTTCGATTCCTGATGGGACGAAGCCTTTTGATATGCAATGTAAAAGTATTTCTACTAAAATCTTAGATTCGTCCCTAAATAAAATAAATTGTTTTCTTAATAATTTTTTTTCTTTCTCTTAGCCTGTATCTGTATTTGAATTTGGATGTCAAGGATAAGCGCAAGAACAAAAGTTCGTAATGAGTTTGTTCTAATGCTAAAATATTTAGATTGTCAAAAATAATTTTTAAGAAAAAAATAAAAACCGACTTCAAAAAAATTAAATGCAACAAATAAAATACACTAAAAGGTATAAAATAATTATTATCTTATTTAGTTACAACTAAATGACGAAATATTAACATGAAATTACTTTTTGAAGTCGGTGCCAAACAAACTATACCTATAAGCGAGCGTACCCGCCAAACGTACGTGCGATTCATAAAAGGTATATATTTGGCACCAACTTCAAAAAGTAATTTCATGTTAATATTTCGTCGTTTAGTTGTAACTAAATAAGCATATTAATGTATTTTATACCTTCTTAGTGTATTTTATTTTTCTCTTTTTAGTGATGTCATTAATAGTGATCATATCATCAGAACTTGACCAAATTAATATGACACCATCCCTAAGACACCCCCTTTCGGATAAAAAAAGAACCATCGAAATCGGTTCATAAACAAAGAGGTTAGGTCTAAACAAACCTAATAAAAAAGGTCTAATACCTATGAAAAAAAATCGAAAAAAAAATCCGACCAATCGGAAGCTAGACTGGACCCAATGCAAAAAAAATTTTCAAAAATCGGTTGACAATTGGCGGAGATATGAGGTAACATAGGCACAAAAAAAAAAAAAAAAAATTCAATCGAATAGAGAACCTCCTCCTTTTTGAAGTCGGTTAAAAATAAATAGCTTTTGGGCTTTCCCTATTTTTATTAAAAGTAAAAATGTTGTAAAAAAGTTTTTTTGTAATATGCTTTAAAAAAGAAAAATAAATATTTCTTTAGTATCTGAAAGCTTGCTTACTAACATTATTTTTAATCATGTAAGTAAGCAGATTTTTAGGGTAATATAAAAAAATTGATTTTCTGCTTATTAGTATAATTTGAAATAAAGTTCAGATTTTTAATATATTTTTATTTGATACGTTTTAATCTTTAAAATTTACAAGACTTGTATTTCAAGGGGTTGATATTTCTACCAATATTTACACAGAATTCAAAATAGTAACAAATAATTACCTGGCCCCCAAAATATTCAAAATAGTAACAAATAATTACCTGGCCCCCTCCAGCATTTTTGTATTTATTGTTTGCTCAAATAGTAATAGTTCCACAGGGTCCTAAAGAGAAATTGTGTAAAATTTGCTACAGATCGGACAAAAGGTTTAAAATTTCAATTTTTCCACAGCGTCCAATTTCGTCTAAGTTATGTTTACCTATATTGTTCGAAATTTTAAGAAAATCGGATCTGTAGAAGTAAGTCAAATAAATTCAATTACATTATTTTATTAGGAGGAACAGATTGAGAGACAGAGGAACGAAGTTAAATAAAAGTATTTATCTAAAAACTTAATAAAAAATTCATAAAATTAATTTTTTGTTTTTAATGATAAAGTTGCAAAGAGATGTTATATAAAGAAATAGAGCATCTATAAATCAGTGTTGTTTGCATCTCTCTCACAGGTGGGGGAGGGGGGGGGGAGTTAGAAGCCGAGTTGAAAATTATTTTAATCACTACATGGTTCTCATATAGCGAATAAAATAATTTTCAGCGAGGCAGACCAGATTAATCAAATTTTTTTTTGCTTATCAATGTTGAAAAATATTTTATACGTGGAAAAAAATATATTTATTCATGAATTTTGTTCGAAACCCAGGGAAAGTCAAAAACTATATCGTAATAAGTTTGTTCTGCCACTAAAATATATGTATTTCAAAAGCAAAGATATGATTAGATTTTGGTATTTGAAGCTTAAGGTTAAAATTTTGAAACTAATGAAAAATCGTATCGTCAAGTGTGAAGCTCTTAAGAAGGTTAGGAACAGCAGCTCTATCTGGTTGATCTACGAAAAAATCTTTTGTATTTCTGCAGAGTGACAACTTCTGCTTACTAAATTTTTTAATAAAAAAATTGTTAATAATGAGGTTAATTTTGAATACAAATCTTTGTTTTGATAATATTAATAAAAAGAATATTGAGATAAATTTTTTCTCATTATAAAAACATTTATTTAACACAAAAACGATTTCAAGAAATAGAGTTGGAATTCTACACTAGTGCTTTTGTTATATTCTGTTGGCTACAAATAACTTTTTATTTTTACATTTATGAATAACTAAGTAACTAGACTGTCAAATCTATTGGAAAATGTATCATTCAATTCATAAAAGTTGAATTATTGATATGTATAAATTTGTTGAAAATGGTATAATTTGTATAGAAGTTATAGCTCTTTTAAAAGCTCGGTCCATTTACTTCCATGTTAAAAGGACAATTTTCAATAATTTGTTTCTCGGTAATGGGACAGACGATCAACTTCAAATTTCCGGAATAAATATTTAATACATCAATGATTCATTCGATGGTAAAAATTTGAGAATTTTCTTATAAAAATGATAAACAGTCCCGAACCCCCTTAAACAATTATAGTACTAAGCTGTAACTTTCAGCCAGTTTTCAGCTTTCTAGCTTAAATCATGTGTCAGCAAAATTCGATAGGGTATTATTTTTTGAAAAAGTTTTCACCTTTTTCTCCAATTTCATAAATTGTAATACTAATAATGGCGTGATCGTAAACGAATAGGTAGGTGTATATTTAAATATAAATCTTCTTGATGTAGACAAAGAGATGTACAAACAATAGATTATTATTACGCTTAAATTGATCACATTTCCTTTTGAAAGGATAATGAAATTTTATTACTTTCAATTAAACATGAATATATAGGTGAACTCAAACCTTTACAATGGATAGATTTTAGCAGTGAACATGATATATGAGTATGATGACATGTCTATTATTCATTCAATTTAGACATATATTATATATACAAAATTAGTCTTATTTAATATACTATCAGAGGAAAAAGTGAAAACTTTTTCAGGACTCGATGATTTGGCAATTTTTGACAGCGAAAAGTTCGAGTTAGAAAGCTGAAATTTTCCAGGAAAGTGCACCTTATTAATATTATATTTTTTTGAACAATTTTAATTAAATGAATACCTTGATAGGTACATATATAAAGATTCGATTTTTTTTCTCTCTATATTTTCTAACCGGATGTTGTGAAGCTACTTTTGGATGTCATTTGAAAATGACTTTTCTCTTAGCACTTTAATATATGAATATTTTATTTCGAATTTCAGCATGAGATTCCAACAAGCATGAAAGAACCTGAAATATCAAGCGATGGAATGCTGAAATTTTTCCAGAACTAAGATCAATTTAGGACCGAAAGAATGCAAGTATACCCCGAGTTGACTAAAAAAGCTCTAAGGAGCCGATAGTATGTCGCAAAGTAAATGCTTTTTACCACTAACCAAGGGTAGATAGTAAATGGAGGGACTGGGATGGCCAATCAGATGACAGGCACGGAATGTTCCTGTCATCTGATTGGCCATCCCAGCACCTCCATTTACCATCTACCTTTGGTTAGTGGTAAAAAGCATTTACTTTGCGACATACAACCGGCCCTAAGTGGTTGGGTTCCTTTTGTAAAATTTCTTATTAAAAATAGCTTAAAAAAAATTGTATTTGCTTATGAAAATGTCTTCTACCTCAATTAAATGATAAAATTATACAACAAATAGAGGTTGTTATTCGTATTGTCTTCCTCATCGTCAAACCCAATTATAATAAAATGGAAATACAGATCAGATATTTTATAATGTAATTTTATTTGCCCTCTCTGATAGGGCATGCTTATTTTATTTATTTATTTTTTCATTTGATTGCTATTTTCAAGCCAATCAATTCAATGAATATTCCCTTTAATTTATATTGTCATAAAGGAGAGAACATTTTATTGAATTGATAGGACAATTAAAAATTAAATTGATATCTTGCAAAGTGTGTCAGAATTTTTTATTTATTCATAATGGTGATCATGCTAAATCGTCCAATGCTACAAAAAAAAACTATTAATTTACTGAATTTATAAATTCATTTCATGAAAAATATCAATCAACCTTTGGAAAAATATAATAAAATATTTATGTTGGTATTTTTTAACGTACATGTGCAAAGAGAAATAAACTGATATGGACATCAACATGATTTTACTATGCACCTGGCCACTCTCTTATATTTAATATTGAATTAAAATAATTTATAATTATTTACGACAGAACCCTCCTTCTTAATTTGGGCCCATTAGCAATTAATAATATCTATTTTAATTATGGGACAATTTTATTAGAAATAGTACCTTTCTTTGATTTTTGTTTGAAAATTTTTTTGACCCCCCCCCTTAATTTCACTTAGTGAGACATTTTCATAAGGTTGTATAGGTTTAATGTGCAAAATTTCGTCTTCCATTAAAGGCTTTAACACATATATCGATAGTTCTAATTTTATGAACCCCCACCTCTCCAATTTCGGCCCCGAAAAATATAATAACTATATTTTTATTATAGGTCTATTTTATGGTATATTTCATTTTTCTAGGTTTTTTAGCTTTAAAATCTTATAATTTTAATTGTTTACCATGCACGATTAAATACTTGAACGTACCCTGTATGGTAAAGTAAAAAGTAGAGGACTATATATGCAAGTCTGACTCGCACATGGCCGGATTGTTTTTAAGAATCATTTCGATTGGACAATTTTCCGTCCGCAAAGTGTTGGAGCTAGATCCAATGGTGTGGTTGATTAATATAAACATGTGTGCCAAATTTCAGCTCATTAGCTTAAGCTGTTTAGGAGATATAGCTAAAACAAAATTGCTCTAGTTTTTCTTGGATTGTTTTTGTTTTGGATAAATTCCCAGAATTGCTTGTACACATAAAAACCTTTATGGCTACTTCTCTAGGTCATTCGCATAAATTAAAGATTTTATTGCCTTTTTTATAGATAGAGTTTGAACATTTAAAGGGAGGAAGGAATTTCTATTGCAGCCATAAAACTATTAAAAAAACAAATACAAAAATATTCAAGAGAAGGAAATCCATTCGTGAAATGTCTTAATAAATCAGAAAGTATTTGAGATATCAAAACGTGGTTTTCATCATTGGAATCTGTATTGATTTTTTTATTAGAATCATTTATTAATATAAAAAATAATTGATAGAAAATGTGAAAACTTTTTCACTTATCTTCATTGTCCTAATATATAATATTAAATTTAAATTGATAATATTAATTAATGATAGTTGAATGACTTACTCTAGCGCAGTGATATTCGCCTTCGGGCAATAGGCTGAGGACTGAGGCTTACCCTGGAAAAGAAAAATAGACCCGTTATTGTTATAGATAATAATCAATTTCTTAAATAAAAAATTATTAATTTTTATTTTTTTCGTTGCATTTTTAGGCTGTAAAGTGATACCCCAATTGGGAAGTATTGTAATCATGGAGTTAAAAATCTATTTTTTTCGAAATATCAAGAAAAGGGCTAAGCTTAATTAATTAAAAATAAAAAATTAAAAATTAATAATATTTAGTACAGTGTGTTTCAAACTATGGTCCGCGACCCTCTTTTTCAAAGGACCTCATGAAGAATGGATATGAGTAGAAAAACATTCCGCAGTGGGAGGTTTAATTTAAATTCAAAAGGAGTTAATTTCTTTTGTTTAATTGCATTGAAACGCTCATAATTTTGATTAATATTTTTAGTATCAAAAAAAATTAATAACTTATCTTTGGTACATTTTTGAACAAAATATTCTATGTATATGTTTCTTAATAATATTCTGAGCCCATCGGAGTAAGTAAGTAAGTAATAACTAGCTAAGTTTATTAAAAATATTTTAAATTTAAAAAATATTTGAAAAAAATTGACCCGTCATCAAATATTTTTTGCGACCCCACTTTAACAATCACTGCTTTGTTTGAATGGTCAAATTTTGTGTGAAATCTTTCACAAAAATCAATAAAAATATCAAAATAAAATTTCATTTTTAGATGTATTTTTATATCAATATTAGATTTTGGTTAAAATTAGGAGTGTGGGGTTGGGAAATTTAAAAATAAAATCTACAAAGAACAAGTGACAAAGAATGGTGAATTTAAGCCTGAAAGAGAAGTGAATATTATTAAAGTTAACTATGCCTTATTTGAGGAGACCACTTAATTTGAATAGGAGTTTTTTCTCAGTCCAAGGTTTGATAAGACTTATAAGAGTGAAGTGAAACTATTCTTTATCCAATTGCCTTAGTTTGCTTCTAAAGAATCCGCAACAATCGATATCGGAAAACACTTGTTAAATCAGAAAGTTTTTACGAGAATCAAAAGTTTTATTTTGTGAGTGTTGCTCGTGATTTGGGGATTAAACGGTAAGACCTTTCTTTTGCTTTTATAATGATAGGGTATTGGAGAATGTAGAGAATGATTAGAGCTTTATTTTAATGTGATATAAGTCTACTTATAGAACGCTGTTTTATGTTAGAATTAAAACCCATGATTTCTCCTAATTTGGAGAGGTTTCATTTTCGTAATTTGGGGATCTTCAAATTGAGCAAATGTTTTTCCATGAAATCTAAATTAGTGGTTTTTCGCTTTCAGATGGCTCAGGTACTTAACAAAATAATGTGTTTATCCTACATTATTTATACCTAAGATTAAAATTAAATAATGGTCAAGAATTTTTAATTTTACTTTTAATTGTAGTTTGCTCTGATACTGTTTTTTCTATCAATTATTGTTTAAAATGTTACTTTCATTATAGTTTATAATTATTAATAAAATTTATAATAATATGCATTGTAAATAATTTTTTTAAACTCCTTATTTTCCTATATGTTTAAATGATTAACTCCAAATTAGGAACATATATGCCCAATTTGGGGAAGTTGAATATTTTTAATTTTCGTTCAACAATTACCTAAATATTAGTGTATTTGATTTAACTGATAGGGCTACAATAGATAATAGTTCAACATATCAAACAAACATTAATTGAAATAAATTGGCCTTTATTTCTCTGATTTGTGTCTTTAAAAAACCTCTCCAAATATATCGCACTTACACTTTACTTAGAGACATTTATATAGGAGAAATGAAATTGTCCCTATAAATTTTGCACAATTACTAATTAATTTTAAGCCTTTCTTTAATTATTATCCTTGAAATAGACCCAAACTACTTTGCCAATCGAATTCAAGTGAACACAAAGTTCCATGCATTTGTACAGTTTATTAAAACCGTTTGAAATCAACCACATTACCCACTGAATACAAAGCCTGGTTTCATGGTCTACCAAAAAGCTAGTTATGATAAATGGCGCAAAAATGAGTTTTTCTAAGATATTAGTTTTTGGCCGAATTTATAATTAATTATTAATATCTTGGGAAAATAGAGTTTACATACTAGTATTACTTTACCATACAGGGTATGGTCAAGTATTGTAATCGTGCATGAAAAAAGTGTTTTTTTTCCTTCTTTTTTCCGAAATATCTCAAAAACGTCTGAAACTATTTTGATTAAAAAAAATTGAGCTAATCCGTGGCATTTCGCTCTACAAAAAGCTCTAACAAATAAACATCGAAAAAATTATATTTATTGAGATAATAATTGTTTTGTCAAAATGTCTGTTAGTAGTCTGGTTGTCTGGTTGTCCGTTAGTCTGTGCGTTACCAAATTTTTGTGGACGAGCTAGCTCAAAAACTAGTTTGAATACCGAAACCAAATTTCACACTAAGTTTTGGTCCATTGAGATTATGAGCTGATTAGATTTTGGTGCATATCGACTCAAAATTAGGGGGTGGAAGGGGGTTAAAAATTAAAAATCTAGGCCGTTTGAGCAAACTCAACCAAATTTTGTATACATAATCAGTGGACCCCCAGAAGTCTAAAAATGTAAAATCTAACCGCCCAAATATGTGTGGGGGGGGGGGTCAAAAAATGAAAATCTTGGGCATTTACCTACATGATTATAAATAATTTTAAGGGCCAGGTTGTATGGTAAAGTCAAGTGGATGGTCACATCAGAACAAGTTCGCTTATATTTTATAAGAACCGTTTTGTATATCTTGTAACTTTGTTGTGTTCCCTAAAATTCTTTTGATCGAAATAGTTTGTTTCATTTTTTAGTAATTTTGAAGAAAAAAATTCTGCAACTTGTGCCATTATAATCGCACTACGAGAGAAATGTCAAAGAAAAATGTTTGATTGATAAGATTTTGTTATGCCGAAAGTAGCAGAGTTCATTAAGAGAAACAAAGAGGTTGTCCTCTGCTTGTTTGAGTAGCCAGCTTGCTATAAAAATGAATTTTCAATAACCAATTGGTGAAATAAATATTTCCAATTAAAAAGACTGATGATGAAGGTCAAGCGCCATAGTCTCAAACAAATAAATTATATATATTTAAATTTGATATATATATGTGTGTACGGTATATTTATTTCCATCAAGCAGATGACAACCTCTTTGGTAAATTTGGTTCATTAATTAACCAACATGTCTAACTATACATATTTTGAACTACAAAATTCGAAATGAAAATATTTTAATTTTTAATTCTGTCGGCTATATTTAACTTTTAGTTAAACTTAATAATACCGAATTAGTGGCATTAGTACTTAAACAAAGTTCAATTGCGGGGGCGATAAAAGGATTTCCCGTCTGTATCAAATGGTTAAATCTGAATAGGACTTTCCAATTAGCTTTCTTTATTCATTACGACTTCGTAGAAAGCATTCCCCCCATTATTTTAGGAAAATATTCTAATTAAATAAAATCAATAATCCTCTTTAAATATTTGTTTGCGACATGAACGCAATTGGTAAAAAGTCAGCATCCCCTTGAGGCTAGAGTAGAAACAAAATAAACCATTTCATTGATTAGTTCTCTTATCCGTCATGTCCTAATGAGTTTTTGAAATTCGACTTCCTTTTATGCTCACATCTTTCCTTCATCCATCAATCTTTCAAAATCAGGCTTCATTGGGTAATATAGGGCGTTGGAGGAGGTTAACCCCCTTTTTCGAAATTCTGTGAAATATGGAATGCCAAACAAACGGCTTGTTGTGCAGCTTATTTTATTACAAGCTTTTATTTAACTTGTTATGTCGTTCAGATTCAAAATTTGTACTCGAATTTTAACGCACTTTCGAGGTGAAATTTTTGCATACTTATTTTATTAGCTCTCGTGCTGACAATACAAGATGATGCAAAAACCAAACGCACAAATGGAGGAAGGGTCAAAAAATGAAAATTCTAGGTCTTTGGACCTATCTGAACCAAATCTTATACGCAAAAACCAACCACCCAAAATAGGGAGAGGGTCAAAAACGAAAATTCTAGGCCTTGGGACTTGAATCAAATTTTGTAAACAGTGAGAAGCAAACTAAAATTAATTTTATTATTATTAATAATATAAATCAAATTCAATTTAAGGGGAACAATACAAGCACGAGTATCAAAAATAAGAATTATTATTATAATTTATTTTGTAATTAAAAAATATTTAAATATCTTCGAGTGTTCGATTCCTAACGTTATAGGAGACCTGGACGGTTACTTCATATGATTTTTTCCAATGAAATTTTTCACAACGGTGGCTTTTGATTGCCCTCCCATGAACGCATTCATTTTTGATAAAGATGAAAATTGTTCTGACTGAAGCGAGATTTGATCCTTAGTAAACTCGATTCGAAGTCAAACGCTTTAGCCATAGAGTAATATACAGTGGAAGGCTCCATAAGGAGCCAATGTATTTTAGCGTATACGAGTTACAGGGCTCTCTGGCGAGACCAGGGCAAAACCATTGGGCAATAAAATGGTTGAAATCGCTCTCTTCGGGGCAAATTTTGTTGACATTATCTAGAGTAAAAAATGTGCTTATATATATATATATATATATATATATATATATATATATATATATATATATATATATATATAACATAAAGGGTATGTATCTTTTATCTATGACAAAGGCTTTGAATGTTCTATGATCTTTGGATAGCCCTTAAGAACTAAGAGTTTTCGTCCTCCACTCGCTAGAGAGCGCTTTTTCGATATACGGTAGCCTTCCACTCTATATTACTCTATGGCTTTACCCACCGCACTACAGGTGCCTCTATTTAAATTTTAATAAAATAAATTGGAAAAAAGGGAAAATATTTTCAATACTAGGTACGTTTCTATAATTTGGTAATTTCTTGTTAGTGATTGTCTGATTTGAGCTACAAACTCGGGTGGGGTTTATCAACATAACCTACGTTTCAAATTTTAGCTTATAAACGTTCAATAGTTCCCAAATTGTAAATTCGGTTCCTTCCATAATTCCTTAATTTTTCAATCGAAAAAAGTTTAAAATCGAATTACCTATTTTTTAAAATGTTTCATCGCTGTTCGAAACGTCGTGTATTTCTTTATATATTATGTTTATTTGTTTGTTATCAAATATATTTCTTTTATTCTTATTCTTCTATATAGGTGCGAACACCTGTTTCTCCAACATATATTCAGTCATCCGGGTCATAACATCTTTCCATCTTTTCTTCGTTTTTCCTCTGAAGACTGTCGTCTTGCATTTCTATCTACAAATATATTTAGTATTGCATAATGCAGTATATATCAAAAAGTTATTAAAAATTATTGAACGACCAAAAATATTATCAATTATAAAACGATACAGTGATATTTTTGCATTTTTTAACTGGAAGTTCTGACACTATGAAGTCGAAAATAAAATCAGTTCTAAATCTTTTGGAAATACCTAAAACCATTTTAGCTATACATTGAACTTTCTACAGCTTTCTTTCTTAATTTATCCAGACGCACAGACAAGTAAAAAATCAAAGAATAAATTCGATATTTCAGTTGATTCGAACCGAGGAATTTTGTCTTGTTATCTTGAACTTAGCTTTCTTCACCTTATATTAATTTAGAATTTCTCCCTTTATTCATGAAAGTTTTTTAGCGTAAGTAAATAGTACCTGGGGCCACCGAGCGATGCACGGTAACCAAATTTAAAAAAAATACAAATATATAGTAAACGCCCCCTGGACCCCGCCCCCCCCCCGAAACCACGTATCTCGCCCCCACCACTGCACTCCCCGCCACCCACACTCCGCCTCCAAATACCCGCACCTCGCCCCACCCCCGGATCCCCCACAACTGCACCCCGCACCTCCTTTACCCCCCACATCCATCCCCACCCCGCACCCAGTTTTGCATTTCTAGATTTCTAGTGGTCCACAGATTATGTGTTTATAGGTATATAAATAAATTCCGTATAATTATTTTTTTTAATTAAATAACAATTTATCGAATTTTTTAATCAATTAAATAAATAATAATTTTATTGAAGCAATTTTTTACATGAAATAGGCTTCGATTTCGGAGATTACTTCCCCACTATCGACTGTACTTGATCTTCTAGCTTGCAATAATATTTTTAGTCCGTGTTTTTTAATAAGAGGAATTTTAATCAATTAAATTGGCAAATTCTAATATATAACAATATTTGGTATAAAGTATTAGTGGGTTTTAAAATTAAAAAACCAATTAATAAATAAAAGATAATTGAAAAAAATGTAAACAAACTTTTTTATTGAGATTTTCATCTATAAATAATTACTTTAATTAAGAAAAGATCAATTAAGATGAAATTTGTCGAGGTCCAGACCTAGCCAGATCGTTTTCTCATCCTCAAAACTTGTTAATAGAAGTTGGTTTCATCAAAATCGGTAGAGCCGTTTTCAAAATAGAACTAAGATACAAATATACAAACAAATATATAAATAAATATATAAACAAACAATTTTTGCTCGTTTAATAAGAGAAGATAGATAAATATTTAGAAAGATGTTGTCAATGATCCGAATTGACAGAATAATTAGTTTGATTAATTTTATTTTTACTTTGCTAATAACTTTGAATTTGTTTTTTTCTTCTCGTCTGTGAAAAAAAACTTTTATTATTTTCCAAATTCCATTTCTATGTATCACAAACAGAAGTTTAATAATCTTTTTAATATTTATTGAATATAATTATCCATTCATTCATTCGGATACAATTGCCCCCCTCATGGTTCACTTTATAGTATTTCCAACATATGAACGTTGAGGGGAACGGTAAAAGTCCTTTTAGATCCGTATCAAATTTTGATCGCATCTCCATATTGTGCCCTTTGGCAATTACAATTATTATATTTGAAGATGAGAGGGAGTCTCTCTTTCGACCCTTTTTTGGGGGAGGGGAGGCCCAAACCCTCACTCGCTCCCTCTATTGTTCATTGATTATACGATGCTAAGCAAAATTATATAGAAATAAAAAAAATGTTGAAATAAAAAAATACTTTAAAGTAGAAATTTTTTGTAAAACTCTTTTAAAAGTGACATGTTTATTAATAGCCGCTATTTTACGGTGACATTAATTAATTGCTATCCACAAAAAAGATAAACATATATTAGGACGTTCATGAATTGAGTGAAATTATGTATGTTGATTGATAAAACAAATGAAATATAAATGAGGATTTATGTTCATATTAACATTTCAGGGGCGGTGATTTTATTTAAAAAACGCCCTAGGCATACACGGGGCATTTGAAATGTGTAAGGTCGGGGTTCTGATTCTCGATTGGACTTAAACGACTATTTTAAAGTTTTCCCTTTAAATTTAAAAATCTTTTGCCGCAGAATCTGTCTTCCTCTCACTGATTATAAGCACCTCTTTCTGTGTGATAAAATAGATTTCACGTGGTTCGTGCAATTTGAACCGAATGATAACGTTATTAGTATACTTAGGCGATCAATCAATGAACCAAAAATTAAATTCTTGTTTTGTTCCCAAATCTATGCGATTTACATATTATTATAATAATCGTAGAATTTTGGAAAAAAAAATCCTTCAGAGGAAATCGGCCAAGAAAAATTGCTGGAAATATTTTTTAAGTTCATACATCCACCGCTAGGTGGCTAAATAACTTCGATCGTATAAAAAATGCAATTTTCTCAAAAATTTTCCAATATAAGTTTAAAAATGAATACTCTCACGTTAATGCCACCATAATAGTCCATCTTTTTGATAAATGACTTTTTATTGTAGGACGTAAAATAAAGGCGGGAGGGGATGCTAAACTTTTATGGACTGTAGTGTCTATAACTTAAGTTTGACTTAACGGTATTTTGTTAACAAGGTCTGGTTCAAGAAAGGAAGGTTTGGTGAATAAAATAAAAAACCATCCATGCCATTCTAGTTCTTGCCGCCCTCGCTAAGGGGCGTGTTTTATAAAGTTAACCGTTTTATTGATTTTTCTCCAAAATCTTAAATGGAACCGTATAATTATTTTATTAGATTCAGAAACTAGATCAAATTTGCAACAAAATATGTTCAAACCTCATGTCGATATCTTTTTTCGTTTAACAGTTATTGCTTAAAGAATATTTTATTAACGAATTTATTAAAGAAACAAAATAGGTAATTGAGTTTTCAATTTTTTTTTAAATAAAATTAACAAATTAATAGGTGTTTTGGACAAATTTTATATTTTATTAATTTTTGCACAACGTTTCGTCCGTTGTGCAAAAATTAATAAAATATAAAATTTGTCAAAACACCTATTAATTTGTTAATTTTATTTAAATAAAGAATGGACATTAACCAACTGAATTTTTTTTTAAGTTTCGTAGTCAAGCATGCCATGGACAAATAAAAAAACAGTTTAAAACTTTGTTCTTATTTTCATCTAATCACAACAATAATGATATAACTGTTTTGCAGGTGGGTAATACATATTATTATAATTTTTGTCAACGAATCGATCATTCATAGTATTATTTTTTAAATAGTCTTTTTTTAAATGGCGTCTTAATGAAATTCAACTTTATAGAAGAATTAAAAGTTTCTTTTGGAATGAGTAGCAATAGTTATATAATATATATATATATATATATATTGCAATAAAAACCCGTTTTTAGTAAGAACGGGTTCTTACTAGTTAAACGCGTTTCACTGAATACCTTTGTGGCAACTAGAGTTTGCTGACGTTGGTTGAGTTTGGTTCAAAGGTTTAGAATCTTCATTTTTGACATTCCGCCTCATTTTGGATGTTTATTTTCAAAAAATTTTAAACTAAAATGTCAAAAATTAGAAGCAAAGTTGTAGAGGATGTAATTTTTGACATTTCGTTTAAAAATTTTTGAAAATAAACACCCAAAATGAGGCGGAAGATTAAAAATGAAGGTATCTAAACCTTTGAACCAAATTCAACCAACGTCATTAAATTCTAGTTGCCACAAAGGTATTCAATGAAACGCGTTTTAACTAATAAGAACCCGTTCTTACTAAAAACGGGTTTTTACAGCAACATATATGTTAGAATATAGAATAACTATACCTATAAATAAATAAAAAATGTATAATTCCAGCAGAAGACACACTCTTTTATTGTCTCCTTCAATTTATAGAAGAAGAAAAAATACTATGAAGGCAAGATTTATGAATTTATAATCTTAAATAAATGACAAGATAAACATTCATGAATGTACCACCAGAGATCTCTCACTTACCTCTGTCTAATAGGTAGTATGTCTGCCACTGGGGGAGAAATTCCTACACTTACACTGAACACGACCCGTCTAAAAACAAATAAGTCTGTAAGATCACAAATATAGAGATAGATGTAATGTAGAATCTTAAATAGTAGAGATAGATGTAAATGTAGAATCTTAAGCAATAAATTAAATGAGGAGGCTAAGTTAATGTTATATTAATGTTAATACAAATTGCCTAGTAATAAAAAAGAAAAATAGGATTTTTATTTCGAAATGCACTAAAAACTAGAAAAAGTAAAATTTATAAAATAATAATTCAAATAGACGGCCAAGCTTTGAACTTTAGACTTGCGGATATTTTCGAGAACCTAAGTACAGAAGAAAAATTTATTTTTTATTTTTAAAATTATTGTGAAATAAAAGTGCGTTTTTTAGTATTTCTTTTATGGGTTTTAGTTTTGGTATTTTTTTTTTTTTTTTAGAATTTCTTTTATGGGTTTTAGTTTTTGAAATATGCACGTTTCATTGAAAATCCGAGGAAAGAACGGGATTAAGGAGAACGTCTACTCAAGTTTGATATCTACTCACTATGAACTTTTTCATAAATTCCCATATTTTTAGAGATGTCAGCAATGTGAAAATCGAGGGATTTGGGACCAAATCAATTTTTTTTAGAATACTCTATTGTCATTGTATATATTGATACTTATCCGTAGTATGTGTGAAAAAATAAAAGAGAATTAGATGGACAAAAGTGGACTACAAGTTTTGATCCAGTTAGCCAAAGAAATCAAGTTTAATTAAATATTAAATAATGTAATAGTGTTACGATGTTCTCTAAAGATAAAGATATAACAAAATAATGCAAAAACTTAAGCTATGATTACCTTTTGTTTTTGTGCCCTACAAAGAAAAGAAAGACGTGATAGAACTTAAGAAATATCCAAGGGTTAATCTTTCAGCGCCCAGCAATAAGCAAGATCTACTTAGCGTTGTTTTTGCAAGTTATTCTCAATTAATGAGGGCTTTGTTTAATGGAATTTTTTTAATTCACTTAGGGGGGGGGGGGGCTCAACCTAAAAACGACTCCAGTAATAGGTGTCGAATCTTTATGTATTAGCCAGAACTCTTCAATTTATCGCTAAAATATTTTCCATTTCAAAATTTTACACTAAATGTTGAAAAAAAGATGATATTTTGATCTATTAATTTGTCGAGATTTATATATAGAATCTGAAATGTCATTTAATCCTAGCTCTCAGAGGTTTAACTTAAAAAAACATACTACTTAATTAAAAAAACACTACTCCAATTTTTCTGCCAATATTTTATAATTAGGTAGGTGTATAAAATTTGAAGAAGATAAAAAAACAACTCTAGTATTTTTGGTTGTAATAATTAATTATTCAAACAAAAAGTAAAGGTAATAACAATGAGTTTGACCTTAAGGTGATTTGAACACGCAACCTTCTGATCTAGAGTTCAGATGTCTTTAGGAAAATATAAGTCTATTTTATGACCTGGATAAAAAGCAAAAATTGCTTCTATGAACAACCAATTTTTTTGTCCAGCTTCTTTTAATCCAAGCTCTTAAGAAAGGTTCTATAGAGAATTCTCCATAGGAATTCCCAATCAATCAAATGGAATGCTCACAACACGACTATAATTAAAACACATGTGAATATGTTAAAATCATACAGTGTTTTTATAGCTAACCTGCTAACCCATGTAATAACTAAACGGTCATGTATATGTATATATATATATATACATTGTTAGCATCAGTGATTTTTTAGGATCGGATCATTTCAGCCGGCCATATTTCAAGAGCCGTGTCCTGGTAGTATCTATTTGATATAAGAAATAGAAGCATATTTTTTAATTTTCCAAGTTTCTTTTAATAAAATTAAATAATCAAGAATAAACATTTTTAACGGATAAAAACATATTGATTGAAAGACTCATGCGTACAATGTACATTAGGGTGGTCTTTATTTTGGGTATTTTCAAATTTTTACGCTGACAAGGGATCATATGGTTCGAAATAGATAAAAAAAATATCCATTAAGTTTAATGTCTCTATCTCAATTTTAACCTGTGCCGCACAGCGATGCAAGTTTCCCATCTAAATAACATGGGGTTTTTGGACTAGATCGTAAGAGTGAGGCCAAAGTAAAAATTATAACAGTTCAAATTGTCGATAGTAGTAGACAATTAGACACTAAAGAAACCACGAGATGTCATCTATTTGTTTAGAGATGGAATGAATGTTTTAATTATTTTTCAGAAGAATTGTGTTCCGAATCGAACCCGAGTGTCAAAAATAGCACTCGGACCAATTGGCTATCTTGTGAGGTGAACCCTTTTGAAACATCGGGCTATATTAAAGAGAAGTTCTTCCAAAATTGAAGGACAGGCTTTCCCAAATTGAATTTATGCAAAATTGCAGATAGTAGTAGAATTTAAATTTCTAAAGAAATATTTAACGAAATACATATGTCAGAGAGTATTTTTGACCCCCCCCCCCCCTCGCCCTGATAATGTTTAAAACACATTTTAAAAAAATATATTTTATGTTCTTTTCAAAAATATATTCAGTTTTTTTCTAGTTAAATTTTTTCATTTTTTTTATACCTCTTCAAAATGTGGTAGATCTTTATGCCCCACCCTGTATAATATGTAGGTTATAAGCTGAAATTTAGCATACAAGTTTATATTGATAAACTGTACCTATGTGTCAAGTTTAAACTTTCTCTCTCACTACAATTTGGAGAAATTGTACTGAGTTTAGAAAAAACTTTCACTTTTTTCTCCAATTTTCAATTAAAAATAATTTTAATTATATGTAGATGCATTTATTTGAATTATTTAATAATTATTTGAAATTAGAACGTTTCCTAGTAACGTCAAAACCGTATAAATGAACCCTTCAATAATTTGTAATAGTTTCATTGAGTAGGCAAATTAATATGAGAATTAATTTCGTTTTAGTTGAATAAAATCTCTCTTTTTGTAGAAGTGGAATCGATTGAAATGATTCCATGAATTTCTCTGGGCTGGTCCTTGGACTCCAGATGTGATTAAATTGTTTTTCAACACGGCTTCAACTTCTTCGATGGAATGTGTTGCCATGACAACTAGTCCTTTCGCTATAGCTTTATATATATTTATATTTCTTTTCTTTTCAAATTATTCATTTGCCATGTTATAAAAGATTCCTTTATTGTTTCGACATCTCATTACCGCGCCTTTATATTTCGAAATTATAAAATAATGATTATAAATTAAAATTCAAGTTTTTTTTTATAAAACAAAACAAAACAAAAACAAAAATCAACTTTAAGAGATTGTTTGAAGATATTTTATGAAGATTTGTTATGAGTATATATTTAGAAAACAGGAGTTGTTTCATTTTTTCTTTATTTGGACTTACTCTCATTAAAATATCATTAAAACGTGAGAGAGGGTTGTCCGACTATCTGATATCTCTTTAAAAAGCCTGTAGCTTTCAAACTATTGAAGCTAGAAATTAAAAATTTATTTAGTAATTACTATAGATTCGGTTAAATCGCAGAATATCTAATTATAACTCTGATCAATAGTGGATTCCTTCTTATTTAGCACACCTCCACTTATCCTTACGACTTCAAGCTGGAACTTTGACTGAAATTCCTATTAAGCATATTATTGAAGTGTAAACTTCTTTTGGTAAGGTGACTTAGCTGACGAATGAAACGAAAATGAAGTTAGAGAGATATATTTAAAGCGTCCTTAGAGTAAGATAAAGATTATATATATATATTATTTGTTAGAGACTAAAACACCGGCAGTGATTTCCTTTTAAAATATAAATCTGCTATCCTCGATATTCTATACTTGTCATTACTTAAGGCCGAGCGTCGCAGCTAGTAACAAAAATAAAATTAAGATAAAAATAAGATATATTGTAAAGCGAATTTGCTATCTGGGTAGTTACAAGAAATCAAAAAGTTTCCATATGACAATTATTTTTTGTATAATATTTGTCAACAGTAAGTTCTTAACTTAGAAAGCTAAAAATTCTTCTATTTAAAAATATAAATATTTTACTACGAAATTGAACTTCCTGAGACTTTCCGTCCCTGAAGGAATATCGTGGAGATTAGAATTCAGGCATTCAAATTAAGATGAACCGTATTTTTCGATTATGAAATTTTTCGGGACATATATTCAAATTATGAGGTATAGAAGGAAGAATACTAAATCCATTATTTATATTATATATAACAATAACAATTTCTTACTTTTATTATACTTATATTACTCAAATAAATCTGTTTCTCGATGTACGCCTAGGAGATAGGCATAATATTGAATTCATTTGAATTTTCTTTTTCTTTTTGCTCTATGTGTATAATAATGTTTGAATGACGAAGGTAGGGGCGGGATTTCATAAGATATTAGTTATTAATTTCATAGTCATCGTTGTTTTTATTCTTAGTTTCAATT
Organism: Forficula auricularia; assembly: GCA_024734495.1. Taxonomy (NCBI): domain Eukaryota; kingdom Metazoa; phylum Arthropoda; class Insecta; order Dermaptera; family Forficulidae; genus Forficula; species Forficula auricularia. Next base: position 5,922,769 of record JALMQS010000061.1, read on the forward strand.
TAACGACATAAAACAAAATATAGTAACCAAATAGCACAAAATTATTAAAATTTCAGATTTTCAAATGAGTTGCGCGACCTCTTCGCGTTGACCAATAGATCTCAGATTTTCTATGAATTATTTTCTTAAAATGCCTCATAATTTGAGATTCTGTCCCGAAAACTTATTAAGAAAAAAATCACTAGGTACAGCTACGGTCCACCCAATTTTTTTTTTTTTTTTTTAAGGGAGAAGTTTTTTCCCCTTCCTGGCTTTTGGTCAGAACCATTTAGCCAATCACATACTTTGTATTATTTTAAAATTTTAAATATTTACACTAGCCCTTAGTACAAATCTCTGAAGGGCCATCACAACTTTTTCACTGCACTCACACAAGGACAAAAGATAATCACTATTTATTGGGAATTTTACACTTTCGTTGATTTCACAGTATAGCAATTGTGTCCACTTTTTGTTTAGCTCACATTCAAGCAGCCCCTCACTGGTAAGTTCACACCTACACAATGGAGACTCCACCACTCCAATTCGATGCTGATGTAACTTCAGTGATGAGTGTCCAGTACTCATTATGAAATTGATGTAATAGCTTTTGCGTGGAATGTTAACTGTTTTTAAACCATGGTAATAGGGACACCGTAGGTTTAATCTTATATAAATGTCGACCTTGGCATCCTTTTCCCACATTTCTTGCCATAATTTCAATGATTTACATTTTTGGACTACCAGGAAGTCAGACCATATAATTTTTTCATTTGATGCTGTAGGGAGTTTACTGGCTTGCTTGGCCTCATAGTCAGCGATTGTGTTGCCTATGATTCCCTGGTGTTCGGCAATCCAGACAATGTCCACAGTATTATTATTAATAAATAAATCATATAATAAATTACAAATTTTTAATATATTATAATTTGATTTTAAAAATATCTTTGTTGATTAAAGCATCTGTAAGACTTTTCGAATCAGTACATATTAAATTGAATTTTATGTTGTTATTTTTAATATATTCTAAACATTTCAACAGGGCATATGCCTCTGCCGAGTATATGGAGTTTTCTGGTTCCATCTTAAATTGTTTAAATATATTTATATTAGGGCATGCAAATGCACACCCTACCAAATCATTTGCTGTGTCTTTTGAACCATCTGTGAAGAATATATTGTACTGATTATAAAACTCTTTGATATAGTCCACCCAATTACATATACAGACAAACTTAGAGAGAATAATAATGCTTGACATTTGTAAACATGAGTAAGCAAAAATTCGTGTGATTTCAATAATCCTTCTTCGGTAAGTCTACCAAGTAATTGGAAACGAAAATCATTGGAAGAATGAATATCAAGTCTATGTTTTTGAGAATAAAACATTAATTTGCAAAAAATAATAAGTCGTTTTGTTCTCTAAAAAAATTGCGTACATGTTCTTGAATAAAAGGGTCAAATGAATAAGTGAGAAGGTATGAATTTGGTTTAATATTTAATTTTCGTTTCATTTGTTGTTTTTATCGACCGCTTTGCACATGAAAGGGCTGGATTTAATTCTCTTAAATAGATTAAAATAATTAATGAATGGACTAATAAATAATCTTTCAAAGAAATTTATATAGAACCGCTCTTGAATTTAAACAAATACAATTAAATAATGTTTCTGTAAATGTCATGTGGATCTAAATCGTGAATTATATATAGTATGCAAGTTATTTGTAAGATTTCACCCAATTCATTTAAAAGTTATTTTTTATTTATTTTTAATGTCACCGGGAACAAAGCCCATTTAGACAGCACATAAGTAGAGTGTTGCCGGAGCGAGGCCAGTGCGTTATATTTAAAAGTTATTTTTTCGAAATGTTTAGTCTAAAGGAAATCTTCTCTATCTTAACGGTTAAGGGTAACTTAAAATGTATACCTATAATGTATTTTGGCACCTCTCGTTAAGAAAGAAAATTTTACAAAGTGGCCTTTCTCTCTTATGAAAATTTGTTCAACTTAAATAAAAATATAAAATTTCATTTCTATATAATTTTATTAAATAATAGGAGTACATATTTTATATAGAGATGAAAAAATATAATTTCGTTAAAATATCTCGCAGGGACGTTATTTATATAGATTATATGTTTTGTAAATTTTAAAAACTACAATTTTTAAAATAATATGTATTAATAAAAAAACTTAAAAAATAACATGAATTTACTTAAAAAATGCTCTTAAAAAAAAGCAGAAAATAAATTTGTCTTTAGTATATACTCTATTATTATCATATATCTATTGTAAATCATAATCGAATAAGAGCAGTCATATTTAAAATTAAAACATCAACATAACAAATAAAGTTATAATCACTCGTAATTTTCCGATGAAATATGAACTTTTTTCAATAATTCATCATTTTCTGATATGTTATTACAAAATTCCTCCCAAGTATTGGAGAAATTGCACTTCACTTTGCAAATATAGCCTTCAACGTTTCTAAAGTACAGTCCTGTCATTTAATAGCTACACCTCGGATAATGGGAACACCTGATATTTAGAAAAATGAATTACCAGATCAGTTAAGGGTATGACTATCCTGCAAAAAAGTCACTTTCCCCACTTTTACTTTATCCACTGCAAAGCAGATACATATGGACATTTGGGCGGTTATCAGTAGTACAAAAAAATATGATTTTAAAGAAGAATATAGTTTAAGAACTCTTTCAATTGAAGGAAGTAATGGTAACCATCTGGTTTTGCTGTAGCCTAGCGCATACATAATTATATTCCACATCAGCATGATCACAAAAGTCTTTCAAGATGAACTCGAGTGTCGCTAAATCCCAACATCGATTTTGTAAAATAGTATAAATAATTAATAAATATTATTCAATGTAGGACAGTTTGAGGACATTTTCAATGAGGAACAAGAAACCCAAATGTGGGACGATGGTCACTTTATACTAAAAGACAAATTTATATTCTGCTTTTTTAATCCATATTTTTTTTTCAAAATAATATAAATATTCTGTTAATGAGTTTTTATTCTTCGAAAATAAATGACAAAAAAAAGGTATTTGATTTGCAGTTTCTCTTTTAGATTGAGGAATGTTTTATTGTAATTCTCAAAAGCCCCAAAGTCACCATCACAAATTTCATTTCAATAACTTTACACAAGACTAAATATTCTTTATATATACCTACATATACATATATTCGAATAGAAAGAGAGTATTTATAAAAGCCATAAAGCACTTGAACTAATAGCTGACAATATCCATTTCAACTAAAAGGTTCAATGAAACGTAAAGTTAAATCAAACAACCGCTCTTGTTTAATATGCACGAGTGAACTTTTGTAGGAGGGCAGATTATATAATAAAAAAAGCATATCTCACAATAAAAACTTAGACACGCGACATTCATAAGTGAATAGAACAAACAAGTTGAAGGGCTCCTGGCCTGACCAAACAAAAAACAAAAACAAATACGAACAATATCATATCTTCATTCGAAAAGAACAAAGATAATTGTATTATATTCCAGAAGAAATCAGAGGCACGATTATAATTTTGAATTAAATAAAAGGAATTCTTTTTTATTTTATAAGAAAGTAAATATTGAATATTTCAATTGAATACATGCGATTTTATTGTTTGAGATAAAAAGCGCATTGATTTTTTTATCTTATTTTCTATTTTATTTTTTTTAATTAAATACATGAACTAATCATAGGTATAGTACTTATTTAAATTATTTGCATATTATGATATTTTATCTACAATTTATGATATTTAATTGTAGACTAAATGGTGGTTTTAAGTGTTTGGTACTACTTATGAAGTTGGGGGCATAATCTTATAAAATCACTTGCATGTCTGTACCTTTTGATGTAGCTTCATATATAGATGTATATTGTATATCTTCTAAAGTAACTGATATACCTACCTTTTTTCAGCACTGACTTATTCAAAGACAGTCGTTAATTCAAAATTTAGAAAAATAAATCTTGTATTAAATTGATATTTAATAAAAAAAAATTGTTCCCAGTGAGATATCAAATAAAAGCTTACAATTAAATATTCTAAAATATTTTCGAGGTTTTGTTGGACAAAAAACATTGTGAAATTGTTTTTAACGCAGAGATTTTGTTTACGAGTATTAATCAAAATACCTAGAGCTTTTAAAATTTTTTGGAAATACAATTCAATAAACGGATACGCCGGGAAGTTGATAAAATCAAAACATGTTTTTATATGAAAGTGTTTACATTAAAGCAACGAACAAGGCACGCTTTTTAACAGGCCAACAACAACACAGATGATAATGGAACAATAATTTTATTAGTAAAACATCCAAGTGGACTCTTTTTTAATGAAATAGATGGGATCAAAAAAAAAAATTTTTTTTTAATTAAAGTTTTTCATTAGGAGAAATCAATGAAGTATCCTCTGCTCGATACAAATAAACATTTACACATATACACAGGGTTCGGCGCTCGAAGTGTTACCAATTAAAAAAATAATTTTTATAAAAAAAATAAAACCGACTTCAAAAAAATTAAATGCAACAAATAAAATAATAAGAACTCAAAAATAAAATAAAATGCCATAAAAGGTATAAAATAATTATCTAATTTAGTTACAACTAAACGATGAAATATTTACGTGAAATCACTTTTGAAGTCGGTGCCAAACATATACATTTTATGAATCAAACTCGACGGATTTTACTTGGTACGATTGGTGGGTTCGCTTATATAGTTTGTTTAGCACCGACTTCAAAAAGTGATTTCATGTTAATATTTCATCGTTTAGTTGTAACTATATTAGATAATTATTTTATACCTTTTAGTGCATTTTATTTTATTTTTGAGTTCTTATTATTTTATTTGTTGCATTTAATTTTTTTGGAAGTCGGTTTTATTTTTTTTATAAAAATTATTTTTATTTTTCTCTTTTTAGTGATGTTATTAAAAGTGACTTAATATAATACCTTGCATGCATCTCGTAAGAAAAAGCGTAGGGCGAATGAATCAGAAAATGATAAATTTTTTTTTTTTATAAATTTTATTAAACCAATTATTTTACATTAATTAATGTATACATTGTATTTTTGCTTCGATTCCGAGATTACTTCTCCACCACCGAGTGTCCTTATTCATCTTTAGTCCTTGATTTTAATAAGAAGAAAAATCTAATTAGATAAAAAAACCTCTTTTCCGATAATTATTTCAATTCCATTATTCCCCAATCAAGTCGATTGGTTCCATCATCCTCCTCCCTCTTCATTCACCATCATTCACCCAGAAAATGATAATAAAATTAAATTCTTAAATATAGAAATTCTCAGAAATGTTTGCGGGTTTTAAATGAACGTTTTAAGATTGATTTTTTTATAAAAGATTTTATTTATTATAATTTCGATTATTTGCTCATAAGAATTGGAAATTTACGTTAATTTGTCATTAATCATATCATCAGAACTTGACCAAATTAATATGGAACCACTCATAAGGTACCATCTTTCCAAAATAAAAGAATCATCGAAATCGGTTCATAAACAAAGAGGTTATGCCTGAACAAACATAACAAACCAAGTTCCAATACCAATGAAAAAAAACGGGACCAATCGGAAACTAGACTGAACCCAATGAAAAAAAATCATCAAAATCGCTTCACAATTGGCGAAGATATCAGGTAACATAGACACAAAAAAAGTTGAATTGAAAGTCGAATTGAGAACCCCTTCCTTTTTTGAAGTCGGTTAATCAGTCGAATTGAGAACCTCCTCCTTTTTTGAAGTGCTGCAATTTTGTCAATTTTTTTTTTTTTTTATTTAAAAACTTCAGTATATCGTTTTCAAATTTTAAAGAAAAATATGTTATATTGTTCGAAGAAGCCACCTTTAGTGCGGATAATAGCATCGAGTCTGTCCGGTTTTTTTTTTTGGTTTGTTAATTTTCAAAATTTTTTCGCTTTATGATATTTTTACTCTGTGAAATTGAGAATAAAATATAATAAACATAAATACAAGTTTTTTATTAGATATAATTAATTAAATTAAATTAATTAACAAGTTTATTAACCAACAAAAAATTAGAAATTTTTTTAACAATTTCAAATATTTCGTCCTCGAAACTACTTTTTTTTTATTTTTTTTCCATATTTATATTTTAGAAAGTGGAAAAAATTAAGAAAACCACTCATACTTTTTTATTTTTTTACATAAACAAATAAACTGCAACGGATCATTGCTAAACTTTATCCAAATTCATTTGAAATATTAATATGTTCTAGAGTAAAGTACTTTAAAATATAATTTTACTAAAAACTTTATTTAACCTTTTTGTGGTTCCCAAGGTACTTAATTAGGATATTAAATTTCATCAAAATTGGTTAAGTCATTTTCAAGATATTTAGAAAAAACTAAAAAGTACTGAAATAAAGTACTAATGTTTGTGGACCGATATGTACCAAAAACTAATCAGCGCTTCATTTTGTTAAAATACTGGTAGGTTTTCAATTTCAATTCATTCGGTGCAACGGTGTGGAAAAATTCGTGGACGAAAAAAACGGTAACACACACACATCCATCCATCCATCCATCCATCCGCACGCACTTCCAAAAAAAATGGCACTTTTTGGCCTCTCGGCGAGATCCCAGGTAATTTTTGGCAAAACCGTCACGTGCTAAAATTCAATCTCATTGAATACTTCAATTTGTGACCTTAATTGAATCCATGGGTTCCGTAGTCTTTACCTGAGGACCCTTTGAAGTCGCGCTTGCCGCGAGAGCGATTCAATACTTTCTCCCATGCTTCGCATTGGATAAAGTAAAAAATGTATGATGATAAGGAGAAAGCGCATTAAATGAGAAATTAAGTGTCATATCTGGTATAGCTCATAAATTAGGGGCTTAAGTCTTGTCCTAGTTTTATTTTCAAATTTTTAAACATTATTCTCTAGGTTTTCAATTAGAGAGGCCATGTTTAATCTAAACCCTATAATGTTAATTGGGAGATAAATTTAAACCTAATTTATCGAACGGAGAATTTACTACTGCTCGAAGCCCCTAAAAATTAATAAATTGGATATTGGATTGTATCTAACTTTCTGAGATTTGGCTTGTGCTCCTAGCTTCTTTCCTTCTACTCTGTTCTTTTCACGATGGAGGGGCCATCCCACACAGGCCTTTAGGGGATGCACCTTCTGGTGTATCTCCTTCTCACATCAATATCACTAAAAAAATGTGGTTGTTAATTCAGCGTGGAGGAATGGTCATTTTCCTAAATATTTTGGACTGGATCCTTTCCAAATCTTTTAGTCTAGCTCTGGAGACGAAACGAAATCATGCAGGGGCAGCGTGTCCCATGATTGACCGAACAAAAAGATATAATTAATTAATTTCAGATTTACTATGTGTAGGTAAAATAAAAATAAATAAACTATTAAAATTTGAGTTTCAGCCTCCATATTCCCTCCCCGGCTATGATCATGGTTCTAACATATACATATGATTTTAGTTTTAGGATCAGTAAATTCCTCCCGTAAAGTTTGTCTCTCGCTGGCTTGTCGTTTCTCTAAGGGTGAATGCCTGATGATCTGTCATTAATGCAAAGTGTTGATGAACTGCTGTTACTGATTTATCACATCTCCTTCAGCTCTCGGGGTCGTTTTGGCAAGTCAATGGTTTTAATTGGGCTAGTGTTTGTTATTTAGCCTTGTTCTCAGTTTAGCATTCATGTAGTCAATGAATCTATTGGTCACGCCCAAGGGTAGAGACCCTATTTGCATACTAACTGTTCCCTTCTCGAGCCTCGAGAGCAGCTGCTTCGGCCACACACCTCATTTAATTGGATTTGGTACTTATGTATGCTCATATATAAAACATATTCAAACTTCAATAGAAATAGTCACTGATGGGGAATAAAATAATTAAGATAATCGAATAATTTTAATTTTTTTTAATTTTTGTATTTTGGTCCAATACTAAAAATGGTAAAAACAGAACCCAAATGACGAGACTTCCGACCGTTGTTTGTCGGTCTGTCACAAACCTGTAGCATCTAATCTATTGAAATCACAATCAAATTGAATTAGTAATCCCTTGTTTAGATTCTTATAATCAACAGATTCGAACAAAGTCGAAAAAACTAAAAAAAACAAGAAAAATGAAGGATATACTAAAAAATGAACGTATAATAACGAAAAAAAATTTCTGGGTCCAAAATTGGGGGGGTTTAAAAAATAAAAATCTAGTCCATTTGAGCAAACTCAACCATATTTTGTATAGATAATCAGTGGGCCCCCAGAACACCAAAAATTCAAAAACAAACCGCCCAAAATTGGGGGGTCAAAAAATGAAAATCTAGGCCCTTGGGCCAAATTCAACCAAATTTTGTATACATAATCAGTGGGTTACCAGAAGACTAAAAATGACAAAAACTAACATCTCAAAGTGGGGGGGTTTAGGTCAAAAAATTAAAATCTAGGGCCTTGTACCAAACTCAACCAGAAGTGTATGGTAAAGTCAAGTGGATGGCCACACCAGAACGTGTCAATTTATTTATTTTTTTATTTTTTTAACCTTCACTCATCTCGCACTGTAGCCGCCGCAATTAGCCGTTTTATTTATTTATTTATTTATTTTATTTTATTTTAAAATATGGGTTTTTGTTTTTATTTTTTCTTATTTAATGAAGACTATTGATATATCTTAGATTTTTTTATTACCCGGGAGAATTAGTAAATAGAATCATTTAATTTTTAGTACTTGTACATACAATTTTTATCTAAAATAAAAGGAAGAAATTTATACATATATCCGAAAAATATGAATATCCGTAAAATAAATCTCTCTATAAAATGATAAAAGCCTATAAAGACGCCTTGCAGTGTATTTCCTTTTGTAGCCTAGTCAGAGTATTATGAGTATTAATATTATTTACCCTTAACTCTTCTTGTTGGTTCATTTTATAGACCATCCTTGGTGAAAAATCGATCTTTAACTATACCTAAAGTATTTTTATTTGTCTGCAATTAAAAGGCAATTACATTAATAACCTGAAGTATTATGGCGAATATCAGGATGTTAAATCGGATAACTGTAATAAAAATTAAAAAAATTTGTTTTTAATTTAGCAATTAAAGCTTTTTGATTTTTATAAATGATATTTTATAATTTAATATGTTGTAAATTATTTAAAGTGAAATATTACTATATTCGATCGTTATTTCTAAACTCAAGGGTAAATTTAAGGCATGGGAAAATGTGATAAGTAGTTAAGCGGAAAGTAATAGAGCAACTAGCTAACAAATAAATTTTGCTTTTTAAGATTCTGTTTAAAAAGTAAAACAGGACCTCTCTTAGTATATATATATATATATATATATATACAATTTTCCAAATGCATCTAATTGCAGCGCGCAGTCTTGGTCTCCTATTTAGGTCCAGACGCTATTATACTCCCAGTCAACTTCTTACACTGTACAAGGCTCAAATTCGTCCCTGCCTCGAATACGGCTCTCATCTGTGGAGGGGTGCCTCCAAGCATTCTCTTCCCACACTGGATGCAATTCAGAAACGAGCAATTAAACTAATAGGAGACCCGGTCCTAACTAACTCACTCGACTCCCTGGCTCACCGAAGAACCGTTTCTGTCCTTTCCCTGTACTACAGATACTATCATGGTATCTGTTCAGTAGAGCTGAAATCAATTATCCCCCCCTAGAGAGCCCTCTTTACTAGGAACACGCGGTTTTCGAAAGCTCAACAACTTCGTTGTCAAATTAGATAAAAACCGAACCAACGCTTTTGCCAACTCTTTTATCCCTATGACCTCCAGAGACTGGAACTCACTTCCAGCCACCGTCTTTTCCACAACTTATAACCTTCAGCTGTTTAAGACCCGTATCCACAGATACCTTCTACTCCTACCCATGCCATAAAATCCCTTCTTCTTCTTTTCACAATGGAGAGGCCAACCCAGGCCTTTAGGAGATGCACCTTTTTGGTGTATCTCCTTCTCACATCATTATCATTAAAAAAAATTGTTAACTCCCAAGAATATATTTTTAATTTTATTATTTTCAATGCATATAAGAAATTTGTTGGACGTTTTAAAACAATAATAAACTTCCTTTACTAGTGTTAGGATTACGTAAAATTAAAAAATATAATTCACGCTGAATGAGATTTTGTGTTGGCAAGCTCAAATTAATGTTCAAAAGACCCCACTATCGAAATTTGTCAGCGGCCTAAAATTCTGCTTTAAGCCGCTGGCTACAAAGATATTTTTATTTTATATAAGAATAATTCTACTCATCTCTTGTATAATGCAAGCAAATAAAATCAACTTAAACAAAATTAAATAAACATTCTCTCAATTTGTTATATTATAATAGATTGCAACGTGGGAGGGTTTGTAAACAGTTTTTGCTTCTTCTTTATATTTAACCTTCTAAAAAAAAACCCTTTTTGAAAATTATTGAAATTAATATTTAGTCTTCTCTTTTCAGCTGACCCTGATTTTAGATTATCCGTTGGTCTTTATAAATATAAATTTCCTAAGTAAAGAGACGAAATTCAATAGAATCTGTTTAGTTTTAGGATAAGCCAGTTTTGTTTCTTTTTAAAGAGTAAAGACCCAAGAAAGAAGGGATTTAGTACCATAGCTCCCGGAGAGATTCATTCCAAGGTAGGTAAAATGGAAAGAGAGTGGTTGGTTTGCGTTTAGGGTCCCCTCAATATACTTTACCTCCTCTTGACCTTACATACCTTCTATATTTATTCTTTAAAGATAAAAAAAAAATTTAACAGAAAGGGACTTTTAAAAATAAAAAAAATAAAATTGGATTGGATTTTCTAATATATCGTACTTATCATTGTAAAGTGACATAAAAACGATTAAGAAATTTTTTAAAAAGTCTATTAAAAGTTAAATAGAAAATGGAATGAGGAATCAGTTCATTTAGATTTCACAGTATAAAGAAAAAAAAAGATTTTCCAATAAATAAGTCAATCTCTACTTTTTACTGCCCTGGTAAAGAAATTTAAATCCAGCCAAGGAGAATATAAAAATATGGCAACGGCTTGTGGTGAAGACCAAATACGATTTTCAAACATTCAACACATCTTCCAGATTAAATTAGAAACTAACGCATTTGACAATTTGTTTATCCCTATGACTTCTAGAAACTGGAAATCGATTCCATCCTCCGTCTAAATATAATATGTATATTTTAAGTACGTTTATATTTTAAGTTATATATTTTAATTTAAAAAATGCAATAAATTATATTTTATAGAATTAAATTTGATTTAGGCTTTGTACAACGTTTAGTTTAAGGAGGTCGTTTCGGCGCCAATCTTAAATAAAAAATATTAGATTATAACTATAACTTAATTTTTACTTTACCAAATTTGGTTGAATTTGGTAAATGCCCAAGATTTTCATTTTTGACCCTACACCCCCCCCCCCCACATTTGGGCGGTTAGTTTTGCATTTTTAGACTTCTGGGGGTCCACTGATTATGTATACATATTTGGTTGAGTTTGCTCAAACGGCCTAGATTTTTAATTTTTAACCCCCCTTTCCACCCCCCCTAATTTTGAGCCGATATGCACCAAAATCCTAATCAGCTCATAATCTCAACTGGACCAAAACTTAGTGTGAAATTTGGTTTCGGTATTCAAACTAGTTTTTGAGCTAGCTCGTCTACAAAAATTTGGTAAAGCACAGACTAACGGACAACCAGACAATCAGACTACTAACAGACATTTTGACAAAACAATTATTATCTCGAAAAATATAATTTTTTCGATGTTCACTTTATTAGAGCTTTTTGTAGAGCCAAATGCCATGGCTTCGCTTAATTTTTTTGAATCAAAATAGTTTCAGCCGTTTTTTGAGATATTTTGAAAAAAATAAGGAAAAAACCACTTATTTCATGCACGATTACAATACTTGACCATGTCCTGTATGGTAAAGTAAAAAGTGGTTTTTTCCTCTTTTTTCAAAAATATCTGAAAAACGGCTGAAATTATTTTGATTAAAAAAATTGAGCGAAACCATGGCATTTCGCTCTACAAAAAGCTCTGATAAGTGAACATCGAAAAAATTATATTTTTTGAGATAATAATTGTTTTGTCAAAATGTCTGTTAGTTAGTCTCTCTGTCCGGTTGGGTGTCCGTTAGTCTGTGCGTTACCAATTTTTGTGGACGAGCTAGCTCAAAAACTAGTGTGAATATCGAAACCAAATTTCACACGTAGTTTTGGTCCATTGAGATTAAGAGCTGATTAGATTTTGGTGCATATCGACCCAAAATTAAGGTGAGTGTCGGCGAGGGGGTTAAAAATTAAAAGTCTAGGCTATTTGAGCAAACTCAACCAAATTTTGTATACATAATCAGTGGGACCCCAGAAGTCTAAAAATGCAAAAACTAACCGCCCAAAATGGGGAGGGGAGAGGGAGGTCAAAAAATTAAAACCTTGGCCATTTACCAAACTCAACCAAATTTTGTTTACATAATCAGTGGGATCCCAGAAGTCTAAAAATTGAAAAACTAACCCCCCTCCCCTACATGATTATAAATAATTTTATTAAATATTAAATATAAGTGCGGGGCCAGATTGTATGGTAAAGTCAAGTTGATGGCCACATCAGAACACGTCAGCTTATTTTTTTATAATAGTTTAATTCTCTATCTATGCTTTTGGTGAAGTTTCAATCACACAGCGGCAGCGTTCAAATTTTTAAAAATAAAATGTTTTTAAATTTAAACATTTTTCCGAGTCTTATGGAAAATTAAGATCTTAACACTTTCTCGTGAATTATACTACTATTAGTTGAATAGATAAAGTTAAAAAACTAAAAATTAGCTTTTTGAAACTTGGAGGTTTCTTTTTTTGCAATAAAATATATCATTGACCGTCGAATTTACTGAGATATTTGCTTTAAAAATCACATACCTAAATGCTATGTTTCGATGTAAACATAAACAGTAGAAATACAACGAATTGCCAAATCATAAAAGACTTATTATCAGCTGATTTGAATAAATCAAACTAACTTATGTATTAAATTATTTTTTTTATAATTGTTTTTATTTCAAATATTTACGGCTTTCATACTATTTATTTTTTGATTCTATTATTTTTATTTTAAACATTTACGGCTTTCATACTATTTATTTTTTTAACCGACTTCAATAAAAGGAGGAGGTTCTCTATTCGACTGATTTTTTTTTTTTTTTGTGCCTATGTTACCTCATATCTCCGCCAATTCTCAACCGATTTTGAAAATTTTTTGCATTGGGTCCAGTCTAGCTTCCGATTGGTCCCATTTTTTCGTTTTTTTTTCATAGGTATTAGACCTTTTTTATTAGGTTTGTTTAGACCTAACCTCTTTGTTTATGAACCGATTTCGATGGTTCTTTTTTTATCCGATAGGGGTGTCTTGGGGATGGTGCCATATTAATTTGATCAAGTTCTGATGATATGATCACTATTAATAACATCACTAAAAAGAGAAAAATAAAATAATTTTTAAGAAAAAAATAAAAACCTACTTCAAAAAATTAAATGCAACAAATAAAAAATAATTTTTAAGAAAAAAATAAAAACCGACTTCAAAAAATTAAATGCAACAAATAAAATACACTAAAAGGTATAAAATAATTATTATCTTATTTAGTTACAACTAAACGACGAAATATTAACATGAAATTACTTTTTGAAGTCGGTGCCAAACTAACTATACCTATAAGCGAGCATACCCTCCAAACGTACTAAGTAAGATCCGTCGAGTGCGATTCATAAAAGGTATATGTTTGGCACCAACTTCAAAAAGTAATTTCATGTTAATATTTCGTCGTTTAGTTGTAACTAAATAAGATAATAATTATTTTATACCTTTTAGTGTATTTTATTTGTTGCATTTAATTTTTTGAAGTCGGTTTTTATTTTTTTCTTAAAAATTATTTTTATTTTTCTCTTTTTAGTGATGTTATTAATAGTGATCATATCATCAGAACTTGACCAAATTAATATGACACCATCCCTAAGACACCCCTTTCGATAAAAAAAGAACCATCGAAATCGGTTCATAAACAAAGAGGTTAGGTCTAAACAAACCTAATAAAAAAGGTCTAATACCTATGAAAAAAATACGAAAAAAATGGGACCAATCGGAAGCTAGACTGGACACAATGCAAAAAAAAATTTCAAAATCGGTTGAGAATTGGCGGAGATATGAGGTAACATAGGCACAAAAAAAAAAAAAAAAAAAAATTCAGTCGAATAGAGAACCTCCTCCTTTTTTGAAGTCGGTTAAAAATACACTAAAAAGGTATAAAATAATTATTATCTTATTTAGTTACAACTAAACGACGAAATATTAACATGAAATTACTTTTTGAAGTTGATGCCAAACATATACCTTTTATGAATCGCACTCGACGGATCTTGCTTAGTACGTTTGGAGGGTATGCTCGCTTATAGGTATAGTTTGTTTGGCACCGACTTCAAAAAGTAATTTCATGTTAATATTTCGTCGTTTAGTTGTAACTAAATAAGATAATAATTATTTTATACCTTTTAGTGTATTTTATTTGTTGCATTTAATTTTTTGAAGTCGGTTTTTATTTTTTCTTAAAAATTATTTTTTCTAGTAGCTGATGCCATAATTATAGCAACACATGCCTTTTTTTATTTCTAGACATCTTGTCTTTGCGGTTAGTCACTGTAGAATGAGTCAAAAAAACTTCAATCTGTCAGTCGGAATGATCGTGTTAGGGGCCGCTTAATAGCTAATGAGCTGAAATTTGCAAGACAAATTTCTATAGTATTGAACAGCACTTAGATAAAATTATACTCAAACCATTCACTTAGTAAAAAATAGCCGAATAAATTTTAAATAGTTATGCATAGGATTTGAACTTAGTCTGTTTAGTAAGAAGAAAGATAACTTTCGAAAATCGTAAAATTTATATCTAATAAAATACAGGTAACAAAAGATAGATCCAAACTCTGGTGATAACTCAGTTAAATTAAAATAATTAAGACTTTGATTAAGCCCATAAAGGGTAATTACAAATTTACCCAGAAATTAACTTGTTAATTAGTTAATTTAAATTTACAGAATTCTGAAGACAAGATTGCTAGGTAGGCAGGCTGAGGGGAAGACGGCTTTAGCTAATATCGAAAGAAGTTTACAAGTGCGATAATCGATCAAAGTATTATAAAATTAAAATTCAATGTAGTGGATTGTTAACAGTTCAGGAACACTTTCATTAAATGAATATCTAATTTAGAAGAGTTGTATTTAACTTGAGTAAAATAAAAGTATTAATAAAATATGCTGAGGCTTGTTTCAAACAATTATTATTCAAGCCACAGGTTGCAAAAGTAATACTAGAGGTGAATTTATGGTTCATACTCACCTAGTAGAGTACATCGCTTAGTATTACTCTTCCTTTTATTTTATATTTTTATTTACATTACACAAATATCTAAATTGCCTAGAGGTTGGAGGCCACCAAAATCTAGTATTACTACCATTACTACTACTACTACTACAAATAGAAATGGAAGTTTCAATATGAAGTAACGGAAGTCTTTTTTCATGATAAAAATCGAAAGAGATTTTTACAGATCGTTACTCTCGAAGTTTCCTGAAATCACTAATGTAGTTTTCAGAAAATGTATGTATCTATGTGTGTGTTACTAATTTATTAGCTAGACCGTTAAACCAATAATTATGAAATCTTAATTTTATAACTTTTAATTAAAAGGTAAAAAAGTAAAGAAACCAATTTTTTATTTTACTTTTTACTTTCACATTTATATTCTATAGAATATAATGAGGAAGAATGGGATTGACAGTCTGGTTAAAGTATACTTTAGCTCAGTGTTTTTTTCAAAATTTCTCAAAAATAGTATTTAAAAAAAGCTTGTAAAAAGATGGCCCTTTTGAAAATTCCTAGGAAAATTCTAACTTCGCCTAAAAGCTCCCGAGTGCCCCTTCTGAGATAAAATAAGTTCTTTGATTAGGCCTTTTAATTCAACATAATGTAAAGTTAATATTTTGGCGAAAACATAGTCTTTTTGAAAAAACAGCATCTTTTTTAAAAATTCAAAAACCATTTCCTTTTATTCTTTACGTATATTATATATTTCATTTTTAGCAATATATTTATTTAAATACTAATTAAAAATTATTTTTTTAAATAGTCTGATATTTTACCAATTACTTATGTATTATTACGCACTTCTAGAATAAGATTCCTGGGCACATACCTGATCAGTTTAAGGGGTTTCTTATAAAAGTACAAATTGCGAAAAATATCGAAAGAAATCATGAGAAATTGTTATCTTCTAAATCCAAGCCGGTGTGGATGATTTTATTACATGTCAGAAGGGTTGTATCATCCTTCGGGAAATGAACCGAGTCCCCAACCCCCAAAAAAACAATCGGTAAATGGCTGTCCTTCGAAGCTGGTACATGGGTTCAATTCATAAGGAGGGAACACTACCCTTTTGATTTGTAATAAAAATTATTCATGAAACCTCGAATTCAGTAGATGACTATTTTTCGTGATTTCTTTAGATATTATTGTTTTATGTTTTACAAAATCTAAGTTTTTTAAGAAAGCCGTTGGCAAGCATGAGAATATAATTTAGTACCTATATGTATGTTCTTATGCTAATAAGTCCGGAAATCTTAGAGCGCATTCTTTTATACGGGCTTATTGTATTCTTTTATATTATTATTTTGTAAAGCGGTTTGTAGAGCACATTGCACACCGAGTGCTTGGAATGACCTCAACACGAGACACGAGACACCGAGGGTTCAGATCAAATAGGTAATAATAAAAAAGACCCGCATTTGTTTAAGTCCTTCTTCCTATTCTGTCCCCTCTTAGGGGATGAATTCTTTTTCTTTGCTTCTCTATCATATTTCGACTAATAACAAATTTTTGGAAAATTTTCTTACAATCGTCTCTAATATTTAATATTTAATCTATTACCAAAATGGAATTAAACGTATTAAACTTTTTCAAGACTCGGAACGATTTCTGCAAATTTAGGTGATTTGTCAATTTTTTTGTTAGCGAATGACTTGAGCAGGAAAGCTCAAATGTGACTGAAAGATGCAGCTTATTAACACAAAAACGTGTCCCAAATTTCTGCACATTTACTACTAACATTCATGAATTCAATTTTTTCTGATTTTCTACAATTTTCATTTAGAAGTTTGGAAACTAGGAGACTCAAAATCTAATAATTTCTTTCTTTTGAAAATAAAATCATTTTGGCTCTAGAATAAACTTTCTACGTTCTTCCTTTCCTTTGGAATTAGGTGTACACCGTCTTTGGAACTACTTTGAAATTACTTTGGAATTCATTAGATAATCTATTGTTATCTATTGTCTTCTACTTGAAAATGAAAGTGGAAGTAGGTGTACACGATTTTAGGTCGAAGTTCACCCCTCGGGGAATTCAATATGATCCGGAGGCCTAGCGAGCTTTGCTCGACTAGCATACAAAAATAAAACTATAAAAGAACAAATAGCATTCTATTTTATCAAGTGACTTATTATTGAGAACATTCTTCTAGTTTATTGTCTTGAATGACTTCTTTTAGCGACAAGGAGTTTTTAATTTAAATCCATCTACTTACAATTTGCTCCTAAATAGGTTACCGTTTATAATGTTAATTCACCCCAATCGGCTTTTGAATGGAGGATCTCTTCTTATTCTTAGGACAAAGTCATTCACTTCTTGAGCCTTGGGGACAATTAATCACTCGACGTCAAGGCGACATGAAAAAAACGTCACTTGAGGACAATTATGCCAATCAAAGGCACACAAAGCCATCTAGTTCTCTCTGCCAACGGCAAAAGACCCTATTCACCTCTAGCATGCAAATCAGAGGATACTGATACCTATGATTATGTCGCCACGCCAGTATTATAATTACACGATCAATTCCAAAATGGAGATTAATTGATCGATTACACGCTTTATTTTTGTGTGATTAAAAATACAATTTTATTTTCTTAATCTAGTTAGAAGGGTTTTTTCTCTTGATAATTTTTGATGAAAAGTCTACAGTTATACAGAAATCTCCACAAATAAACGGTTATAAAATTTAAAAAAGAAGAAATGTATTTCTGAACTTTTACTTTCATTATTTAATCAAATAAAATAATTAAAATTAATATTAAAAGGCATTAAATTAAAACAAAAATATAATATTATTATGAATAAATAAAAGTAAGAAATTATCGCTACTCAAGTCTGAATAGAATCTTGCATTCCTTAAGGGGTTCGCCGGGACTGTTTATCATTTTTATAAGAAAATTCTCAATTTTTTACCATCGAATCATTGATGCATTAAATATTTATTTCCGAAATTTGAAGTTGATCGTCTGTCCCATTTCTGATAAATGAATTATTGAAAATTGTCCTTTTAACATGAAAGTGGACCGAGCTTTTACAAGGATTATAACTTCTATACAAATTATACCATTTTCAACAAATTTATACATATCAATAATTCAACTTTTATGAATCGAATGATACATTTTTAAAATAATTTGACACTCTAGTTACTTATGTAGTTATTCATAAATGTAAAAATAAAAAGTTATTTACAGCAAACAGTATATAACAAAAGCACTAGTGTAGAATTCCAACTCTATTTCATGAAATCGTTTTTATGTTAAATAAATGTTTTTATAATGAGAAAAAATTTATCTCAATATTCTTTTTATTAATATTATCAACAACAAATACAAAGATTTGTATTCGAAATTATCCTCATGATTAACAATCTTTTTATTAAAAAAGTTAGTAGGGAGAGGTTCTCACTCTGCAGAAATACAAAAGATTTTTCGTAGATCAACCAGATAGAGCTGCTGTCCCGAACCTTCTTAAGATAAAATAAAATTACACTCCAATTCTAGTTAATGAAATATTTAGGATGATATTCCGCACTCCTGGATAAAACATATTTTCACTATAGTCATCCCTCACAAAAATTCTTCAAAATAACCACTGAATTAGAATTTTATAATTTTAGGTAAAATTATTGTACATATTTACAAAGTTGTTTCTAAATGTCTCTAGAAGCTATAATAATCTGACAGACAAACATTATGATCCTGTTTGACATTTAAACGGAACCATTAACAAGAATATTAAGGGTTAGATTAAAGTTAAATATAGCTGTAAGCTTGGGTTGAATGATTGAATATTGTAGTTGTGTGGAATGATGGAAAAAAGATGCCACCAAGATGGTTAGAAAATAATTGGAAGAACTTCATCTAGCATCTTAAGATGAAATCAAGTAAGAGAGGAATTTGCGTTTGTAAAGTGTGAAGAGTTGAATTGGCTTAAAATTAGGCCTGAGCTTAAATAGAAAAGTTAGTTTTCTCGTAGCTGATTTCTCTACATTAAAATGACCCTTCCCAAAAGTGATACTTGAAATTTACTATTTTCCAAAAGTTTCAAGGCATTCGGTCCAAAAGAAATATCAAACTCACCTAATAGATGTTAGTCAAGACATAGTATTTCTTGTATTAAAATTAACTCATTGGTGTGATCTTCATTTCTTAAGAGAGCTCAGATAAATTGTTCGATGGAGCTTTGTTATTATTTTTCAATAAATGATTAAATGAAGGGTAGATGGGTGCTATCGTCGACGTAACAAAGAACATAGGGGAAGGGGGCACGCTAAGGAAAAATATTATTTTTGAATAAGTAAAAATTGATAAAAAGAAATGAAATTTTGGCATAAGTTAGTTTCATAATTTAGGTTAATGGAAAAAAAATATTTTGACTTTATATCTGTTACTTAAAACCAAAAAAGAAATTTCCCACAATCCTATCAAATGGCCACTTTGCCCTACTGGACAGGGCAAAATGGCCACTTTTGGTGTTTGACTGCATTTTAAAGAATAGAAATGTCTATTTTCTAGCATAACATATCATTCTCATCACAAAACTTATTTTCTAGCTTAAACTGTTCAATTATTCAAAAATTATTAGCGTTTGTTAGCTCCTTTTCTGAATTTATTCACCCGTAGTCCCGTGCCCTCTTTGACGCCATTACGTAAATGAGACTCTGAAGGTTTAACAAGTAACACTAGAACTTACATCGTCACATACATTTAAAGCTTCAATCACATTGTTTTAAGGGGTTACTGCTAATCTTATGTTTTAGAAACTTGTATTTAATTATAATAATTATTGAAATAGGCTTTCCTTACATCAGCACGTTGAAAAACACGAAAATCTTGTATAATTTCCAAACAAGTGATCAGAACAGCTCCGAGCTTCAATATGACAATGATAGCGAATTAGTGGAATAATTGATGCGTTTGCCGCTTCTTGGTAGCATCGTAGGGAGAAAAAATAGCTATAGTAGCCACAGTGGCAGCATCACCTATAAAATAGAAAATTTCATTTATTATAAAATAATTGGTTTTCTAAATATATGCCCTATGGTGGGTTTAATCCGCAAAAACATTTCACAGCCATTGAATTAAAGCTTAAACCAAAAAAGTTTATCATGTTTCGTGTTATCAGGAACAGGGAAATTTATGTCTGGATCGCCAGATACATCGTTTTCCATGTAGTTCGGATAAGCGCAGCAAGGCTCGATCGATTCTGTATAAATCTATTAACACTTGGTACAGCTTCAGGAATAATGGACTACAATGTCGTATAATATTAAAAAAAATTCAATTTATACCCTGGATGGTTACAATCGAAAAAACTTACATACCTACACATCTATTTATTAATTTATAAAGAATGAAATGTTTAAATCAGCCCCAGGTTTTATTCAAATACAGTAAAAGCTCATTATTCGCGGGGTATATGTTCCATAAATATGCCGCGAATACAGAAACCGTGAATACGGAATGGTAATTTATATGGGATACGTTCCTAGGTGACAAAATAAAAAAATCAATTTAATTGAAGTTTTTGAACATTTTGATTAATTATCTTAAGACTTAGGCAATGGTTTGAAGAATTTTGTAATTTTCTCTTGCTTGGCAGTTTTTAAAAGCTCCTTCAATTCAGACTGATACGCAGCAGTCGCATTAGCAATTTGCCTCTTAAAAATAAGTCTTCGTTCCATAGACGGATCAATGTTCATAAAGAAATCGCAAAGCTCATTTGCCATTCTTAAACCTTCATTAAGATTTTTCAAATTAAATGTCACGTTTCCAGTGCTTGTTGAAGACTCTTCTTCAATGGGCTGTGAATTTAACATTTCAAAAACACCGATCGCGGCGAAGGCGGCTTATGTCAAAGTCCTCGGCGATATCATTTAACAACAAAGTTGTAATAAGATATATTTTACTTTTTTTATTAGTCCATTTGACGGCATTTACAAAGGATATTGGGTTGGATACCTATTGGAATCCTTTTATTATTATGTATGTACTTATTAGATCCGCGAATAAATAAATTTTTAGCCGCGAATATAGGAATTGGGTCGCATTTTTTTAATCCACGAATAGTGAAAACACGAATTAAGGAAGCGCGAATAAGGAGCTTTTACTGTATATTCAATAGGGGATAAGCATGAAATTTGTATATAATCAAAATTATGTTTTTTAAGTACAGTAATATTATTTCTTTCGTAGTAATAAAACTTAATTTGAGAAATTAGGTAATACTTAAAAGTTTAAAATTTGAACTATAGCCGACAACTGCGTGAAGATTGCTAAGTTGTAAGTTTATATGACAATGATATTACGTCAGCATCTCCTCTACATCTAGTGTGACAGCTTGAGGTACATCTATTTGCCGAGATAGGTGAATTTGAAGGACATTTCGTTGGTTTGAGCGCTTTACCTACTTGAAACTATCATTTAATAACATTATTTTTACCCCTTGGAAGAATCAAATGAATTTTAAAATACTTTTCTATGTAAATAGGCAGTATGAAGAACACTTGAAAAAAATATTTGAAAATGATGCTTATCCCTATTATAATTATAATACTGTCAACGTTTCAATGATTTTAATCTTATCATCATTAGGATGTAAAGCATATATAATTTGATTCTAGTAATGAAATGAATTTTTATATTTAAAAGTAAAATTGAATAGAAAACTGTAGACTTAGTCCGCTCTGTGCAAATTTTGATGATTTGTCATTTTTACTTCACCTTACAGGGTATGGTCAAGTATTGTAATCATGCCTGAAAAAAGAGATTTTTTTGCTTCGTTTTTTTGAAATATCTCAAAAACGGCTGAAATTATTTTGATTAAAAAAATTGAGCGAAACCGTGGCGTTTTGTTCAACAAAAAAGCCTTAATGACTGAACATCGAAAAAAATTATATTTTACGAGATATTAGTGAATTTGAAAAATGTCTGTAGTACGTTAATAAATTTTGTGTACGCTCTAGCTCAGTGTGAATATCAAAACGAAATTTCACATGTAGTTTTAGTGCATTGAGATTAAAAGCTGATTAGATTTTGGTTGAAAATTAACCAAAAATTAAGGTGGGGGGGAGAGGGGGTTAAAAAATTAAAATTATAAAATTTTCAAACTAAAAAAAAAAACCAAGAAAAATTAAATTTACTGTAAAATGAGCCTATTATAAAAAAATAGAGTTATTATTTTTACCGGGGTTCAAAAAATATCAATAAAGTCCTAGACCTTTTGATCAATTTGTGCGAAACTTTCCATATGCACTCTATACGATCTTATGAAAATGACTGACAATCTGAAATTAATAGGGGCCAAAAAGAAGGGGAGGGGGGGGGGGTAAAAATATTTTCAAACAAAAATTGAAGAAAACTGATATTTCTAATAGAATAGTCTCATAATTAAAATGAGATAATATTAATTGCTAATGGGAGCAAAATTAAGATGGAGGGTTCTTTCATAAATAATTATAAATTATTTTATTAAATATAAGAGAGGGGCCGGGTGTATGGTAAAGTCATGTGGATGGCCACATTAGCTTATTTTGTGAGCGAACATTTCGAGCTAGATACCTGAAGGTTGCCACAAATACAGTAATTATTAATACAAACTTTTGTTCATAATATCGATTTGTTGGCTACAAAATATTCAAGATCTCAGCAGATGATAAAAGATTCAAATTATTGAAACGTCGGAATATCTTATTATCATTATATTCTTTCTTTAACATAGGTCAAAAGACCAAAGGTCAGAATATAATTTAAGTCATTTTATCCGTCATGAAATTATTTTAATTTTGTTAAGGGAGAATGGTGTAGGTTCTTGGTGAAACATTTTAAATAAATTAAAGAAAATTTTGAAAAATTTAAGAAACTCTGTTTTTCTCTGTGAACTCCTGAAGATGTGAGCTCATACCCCAAAATATACATGATTCGTGCTAAACAAGCAACTTATCTTTTATTTTTGTGAAGCCTACGTAATATTTTAAATTTTAAAAAGGTTTCTTAAATTTATCAAACTTTTCTTTAAATTATTTTAATTTTGTGGACTTATAAAAATATATTAAAAATAATTTGAAAATAACTTATAATTTTTTCAGATTTCGGTCCCAAAAAGAAAATGTAATTTAAAGCTTCTACAAATTATTTTGATATTAATCCTGACAACGAAATTTCAAATTTATCAAAAACACCTTTGGAAAATTTTGAAAAGTTATCAAATGACCTCAATTTATTAATTTTTTCAATAACCAATTCAGTCTTTAATGAGAATTAAAAAAATAATAATAAATATAATATTCACCACCTTGAAAATCTATTCTAAAATTTGTATTCAATAGATTGGTAATTATCTAAGTTTGAAAGGAGAATGAGACATCAAATTTTTATTTTCCATTTTCACTTAAAATATTCAAATATAAAATGTTTTTCAGTTAAATTTTATTAAATAAACAAGCTGATAGACATTTTTTTTAAGAAGAACGAATTAAAAAGGAAATGGATCTTTGGTCACGGAATAAAAAGGTGCAAACGTCTCCACTCATTCACACCTGCACCTGCAAAATGCCACTTTTTTAAGTTAAAAATCGTTTTCATAGAAGAGCAAGCTTCAAATATGGCAGGTGGGACCTTAAAGAGGCCTAATAGACTATCGAAAGAGGAGGGGCGGAAGAGGTCGAGTGGTCACCTGGATGGCTATCAATGACTATTCTTTTCATGCTTTAAACGATAATTAAAAAACAGTTTTCGTTTATTCTACGCTTTGGAAGAATTTTTCGGTTTAGAGGATAATAGAAAAGTATATTATTCGATTAGTTTTAAATATTGAGTAAATTTACCAAAAAAAGGGTCGAAATGACTATTTATTCTCAAATGAATTTAAAATTATCTAAGTTTAATAAATTAAACAGAGTTTTATATACTCGATGGCCATAAATTAAGGGTGTATTTGAGAGATCATTTAAAATCGAAAATGTCAAAAAACGTTTGGAATTATAGAATTAAATAAATTAGTGATTATTGCATTCTCTTTTCACAATGCAAGGGTCCACCGGACTACAGAGGTTATACTTTTATCCCCCTTTAAAAATCACACTCCATAAATACTGGCTATTATTAAAAATTGTATAACTCCATTATTTTCTTGAATTTATTAAATATTGAAAATCAAAATGTGTATAAAATTACTATCTTTAGTTTTTAAAGTTGAGAATTATTTAAATAACGCTATATGAAATTAATATTATTTAAAAATTTTACATTATCTAATCAAAATAAATCAATAACTACTTTATGATGGATGGGAATTTTTTTTAGTTTTTTTATTCAGGATTTTGGATTTAAATATTTTTTATTTCCGGTTTGGCCTTCGACCGACGCGACGGCGACGTGAATCAATCCACTGTGCGATTTCTTATAATTTTTCTAGGAGGTAAAACAGGATGGATGCTCAGAAAAATTCATAAGACTTAAATGGAAATTTAAATAAGGATGCCTAGAAGGCGCTAGAAATAAATATTTACTTTGACCAAGGGGGTAAAAATTTTAAATTGGGTCAAACCATCTCCTCTCCGACAGTAAATCTATATTAAACATTCCAACATTCTGTATAGAAAAATTAGGATATTTAAAGAGAAATTATTTTTAATAATAAATTACACGTCCAAATGGGAGGTGAAATGACATACCGAAGTTTTCGTTTTTATAACAACAGAAATAATTTTAAAACCAAGCTTTTTTCATGTATATTTTCAACTTTTTTAATATTTAAATATTTATAAAGATTTCAGAACTAGAGAGGGAGAAAACACATTAGTTTTTTTTATATTTCATTTAAATTAACAATTTTAATAAATCCTAATTTTTCCGGAGCTCTAAAAATGATCTATTTCCAGTTAGTCATGTCCTCTTGTAGTAATAATGAAATATGATTTGAATATATATCATATATAGGTATATATTCTGTCAATTGTTTGAGTTACAGCGAACAATAATTTCTAGAGCCCTTGAGCAAACCCTCTGATTTAATATAAAAGCTGATTGTTAATATTTCGCAAAATCTTACACTAAATTTATTGACCATATAAATTTCGTTATATTAACTAATCTTCGGAAAGCATTATTAGTTTTTGAATAGAATAGCGACAAATGGAGCTGATCAGATCGAGATTTATATCTGGCCCGAAAGACACAAAAGAGAAATTTGTCACACAAGTGGAAGCCCTGCTTGTGGTTCAGGGTGTGACCAAAAGGAATATCCCAATAAATACTTGATATCCCTCCGGAACCGAAAGAGAGAGATCAAAGAGAACCTCTATTATTTATTTATTTATTGTCGAAATGGCAACCTCTTGAAAATCATTTAGGCAGAACGAATTTACCAGGGCCTTTTGTCTCTTTCTCTTTTTCGGGCCACTTGAAAAGCACCTGGAAGGGAGTGAGAAGAAGACCTCCCAGAGGAACGGTCAAAGAAAAACATTTTTGAAAATAATCTACGTAAATATTGAGTAAAAATTGAACATATTATTGAAAATGTTTGCTATTCTTAGCAAAAATTAATTCAAGCTGAAAAGCATTTTAAATTATTCTCTATTTATTAAAAATTTATTTTGAAACCTGTTTACAAAAAATTAAAAGAAAAGTGAATAGTTTTTCATGATCTTGTGTATTGCAAAAATTTGGAAGGGATGATTGCGCAGGGCCAAGAAGCAATCCTTTGTGTCCTATTATAGCAGAGGTCGGGGAACTTTTTTAGCTATTACCCCAAAATATTTTGGCGAAGGTCGCTGTTACCCCTACATTCTGAAGAGCAAAAAAAAGCAAGGTAAATGTATATTATTTATTATTTATTGAATTAATTGGAATCTGTAAGTAAATAAAAATTGTAAACATTAACATAATTCAAACGCTTTTACGTTTTAGAAAAATGTTGTTTCATTTTCGCTAAAATCACTTCAAAATTATAACTTTTTGACGCGAGGGCAATTTGAGTACAGTCGTCGGCATTCAGCCGATTTCTGTTCTTATAGTTTTTATGTTTAATAATGTCGGAAATCCTTGTTCGCAAAGGTATGTCGTTTCAAATGGCAGCAACTTTTTTATGGCCTTCTCATGTGCAATTTTAAAAGCCTTTGCAGCTTCTGACATCCAAAAGGACGACAGATCTCTTTTGTTCTCAAATTGTATGCGAGCTTCATTATTACACCGGAGTTCAAGAAGTGCTTCTGCTAAGCCTTAGTATACGAACACTCAACATGACAAAAAACGCATAAGTTTTATTAATGTTATTATATTTTTTTAACTTTTATCAATTTTACGAATTTGAATTTAAAATTGAAAAGTGGAAAGCTGTCAAAGTAAAAATACTATAACAGTTTATAAAATAGACAATTTAAAAAATGTCTTTATTACCCCTGATAGTTTCATTGGTACACCATTTTGGTTAATTTACCCAGTTCCCCAACCGCTGTATTATAGTAATAATGATAACCAACAGTCAATATAGAAAGTAGATTTTAAATTTTAGATTTGGAGGATGTAGAGTAAGGAGTAATCTATCTTTCTGAAGCCTTGAGAGAACAAAGGCTTGTGAAATTATTCTCTGTCTAAGAAAAATGTATATAGAAAATTATATTCACAAAAATCAAAAGAAAAACGAAAAACTTTTCCAAGAATCGGCACGGTCTCCGCAAAATTTGGTGATAGGCTAATTATTTGACAGTGAATGAATGGTTTTAGCTAAAAACTGTAGCACAAACTTATTAATACAAACATATTTAGATAATGTTTCTGATTTTCTGCATTTTACATCTGGAAATTCTGGAGCGAGAAAGCTAAGAATCTACCACAATTATAGTTGTTCATTTTGGAAATAAATAAAGTAAAAAATTTGGACATGTTATGTTATGTTATGTTAGTGTTTTTTCATCATAGGCTCCACGACGAGCGCTTGATGAAAGTCATGATTTAAAAAATAAAACAATAAATAAACAAATAAATAGAATAAAATTTACAAACAAACAAAACAAATAAATAAATAAAACAAATATACAAAGTAATCCTGCCGAGTATATGTCAGAAATCAAGTCCAGGCATGATCGTCGTCTAAAAACCAGAATGAACTTTATATAAGACCCTGCTCTTGATTTATCAGAGATATTAAAATCTAAATAAAATAAAAGTATGGTTGAAGATGATTCGTGTCTACTTTTCAGACAGTTATAACCTAGATTAAGGAAAAAATGTGAAAACAATACTATGGTCCTCTGAGGGGTAATTAAAATACTTATCTTTCTACTTTATTTTAGACGTGTCTCCAGCCTGCAATACTTCAAAAGTTCCACCTGAGTACTTTCTCAGAATACATACTCACATATTATAACGTGTTACACCTATTTGTTTTCTTTCTCATCAATAAAACAACTTCTTTTTTTATTTTGTACTTTTTCTAATATTGCTTAGCCATGGTCATAAATTTATTTTTCCAGCAGAAGACACACTCTTTTCATTGTCTCCTTCATTACAAACTTGCTTGGTAAATTTTAGCTCTTTAGCCCGAATTTTTCAAAAGTTCTAACTAGCATCAAAACTTCTAACTTAAAGTTATTAAGTTGAAATTTGGAACTTTTTAATATACAAGATATAACTAAAATAAAGCAATGTAAACTTTGAATCGCTATATAAGTAGAACGTTTGGGTGCATAATCTGTTTACCCTTTCAGCTACACGAACCAATTTCAGACACAAATATTATCTCAAAAGAAACTAAATCAAGCCCTCTAAGCATGACGATAGCTAGTGGAGGTGGAGTTTAGGGTGTCTACCCCCTTCCCCCCGAAATGTTGAGGTAAACATCAAAATTTCACAGTATATAAATAAACGTTAAATAAAAATTTAATAAAAAAATACTCTAATAATAATAACAATCTGGTCATCTGTGAGATTATGTCTCCTACTCCTAGGAGCATAAACTATGTACTTCCCTAACTTCACAGCCTGCGATAAATTGTTTTGGCTATGGCCTTGCCTCTAAGTACTGAAACGGAATATTAAATGGAGTAATTGGGGTTAATGGATACTCTTTTATAACCTTTTAGTTTTGCAAGATTAATAAAATTGTTTAATTGTATAGCTAAATAAATAAAAAACTTTAAAATGTTTTAACTACCTACAATATTATTGTACTAAAATATATATTATTAGAAGATAAGAATAGCGATTATTCTCTCGAGTCACATTCTCATGAATGGAGGCATTTCTGCTTTAATATTTGCTCTTTTCTAAAAGGATTATTATTAGAATAGTATGCGAGAGCAAAAGGTCCTTTTGAGGCGCATTTAAGATGCTTAATGGAGTGGTTAATGTCAATCGCACAGTCTGTGGTCGGTTTTTACTTGTAGTTTACAGTTGTCCCTCTCCTTTCCATCCTACCCATTCACTCGTTAGCTCTTTTTTTGGACATTTTTACAAATTCGAACAAGAAATTGGTGCATTAATGGAAAATAAATGTGCTATTGTTGAAAGTATTTTTCACGTTTTTTTTTTTTTTTTTGAATGAATTCATACCTCGTTGAATGAATGAGGAGTGTAGTGTAGGACAAGACGACCAGGACCCGAGAGAGGCGGAGCCAGGCATACTTCATCTCCTTCATTCAAGGACTGCAAGCAGAGTTCCTTTGTGTACAACAAAAAAGGTACTTTTGCCTTTTTAATCATATCAGGGACCCACAAGAGGCTTGTTAACGAAATGTTATCACCTGGAAAAAAAGAAAATAACCTTTAGTACTTTTTTGACCTTGTTATTTTCAAGTGAAGTCTGAGAAATTCAACAAAAAATTTACAAGTTTCGGATTGGTTGTCAATTTAATGATTAAAAAATATTTTTATTCCACCCCCCCCCCCCCTTTATTTTTATCCTAAAAAATATTTCATTTTTTTTTATTTATTTTTCATAGATATCCAATATTTTATTTTCATTGATCGACATTGACAGTATAAATACCAATAATATTATTCGATAGCCAGATTTTTTTTTTTGGGGGGGGGGGGGGTTGGTGAGGATGAATTTTATTTTATTGGAAAAAAAATAGAATTTTTCAAAAATAATTATGTGTAGGTAATTTGATAAAGAAATATTAAAATAAAACTAATAAAGGCCATAGAATAAAAATAAAACCAATAAAGGCCATAGGACGATAAGCATAGTGAATCGGCCCCAGAAGGATATCTGGATCATCATTTGTGGGTATGTTGGTACTAATAAGATATGTTGATCCTGCAAGTTTCAGATCTTTATCTACTTTGGTTTTTGAATAAATCAGAAAAAAAATCTCAAAACAGGCTTGATCGATTTGAATGAAATTCGGTCATATCATAGAGCTATATAAAGGCTTTAATCGGGAAAAATAACAACTCATAATCTTCATAATAACCGTTTGAAAGAGGCGATTTTATTCGAAATTGTTTTTTTTCTCTATGATAACGTTTTCGTACAATTTTGAAACTAATTTTTTTTTATATGTTTTTCGATGTAAAATAACCTCTCAAATCCACAAATTGATCGAAAAGGTACGCCATATTGAAAATAATAAAAAACTGATTTTTTAAAACGCGTTTCACTGAACACTTTTATGGCAATTAGAATTTACTGATGTTGGTTGAGATTGGTTCCAAGGTCTAGAACAGTGGTTTTTAACCGGTGGTCCCTGAAAGCACCATATGTGGTCCGCGAAGTCATCCTTCTTCTTCTTTAAGTGTCATATCAGGTCTCCCTGACGTTTTGGCTACTCTCCACATATACCTGTGCGGAGTGTGTTTAGCTGATTTTGCACAGATATACGGGACCTACTTTTTAACGCCGGTTCCGAACGGAAAGTTTGGAGAGGTTACTAGACAATTATACTCTTGGTAGGTTTCCATTGCTTTCCAAGAGGCGTCGACTGCAAATATCTGCCGAGACTCGGTCTCGAATCAGCGTATTTTAGGCCAGCGGCCCGACACTCTAACCACTGACCCACAGTCCCCTCTGAAGTCATGCTAAAATGATTAAATAAATAAATAACAAGTCGCTAAAATCGATCTGGGGATCAACAATGTCGAAAGAAACAACTTTTCTGCGTTTGGTACTCTGAATCCAATTATTGACGTGCTGTGTCTTGAGATTAAAGGAGAAATACAAAAGACATTACACTTCATTTGTGCGCAAAACTTGAAAAATAAAATCAATCGCTTTTTCCTGACTGCGAGGACAAAGGTATTCGGAAACTAATTCGCAATCATTTCATTGTCAACATTTCTGAAGTGCCTGATGATAATTGAAATGCAACACGATAGTAAGTGCAAGGATACATTCGAGACAGGAATTAAACTTGAAGATTTTTGGAGCCAAAAAGCAATTTCTTTCTCTAAAATTCGAGAAATTGCTTTATGTACCTATCCTTATTTTCAACCACATACTTATACGAACAGAGATTCCCGGCTCTATTGTTAATTAAATATAAACATGGAAATCGTTTGGATGCCAGTACAGGACATGCGTTTGGCTTTGAGTAGCACTGTACCAAAGATTCAGCAATTAGTAAAAGAATGCAGTCACAAAAATCGCACTGAAATAATATAATTAATTTGAAATTTTCGTAAATAATAAATATTCTTGGTTTTAATTAGTAGAGATTGTGTGGTGTTGGTGCAAGGTGAAACATCTTTAATAAAGATAAGAGTAAATAAATATTATATTTAATATTGATTTACTATGAGTTAAGAATACTAGGTCACTTATTTGACATTAAAATTAAAAAATTAAAAGATATAAATTTTTTTTTCTTTTTCAATATATATATTTCGGGCTATCAACCCATCTTCAGGAAGTACAGAAAGTAACTGAGTTCTTTCAGTTACTTTCTGTACTTCCTGAAGATGAGTTCTTTCAGTTACTTTCTGTACTTCCTGAAGATGGGTTGATAGCCCGAAATATATATTTTGAAAAAGAAAAAAAATTTATATCTTTTTAATTTTTTAATTTTAATGTGAAATAAGTGACCTAGTATCCTTAACTCATAGTAAATCAATATTAAATATAATATTTATTTACTCTTATCTTTATTCTTGGTCGTGGTGATTAATTTTATACGTATTTTTTTATAGAACATTATAATAATTTATATTAAACCAAACAGTTGGTGGTCCATGGCAAGACAAAAAATTAATCAAATGGTCACTCGTCAACAAAAGGTCAAGAACCACTGGTCTAGAATCTTCATTTTTGACCTTCCGCCTAATTTTGAAAATAAACACCCAAAATGAGGCGTTTTAACTAGTAAGAACCCTTAAAAAAAGGTTTTTACTGCAACATATATATATACTAGCTGCAACACCCGCCTTCTTCATCTTTGAATCAGATGTACTGTAGCTAGAAAGTGCTAATCAGTTCTTCCTTTGAGAAATACAAACATTTTGGCAGCATATGAACTGTCTACGACTGTCTGTCAGTTGTCTTGAATGATTGAATGCATGGCGACACACAAACAGAAAAAATGATGCTTTGAAATGATTTGTCTCAACGTTTCAGACATTTCTAAACAAAACAAAAAAAAAATCGAATAGTTCAACATGACAGCCCATCCGGTCAGAAATTTCTCAGCCCTGCCGGTCGTAACGAGTTATAACAAGGTAGAAAGGCATGAGATATATTTATATTAGACTATAATCAATGAAAAATGGTCTTTTAAACTATAGTCTCAAATAAATGAAAATATTTATATCATGGCATAACAAAAAAAAAACACATAGGATTGGAGCCAAGCTGTTGCTTTAAACCAGTTTTAACATAGTTATTTCGCGACAATCCACACAAAAGTTTTAGCCTCGTAACCACTCTATACATATGAACGGTTTTAAAATTTTAGGCTATGTTTTTTAACGTGACAGTACTTTTCACACTACTATATCCTCTTTATGAATGGATCGTTTCCAAGCCATTGATCTTAAATATCCCCTCCACTAAAAATAATAATGTTTTTTATTTTTATTTTTTTATCAAAACTACGATGTAAATAATTTCATTTTTTTTTAAGTTACTCCAAATATATTATTCTAACAAATATTAGTTTTTCATCAAGATGGTGAAAGTCCTTCAATGAAAAAAAATAAAATAAAGATCATTTTCCCACCATTTCCCAATCTACCATATATAAAAAATTCCATTTTTAATTGAAATTATTCATGTTTGGTGTGGTAAATCGTATTCAAATTTTAACCCTGTGTTTATTATGCTTTTAATGAATTATATTCCAAGTTTCGAAGACTTCTTGAATTTTTACATTTGTGAAAGAACTGCCTTAAAACTGTATAAACTCAATGACCAAACAGAAACATATTGTTTAGAAATTTACGAGGATGTCTACTACTGAACTAGAGTTTTTACGAATAATATATATGGTATTATAGAAGGGTTTTAATCATTCCGCGAATTGAGGCAAGGTGTTCCATAAAGCAAACCGGGCCCATCAAAGAGGAATTTAACCAATTGATATAGTAAAATTCTTTAATTAATTATCCATAAATATATGGTATATATATATTTTATTTGCCAGTTTCAAATAAATTGTTCCGAGTTCTCATTTCGGGTCTCATCTTCACTCTATATTTGTGATTTTGAATCTCTGTCAATCTCTTTTATCATTTTTATTTGCTAGACTGTCGTTTATTTCCTCTGTCCATTTCTTCACCATGCTGCCAATCATTTTTTCCAGCCCCTCTTGCAATCTTCTACGTGTTCAGTCTGTTTCTTCTTTCACAACAAATGTTTCCTCGCTCTCTCCCTTTACCCGCATTTCCTGACATGTATGTTCGGTTTCTCTGGACTTAACCCGGAATATCATTCACCACTTTTATATTTCGTTTTCTGTCCAATGAAAAAATTCCATTTTTTTTTATGTTTGAGATTTGATTTTGATTACACATCTCTTTTTATTGCGCAGAGTTGACCTTTTCAAGCCCTTGTCATTGTCGTTACATAAATTTTGTCTAGTCGAATCGTACTTAAGTAAAAAACCATGACTAATATTAATTGTATCATTTAAAATAAAGTGATCAGAGATAATTATCGTTTTAATTCTAGTTAAATCTTTTAGTCTGATGCTTAATATTAAATTAGAATTTAAATATCTTGGTGACGAGTCCAGGGAGTGAGTATGCCTCCCCGAAATCCCACAATTAACACTATATAAATCTAAATCAACGAAAATCTAAAATAAAATATATTTTTAAATGTTTTGGTATTTCTTTAATTTAATTTTTATAAATTTATAACACCAAAAACTGATTTTATCAATTATACACTTTTAACCATCTTAATTCCATTTGTCTTTCTTATATACCACTGGAATTTATAAGACAAACAGGAAGTATAGATGCGATCTTTTATCTCCTCTAGAAATACAACATTGCTATACACTTACATTATGATGAGTATTTGCTATAAAATGGCAATTAATAAATAGTTAAAAATTAAATAGAAAACTTTTTAAAGATGAATCAAATTCATTTTTTAACCTCTCTATTGGTGAAATTAAAATCATTTAAATTTCAATGTTTAATAAATACAGCCTCATAATTTGGTCTAGGTATTTGAAATAAATTTAAAAAGTGATTAATTCACCTCATGACACTAATTAATTTCACAGTTTCAAATATGTATTAAAAACAAAATTTACTAACAGATAATGCATTACCCTAAGGACTTGCTTCAGACGAGGGATGATACGAAAATATGTTGTAATTTTTACTTTCAATTATCTTTATAGATATGTGTGGATATATTTTGCATTTCATAATGAATTTTTTTAATTTCTCAAAATTGGCAATGGAACATTTTATATAATTTAGCTTTATTTAAATAAAATTTGGAATGGTTTGTGGGAATAAAGGTAGAAGAAAAATCATAAACAATTTCATTGATAAAAAAGTATTATGTATTACTTACAAAAGTATTAATAAATTAAAATATCATACAAAAATATTACAATCTTTTTTACATTGATTAAAGGTTTAATCGTTTATTAATTTAAACCTTATGTTTAAAGTATATATATCGTCTAATTTATTTCTTTGTAGTAAGATTTAAGCACAAAGATTGAAATTATTTACAAAAATATATATGTATATTTACAAAAATATTATTATAGTTTATAATATATCAAAATATTCTATATTTAAAAGTAGTTGATGTATATGTTGTCATCTATAATCGTATGCAATAAATTGTATATATCATAATATCATATATAGCTTCGAAAATATATAGGAATGTATATAGTTTAAAAAATTATTTTTTATATTATATATTGCGTTCTGTTCCATGATTTGAATTAAAAATTGATTCTCAGGAGTTAGGAACATTGATTTTATTTTTCAAATCGTTAAAAAAATATTTAAGGACGGAAATTACAAAAACAAACTTACATATGAATGTAATAGTATTAATGTTTTGTGTTTTTAATTTTTCCGAGAGCCAGATTTAAATATGGCCACGATAAACTCAATGCCAGTCAAGTGTGGGTATTTTTATTTATTTATTTATTTTTCATGATTTAACAGAATAATTAATTTAATTCAAATGTATAATTCTTTAAAAATAAAAATTTTATTTCTAGTAGTTTATGAATCGTAACATTTTGGAATGAAGTAATGAAAAATTAAGCAGTTCGAGAATATTTGAATATTTACATATTATATCAAAGTACAAAAATAATGTTGTTTTTGCATTTCTAAGGCATTTTAAGAGAGACATGAAAATCTAAAGGGCATTTGAGAAAAATTTGAACCTTAAAAGTCAGGAGAGTATCCTCTACTGGATCCGATATGTTATAGATAAATGTTAGAAGAGTTGTATTCGAACGAGCAACCCTTCTGATATGTAATAAAATCTAATTATAACATCTTGGATTCAGTGGAGGACACCCTCTTGATTTTTCAAATAAAATTTAAGTCCACTACACTCGGTTAATGAATTTGTTTAATCATTTGCATCTAGGATAATATTTCTAGTTTTTTAATGTGCGTGACTTTAATAGATTTCAGTTGTAATTCTTGTCTCTTTTAAAGTTACTATCAGTTGAATCAGATATTTTGCTCAAGATTGTGAATATTAAAATAAAACAAGTGTTTTTTTGTCAACACTACATAGATTATTTAGACCATATATTTCCTTGTCGTTTCGCCATCAGCACTCAGAAGGGTGTTGTGACTAGTGTTAAACACCATATGAGCGCTAATGATGACGCATATTAAGAAGCATTCAGGTGTAAATAATTTCGATAATGATGACAAAATAAAAGAAAACAACTATTTTAATTTATTATTGACAACCTGGTGCCTACAACACAATTAATTTTACTTGAACAAATAAAAATATATTTTTAAAATTATATTTATTGTCTAAGAATATCATTAGAATTTATGTATAATTAAAAAAAAAATATTTAATAAATTATGTATTTAAATAAATAAATAAATAAAAGAAAAGTGAAAAGATTGGGAAGAGAATTTTCAATTTTTTATTTTTATTTTTTTATTTCGCATCGATAATTTAATAATCTCTATAGGGCTAGTTGTTTTTGTAATTCTCAAGGTTTCCCATATAGGTATTCGGATTCGTTTAATGATTTGTTTTTTGTCTATTCTGAATTTTTGTTCAAATATTTAAAAATATAATATTTGACATAGTGGTTAAAATTAATTTTGATAAACCATTTCACGGAAAACTCTCAAGTAATCTTCTGCGGTAGGAAAAATTTCACTGGCAAGAACATAGCTGAGATATTTCTCTTTGTTTTGCGTGTAATTTCATTATTGGATTTTTTTGTCTTTTTATATTAAAAATATAATCCGAGAATAAATAGTAGTTTTTTAGGTAAATTTTGTTATTTATGTGTGGGGCGAGATGGCATTTTGGGGCCTTGAATCCAAAGTTATTTGCGGAGTGGGTGATATGCTCGTCGATGGAATCTCCGGACTTTTCAGATGATGTGTTTGCGAATGGTGTTGGTGACAGGTCCTCAAGCAACAACACTTTTCAAGTTCGGTGCTATGATGCTGAACTTCTTCCTTTTTGTATTTGACCCGTCTATTTTGAAACCAAATCTTGACCTGCTTCTCTGACAGTCGAAGGTATGTGGCAATTTCAATTCTTCTCAATCGACTTAAGTACATATTAGCGGAAAATTCACGCTCTAGTTCTAGCAATTGGGTGGATGTGAATGCCGTTCGGATGCGTTTACTACTTGGAACATCATCAGAAGGAGAGGCAGAACGGGCGCGACGTGATGATGGAGTCGAGGGACTAAGGGCCTCATCGGATTCGCCACCAACTGAAAATAAAGATACAAAATTAAAAAATAATTCATTTTTTATTATAAAAGTTACGTAATAGAAATGTAAAACAAATTAAATTTTTAGGAGTGAGAAATTATTATTTTTTGTGATTTTTCGGGTAAACTCCTTCGTATACAAATGATAAAACAAATTAATTAATGTTCAAAACATTTTAGAATAAAAATATAATTTGACACGAAAATACTTTCAGTTCATGACTATCGTTTGTCGTGAATAATTAGTTAATATGTAGATAGCTGTATAATTTTCTGTATAGTTTTTTCAACAAGTTATTTTTCCTTTTCTATTGTTATATATGAAGGGTTTACCCGAAAAATCACAAAAAATAATAATAGAAATAATTCAATAAATAATTATAATTAATTATGTGTGATTTAAATAAAAATTTAAATTTTAATCAGATTAATCACAAAAATAAAAGCTTCATTACTAATAATAGAATTGAGTTTAAAAAAATCAAATTTTTGTGAATTGAATTGAAACGCTTATTTGAGCCGGAAATAAATGATAAATTTTAAACTTTAGTAATTTTATTTGAAACAGTGTTAATAAATTAAAACATTAAAATTACTTTTAAAGTAGTTACTTTAAAACAACTCTAGAGGTAGGAGTTCTACCGATGGGATAGTTATCTAATATATACGTACGACATAAAAAAATACCTAATTTGAAAATGTGGATTTTAATATGATTTTGGAAATTTAAATAGATATGTTAATCAAAATAAAATTAATTTAATAGCTACGTTTTGTTTGATTTATTTGAGATTTTTCAATCACGTGAAAATTCTCAAATAAATAAGAAGAAACTTCGCAATTAAATTAATTTTGTTTTGATTAACGTGAAGTCTAAATACCAGGAGGTTATATTATGGCCACAAATAACCTTAAAAAATTTGATATTTTTAGATATTCTAACGAGAAGTTCTAAAATTTATAGAAAGCCTAAAATCTAATCAATTGTTCGTTTTGGAAATACAAACATTTTTGCACCAAAGTCTTTTTGAAAATAATTTTTCTCTATATTTAACCCTTTTCTAAACACGAGAAGCAAAATAAATAAATAAATTAAAATTTTCGAGACAATTCAATACAGGCCGGCGGACATACCAAATAAAAATATAACGAAGGAGCTCAAGGTGTCTATCTTTAAATAGTACACGTAATTACAGCCTAAGTCTTTTAACTTATTAACAAATCAAAGATTTTAACGTAGAAATTAATTTTTGAAAATATTTTTAAACTAATTTATATTTTGATTGTTCATCTGTTTTTCTTTTAGTTATTTAAAAAAATTAAAAGGTTGTAAAAGGTATTCCGATTCCAACAAAAGCTGTTGTTGTATCATTAGTCTTGATGCTTTAATTTCAATTTCCCCGTCGGTAACTTACTTCTATTTGAGATGCAAACCTGATAAATCAAAGTTGTTTAAATTATAATTAAATTTTGCGTCCCGGTCTAATAAATTTTCCCTTCTAATGCCAAACAAGATGAGTTATTGTTTCTTAAGGCATTAAATATGATTAACCAAAAATAGCAATACTAATTAATAAAGCAATAAAAAAAACACTAGAATGACATCCAGATTTTTTTTTTATTTAATAATTAATAAACTGTAAAAGTTAATTTTATTTGCTGTTTCAAAATCATTTAATTCATATATCTATATCATCTTGTAGGAATTTCGAATGCCCTTAGATATAGTCAACTACACGTACACTCATATTTTTATATTCATTGTAGTACAATTTTATTTGAAAAATTCCAAATAAGAATTTTACAGATATTAATTAATGTATCACAGTTGCTTAAGTCTTAAAAGAGCTTATTTTAAAATATATTTATGTGCGCGTATGTTTCCAATTTTCGGTTAGACTACTCAACCTATATAAATATGAATGATATTATAGGTTTTAAATAAATAGTAAGAAAGGGATAGGAACGATTTTTGTATAAATTTTTAACAGTACCTACTTTATTCCAATAATTTAAAAATATCAAAAAACGTCTTAAATCTATTTCGACAAGTGAAAAAATTTAATTGGACACATGAGTAGAAAGATATAAGTTCTAGAAATACGTTTTCTATTATAAACATTAAAATAAATTTAAAT
This sequence comes from Forficula auricularia, assembly GCA_024734495.1. Lineage (NCBI taxonomy): Eukaryota > Metazoa > Arthropoda > Insecta > Dermaptera > Forficulidae > Forficula > Forficula auricularia. The sequence continues at coordinate 5,961,704 of JALMQS010000061.1, forward strand.
TTAGGGAACGAAGAAAAGTTTATTTTTATTACAGACAAAAGGATCAGCCGGGGCGAGAGGGTGAAGAGAAAATTATTTTCGATCTTTGGGGTCTGCGATCGATTGGGAGGCGCTGGAATATTTAATTGTTTAATTAAAATAAATAATTTTAAGCTGATTATAATGAAAAGCTTTTTTTGTACTTTCTTCTGTGAGCACTTAAATTTTTCAATCAAAATAGTTTCTATCGTTTTTGGAAAATTTTAAAAACTATAAAAGTACTGGAATAAAGTAGGTATGTACTCTAAAAAAGGTGCTTAATATCCAGAAAGGGACAATTACAATTTATGATTATTATGTTATTTTTTATATTTGTCGCTTTTCGGCCTTTCTAGCAATAAGCCATTTACGATACTATTTATTTTATTCAAATTTGTCCCTACCCCGGGGGTCAGATTTTAGCCGGATGCCTCGAGTCGGATTCGAACCCAGGTTAGCAGGATAATACGCTACCGCCTAGCCTATCCGACCCCCCAATTATTATGTTATATTTTCAATAAAAAATAAGATGGTAAATAGTCAATCCATTCTGTAAAGGAAAATTGACCAATTTTGAAGACTACTACTTTGAATAGGGTGACTCTTTTGGTTATAAAGCGTTATATTTATGTTTACCTAATTATTCGAGTATAATATTATTCATATATATATATATCTAGCAATATAACAGAGGGTGAGCGTAAAATTTCCCAAACGATGATAGTTTTAAGAACAATACAACTCAAACATTAAATATCCTATATAGTTTTTTACATATAAACTTTTATTTTATGAAAAAAGTTGTAAAGAAATATATTAAAATCACACGTCTGAACTAAGTTAAATTTATACTTGATTTATTTTTTCTCCCCTTTTGGTTGATTGAATAGTAGTATTTAAAGAAAATGTCAAGTGTGAGAGACAAGAGGTTTCCTCAAACTTTTTCTCTTCTAAGAAATAAAGGAAATATGGATTTTTCCTTACTTTCAAGAACGAATATATTTTTTTATTTAATTTCTTTCGGGACGCTTCTATTCTTTTTTAATGAGCTGATATAAAATGAAAGTAAAAACGCTTTTTTTTAGTTAAAAATATAAAATCTAATTTATATTTCAAATCATTTAAACGAAATTTTTTTTTTATAAATTAGTAAACAGAGGGAAAATTGTTGTAAAAAAGTGATATATATAGATAGAAGCAAAGTAGCAAATGCGTATGAGCCCCGCGTTTCTGGAGGCCTCGTGGAGCAGAAAATGTTTAGCTTTTTCATTTGAGTCAAAACAGATTGACGTCTACGCGGCGTATCTATAGCCACGTTTTAAACCCAATTATTTACGTAAACTTCAAAACAAATAAAGGTTAATTAATTTTACAAATTACAATTATGAGATTACTTTAAATAAATTTTCATTTTAAAAGATGTAGAAAACCACCGAAGTTTTAATTAAAAAAATCGAATTAGGAATCAATTATAATACAGATATTTCAGTAAACAAGGGAGTAACTTAACAAAATATTTGTTTGTTTTTTGATGAGATCGGGGTTTAGAAAACGGATATTTATTATTAAATGTAAAAATTACAATAAATACATAAATGTACTATCATTATAAAGTGCTAATCTATAAGTCCACATTTTGCACTGCAAAATATATATTTATTAATAAATAGCAAAAATACACAAGAATAGAAAAATTACTTCATCGAAAAGCGTCACATCTGAAGTGATCAATTCAATCCCGTAGTTTTATCGTATACCTATGTTAATTTAATTTATCATTTCATCTGGAATTGTTATTGATGAAGTGATCCAAAATTTATGTAGGTAATTTTATTGTGTATGTTTGTTATTTATTTTATCCCTTCTAGTGATATTGTTTTTGATGAAGTGAAACTTTGTAGTATTTTTGCTTATATTTTATAACAACTTCTGTGATTAATTAATAGACATTGTGGTCTTGGTGCAAAGTAAAAAATCTTTAAAAAGATAAAAGTAAATAAATATTATATGAAATATTCATTTACTATGAGTTAATATTTATTTACTTTTATCTTTAACTTTTGTGATTGTTTTTGGGAAAGTGATCTAAACATCCTGCATTTTTATTGTGTATATTTGTTAGTTATTATTATATATAATTAAAATTTCAAAATGTGTTATTTATCAAAACCAGTTAATAAACAATTCAACCCCAGAAGCTTTAACAAAATACCTTTTTTAAGAGGAGGCAAGTGCCCCCCCCCCCCCGGACCTACATCTATATGCAAAAACTGTTGGTTTATTAAAAAAAATAGTTTTAAATTAAATATTTAAACATGTAAATAAAATCTAATCTGCACTCACCAGAGTTATCGGGCTTGATGGGGGTGGTCGCCGTCAATGTGGGGGCGGAGGCAGCGGGCGGTGTGACGGATGGCATCAAAAGACGTGGATTCGTAGGCATGGGCCGTATGACGGGTGCGGGGGCAAGGCGCACATTACAATAGAGGTGCGGGTAAGCCGCCGCAGCCGCATATAGCAATCCAGGATAATGAGATATTGGCTGGTGCACAGGGGGCAGAAGCCTAGGAGGCCTGGTTGAAGGTGTCTTCGCGATCAGCGAGTCGACGAGGAACGAGCGGGACATGAGGCGTGTACTCTCGGGGCACATTCTAGAGAGAAGCTCTGTCGATGACAGACTGAGGGGCCTAGGGCCCTAGCAGCCACCAACACGACCAGGGGCGAAGCCCTCCCCTCGGGACAACCCTAAGCACACAATGACCCCCCACTCTCTGGCCACGCTCAAGAACATCCCATTGGCACACACCAGGAAACGCACACATCCACGACAAATTATTCGATTCCCTTCGTGATACTCAAAACACAATACACAACAACGCCTGCCTAAAAGTGTCCTATCGGTTAATAAGGGTGAAGCGTTTTTAACAACCCTTGGGTTAAGATCAAATTGGAGAAAAAAAATGAAAACTTTTCAATACCCACTAGTTCGCTTTCCGCAAATTGTGTTGATCTAGAAAGTTGAAACTTTTGTTTCAAATTTTAGATCAAACGTCATATAATATAATTTGATTTTCTGTATTAATATTTATTATTATTGGATATATTCCGAATTTTGGCACCACCCACGAACTTTCTATAACTTTCATTTCTTGATTTATCGTGAATATCAGAATCCAGAGAGATACACACATAGGCAGTTCAACAGAAAAAATTATATGAAATTTAATTTCTAAAATCGAAAAACCAAAAAAAAAACCAAGTTAACTTTTAATACTGCAGCCCGGGCGGTAGTTAGAGTCATCTGCAGAGTGTACTGAGTACAAGTGAATATTCAAGTTTGATGAAAATTGGTCCAGCGGAGACCAAAACATTAGAATAAAGCGAGGAGTGAACCGCGACCTAATATCGTGTACACTTACTCCCACTTCCACTTTCATTTACAAGTAGAAGGATCAACAGATGTAGGGGCATATTCTAATGAATTCCAAAATAATTCCACCTAATTCCAAAGACATGTACACCTAATTCCAATCCCGGTTCACCCCTCATAATAAAGGGATAATGGACCAATATTAAGGAAAAGCTGTTGTTTTCTTTCTAGCGGATACCCAAGTTTAAAATTTAATTGCTCTTAAACGTTGCCATTCCTAAAAATAGACATTTTAAATATTTTTACAACACACTTAATCAAATCTTCTCCCATAATTTCTATCAAAGATGCATCTTTATCATTAAAAAGCACATAATAATTTATAAGTATTATTTTGAATATTTTAAAGGCAGATTGAATTAGAATTTTGTTAAATATTTTGTGAAACACCACCAACTCTAACCTAATATATTGTTAAATATTTTGTCATGTTGCATTAGCCAATAGAAATTATGAATGAAGAATAATAAATAATTAGAGTTGAAGATAGCCAAAAAGGTGCAAGTTGTTGTCATTGCAATTTATTGGGTTCACTGGTTCCAGACCTTCCAGGTCACTGCTGCCCAAAACAACAATTTGTGAGGCGACATTTAATCGAATAGAAATTATTGAAGTAATTATAATCAATGAGATTCGTTTAAAGGACGGCGCGTGTTATAGAGTATATCACTAAGAAAATTGTGATCGTTTTATTGTCTCCTATTAGGAAGCAAAGCGAAGTTCTAGATAATTATCCAACCAAGTACATGATTTGCTGCTTTGAACAGTTGAATTGTTTCATTGGTTGCATTACACTGGAATTGTTTAGTCCAGGCTAAGGGGGTGGTAATCACCTCTTAAGGATATATAGATTTACTGGTAAACGCAATTTTATTTGGACAATAAAATTCCTCAATAATTTTTCACAAAAGTATGTTTCCTTTTATATTTTTGAATTTTTTATGTAAGGAAGACTAAATTATAAAACCAGGTAAAAATTTACTCTGCTCAGTTCACGTTCAAGAAATCAAGCTTTTATTATAGAATAATATGGTATAAATAAAATTTGAAATGTGGAATTAATAATTATACTTAAAAAGAACTTTACAGAGATATCTCACATCTTTACATTTTTTTTAATCTCACAAAAATTCTTCCCCCCCCCCCCCCACGCCCAAAATAATCAGTTATAAAAATTTTAACACAATTATTGGTTTCGGTAAAAACCGTAAAAATGGATATTATGAATTTCAAGTTTATAACTTATTTAGTTTACAAGCTGCTCTGCTCTCGCAGATTTAGTATTGACACTAAAAATGTTCCGTTTTACGTTTCCACTAAATTTCAAAAGTTAAACATAACTATTCACCAAGAGATTGTTTGCATTGTTTTAATATATACAATTCAAAATATTTATATCTACATTCATTTTAGTGTAAGATAACATCGAGGTATTTTAGTCTCTCTCTTACATATTTGTTTGTCCGTCTACTATAGAAGTATTGCAGCTTGTAGACTAAATAAGAAAAGATAGAGAGTTGAAATTTTCAATACTTAGTCGAAAATAAAAATAAAAAATTATGTAGGTAGGATATATGCTATTTCTAAAAGTTAACCGTGTTATTAAAATGTGATTCAATTTAAAATGACTATGTGAAAAGGCGATAAAATTGAGAATTTTTTCGAATCTGTAATTTTATTTATCATAGAAACATGAGCTAATATTCAATGTTTATTGCCATATTTCTAATCAGCATAACAAAATTAAATCGATTTACTGTTGTTATAAAGAATATTAAAAATGATGCTGTCCAGTGTAATTTAATACATAAAATAAAATGCACTAATTTTATTAACCTCTCAATAGATAATTAATAAATCAGACAACATCTCAGAAAATAGTGGATAAAATGTTTTGTATTTACTATATATATAAAAAATATTTATTACTTTATTTTCTATTTATTTCATTTACGATCTGAATTGAAAATTGGCCCCTTGTTTTTAAATGAGATTGGAGGAAAAATGAAAAAACTTCAATAGTGGATATATTTTTAATTTTATTTAATTGGCTTTGGGAACTAGATGGCCATTTAGCCAGTATACTCGATATACTTTCTACGAGTTTTAGAGATTTTGCAATTTTTATTTTTGTTAGACAAATATTTAAATTTAACACAAATACGGAGCTTAATAATATTCAATTTTCTGCTAAATTAAATATCATTGACTAGAGTCATTCAAAATCTTCCTATGTAACTAAAGTTTTTTCTTCTATCTAAAAGAAAATGGCATCATGGTCCTTTTTTATGAAAGGAACAAATTAATTTGAAAATAAATTTTTCCACATTTCTAAACAGTACCTAAAGAAAAAAATTTGAAAATTTTGGATGAATTCAATTCTCCGGACTGACCCACTAATATAGAGAAAGAAGTGATTCATTTGAAGTTTATATTATAGTAAAATTAATTACATATATTGTAGAGTTCTTACACATTATTCCTAATGAATTTGAAAATAACATTTTTATTCATGATTTATAAAAAGTCCCGTGACTATATATATCTAGGAGGATCGCATTAAAATATTCTTTAAAATCTCTTAATAGACCAGGCAATCTTTTTATTAAACGTAATTGAGATGTTAACAAAATCACAAAGATTAACCTCAAGCGGAGATCATTCATTTCCTCCACTCTTTATTAGAGTTAAGCTATTATTAAAAAGGGATATCAAAATCTTTCCATCAAATTAAAAATTATAAAACGATCATTTATCATGAAACGTGTTTATCCCCTCCAGATTGTATCTTGTTGAATAAAACAGATCCCGCCTTTTAAAAAGTAACCTATCCTCGTTGATACCAAAGGGTTGTGGTTCTGCCACCCCATTGGTAGTGTGCAGACCGAGGCGGGGCCAAATTCACTCGGTTGGAACACATCTGTCGTTCTCGCTACCATCTAACGGAATCATTGGTAAAAAAAGTATCATCAGGTTTGAATAAATTTTAAAATATCCTCGCTTTATTGAATCTTTTGCTACTTACTAGGTAGTTATCTGATAAAGCAGATTAAATCAAGCGATGTATTTTGTGCTTTGTTTTTTAAACCTTCATCGGATGCGGATCAGCAGATGACACAGACCGATCATTTTCCTCTCGAATTTGTTACAAACAAACATCAGCAGCATTTACTAGTCTTCAATAGTATCTTCCATTTTTCCGTACTTTATCTGCGAGTGGGTCTTGCGAGGTGAAGGTTTCGACAGTTTGTATACACGTTTACAAAACACGATATGTTTTGAAAAATTTTCAATGATCTTATTTTTTATTTTGGTGAGTTATTTTTTCATTTTTTATATCGCGAAATCTATTATCAAATGTAAAAAAGAGACAATGTGTATGTATGTGTGTTTTTCTGAAATAAAATCTTTGTGATAAACCGTGCCCGAATGTGCTATTATATGGCCCTTTTCAAATTTCAGGTTATTTGCACAGTAATCATAAAGCGTGGAAATAATAATATGATCTATTGAACCCCAAAGATATTGAAGAATTTTAAAGAATAACATTTGAAGACGATGGCAAATTATTTAGAAGATTTTGACGACCAAGGGGATACACAAGGAGAAAATGGAATCGAAATTTGTCAGGAAGATTCAGAATGATAATGTTTTTTTAATTTTTATGACTATTTTATTTTTTTCTTAAATATTTGTTAAATTTTAAGTTGTCTTCATTTTAATATGACAAATAATATAATTACTAATATAATCAAATGATTTTTTTATTTTTTAAAAATGATGGCATTTTTCAAAGAGGGTGATTTATTCGATATTAAAATTCAAGTATTGGAAAAAAATCAAAAGTCAGTTTTTGTGAATATAAATATAGATATTTTTTTCATAAGAGTGAATTAAAGAGGATATCTTCTCTGCTTGATCCAAATAAATAAATACACATAGTAGGGTGCTCTTATTTTAGATATTTTCGAATATTTACGCTGACAGGGGCTCATATGGTTAGAAATAAATAAAAAAAATATTCCCCAAGTTTCAAGGCGTCTATCTCAATTTTAACCTATATTGCTACACAGCGATTAAGTTTCCCATCTAAATAACATGGGGTTTTTGGCATTGAACGATCAATTTTTTATTCCGGCCAAAGTTATGGTTAAAAAAATTTGAAACTCAGTAGACTTTATCCTTATAATAGTTGCTATTCTTCGGAATTTTTGCAGATTTTTAGCTATTATAATTTTGGAGTTACATCTAGATAAAATACTGCTATATCTTAGTATTAGGAAGTTATAGACTCCAAAATTATAATAGCTAAAAATCTGTAAAAATTCTGAGGGATAGCTACTATTATAAGGATAAAATCTACAGAGTTTCAAATTTTTCGAATCATTACTTTGGCCGAAATAAAAAATTGATCGTTCAATACCAAAAACCTCATGTTATTTAGATGAGAAACTTAATCGCTGTGTAGCACTAGGTTAATATTGAGCTAGAGACTTGAAACTTGGGGGATAATTTTTTTATTTATTTCTAACAAGATGAGCCCCTGTCAACGTAAATATTTGAAAATATCCAATAATAAGGAGCACCCTAACACATAAATAGATATATCAAAAACAATTATACATTTTCATACATTTATATAATTTTATTTTTTCGAGTCTATAATTTTGATGGCTTCATCTTCTAGCTTTTTTAAATATTACATTTGTGTTTCTTTTTATCATAAATCTCTCGAAGGTATAACCAAAGTATAGAAGGCATTAAAATATGAGTGAGCTACAACTAAAATTTCCCTATTAAATCCACACTGTAAAATTTGCTGTCCCTAGGTATCGCTTCTCGCATGTCATATTCTAAATCCGCTCTTGAGTAATTTAACTCGAAATCTAATGTAATTTCTTGTTTTATTTTGTTTTTATCACTTTTAATTTAACAAGATTATTTATTCTTCATTTGACTAAAATTTGATTCTGATATTTTCCTCTATTTTACCTTCATTTGGGAACAATCAGAACCATCATCAGAATATCCCGACGGATTTTATTGGAGTTTATGACAGATCATATTTTGCGCTTTAGTGTTTTGTGCATTCACATAGTAAATGTCATAAGCTTTGAATGTCCCATGAGAAATGCAACAACTTATTTACAACATAAAGAGTAGCTTGTGAATTTAATTTGAAATATTAAAATAGAGCACTAGCACAAGTCCATTGAGAATGCTGTCAAGTCTTTAAGGACTTAATCGTTTTTCATAAATTCATTTCATTCAACTTTTAACTCTCTATTAAACGCTGAAAAGGTCGCTTTAAAAATTTAATTTGTTCCCTTTAAGTTGTTTCCCTCAATTTCGTTCTTCTTCTCCAACATGACTTTTAATGTTTTATTCGCCATTCTCTTCTACTTCCATTAATATTAAAACTTGTTAGACCAAAAGTTCATAGTTTATTAATTGTCGATTCAAAAAGAAAGAGAAAAAAGAGAAAAAAGTTAATATTTGAAAATCACTGGGTGCTTTTTAATTTAGGTTTGAAATTCTTTCAGAGAAAAACAAACTCTCCACTTAAATTTAATAAGGGCAGCAATTAATAAAAAAAAGTTTTTTTTTATTTGAATTTTCGAATATTTAATAGTAAAATTAATTAAATTCAGATATACAAAACTTTGGAATAAAAATATTGACTTGAATCTAATAAAGAAAAATGTATAGATATTAAAAAAAACTCAAAGAAACGAGTCAATCAAGTCAGTTGTTATTTATTTATTTCTCGGCTGTTAATAAATTTGAATTTATCTTTATAATATTTTTTTCTCTCTAATTTTAAAAGACCATTTTCTAATTTTTAATTATTAAACAAAGGAAGTTGAATGGGTAGTGTAGCTAAATAATTTTAATAATAAATTGCCGAGGGGTGAACCGCGATTTGAATTAGGTGTACACCGCCTTTGGAATTATGTGGAATTATTTTGGAATTCATTAGATAATAGGCCTTCATTTATTGTATTTTACTTGGAAATGAAAGTGGAAGTGGAAGTAGGTGTACACGATATTAGGTCGCGGTTCACCCCTAGTAAATTACCTATACACTGAGAAAATATAAAAAGAGATAATAAATATTGTTTTTGCCCTCTAATTTTGCAAAAAATAATTAGTTTGAGGGGTATTTCAAGGTGCATTGCTTGATTCATTATTGACTCTCGCTGGATGGCGATCGTAGCCAAAGATAAGTATTTGTCAGAAGTCAAGTCTTGAAAGAAAGATTAAAGACTGCAGGATTATCGAAATAAGGGAACTGAAAGTAAGGATGGTTCACTTTTATTGTCTCCTTCAACATTTTTATTCGATTTAAATATTTTAACTGGAAACTTTCTGATTGAATGTATGGCACTGAACTGAAAGAAATATTTAATAATGTCTCTTTATAATAATTTCATAAAAATTATCTACCCAGAAATAAATATCCCTCCTGGCTTAACAATAATTATTCACTTTTTAGAAATATGAATGAATTTACATATACCTACCTAAAGCTATTTTCGAGAATAAAATTCACTAAAAGCAAAATTATAAGCTCAACTATCAGGTGACAAAAATAACCAAGTTTAGAATAATTAAAAATTATTTTCATCTCATATTTCCATTTTTTAAATATTTATTATTTCAGTAATTAAAAATAATTAATCTAGAAAAATGACTAAAAATTGCGTGGATAGAATGATCTCTCTTTCTTTATAGCAGCTAACGCAAGGATTCAAACACAAGTTCAGACGTGCAGCAAAGGAAATGTTTCCAAATACAAGCCCAGACCTGTTTTAGACTAGTAGAAGTTAATTTCTTAATTTCTATTAGTCTAGGAATGGCCTTTTGACTATTGCACTTGGACTAATTCGATACTCCTTATTATATATAGACAGAACATTCAATTAATTCAATAATTTGGAAATGTTAAGAAATAATTAAGCTCGATATACATATTTCTAAAAGACTTCCAATTGCTAATAGAAGTAGATAAATTATTTAAAAACAAAATTCTGAGTGAAAAGAACTCAAAGATTATAATGCTATAATATTTTAGCTTTTTTGTCTTGATGGATATCATTATTCTACATTACTAGTTATATTTTTTTATTAACAAATATCAATGGGATTAATAAATTTTATATGGGGCCCGTGTAAGCCAAAAGGTTGGACAACCCTGTTCTAGAGTGTAAAGAAAATGCTTGGAAATATCTCTTCGCAGGTGTAGGTCATAGAAAGATTAACGAATCTAAAGTTCATGACTTCATTTTTTGAATATCAATATTCAAATGAAAAATATTTTATTAATATAATACATTAGTGGATAGTAATACCTATGACGAATTCAATATTATTGAATCGTATGTTGACGATGATAACTTCCTATATTCAACGATAACAAAAGAGTGGCAGTTTGACAATTTAAATTGTTCTACTCAGGATCTTGAATATAAGTTCGAAACTAACACAATTCGATTAGGACGAATAACTCGACAACATTATCGAAATACGTAGGTAATAATAACATAGGTCTACAAATTTAATTTTTGAAGAATTCTTCGTATTATTGAGTAATATTCTGATTCCGGACACCCAAATACAGTACTTATAAATTGCAATTTACAAACATTCTATACTATAAAGTAAAGAAAAAATATAAAATTTGTAGGTATTTCACTAAAAATAAAAGACAAGATGCTTATTAGCATGACATGACTCTATATTTCGTGTACGAGCCCATCTTCAGGAGTTCACAGAGAAAACCTGAAGATGGGCTCGTACCCCAAAATATATATAGAGTCATGTCATGCTAACAAGCATCTTGTCTTTATATTTTGTGAAACCTACCTAGAATTTTATATTTTGAAATTTTTTTTTACTTTATTAAATATGTTTCATCAAGAATCTAGGACCATTCTCTCTTAAACAAAATTGTATACTATATTTGCATATTTTGAAATTTTCAATTTCTTTCCCCTTCAAACCCCACTTATTCAAAAAGTAAGATTTTAATATTTTTTATTTTATTTATTTTTTTCAATGCTCCGAGAAGAAAATCAGATTTTAAAAAAATTATAAAAAAGCCACAATTAGAAGTAGGTATGTGTTCAGGCCAAAGTATTGTAGGTTGAGTCTCTTAAATACCTCTTAATCGTGATTGGTTCTTGCTTTGATATGTAGGTTTTTTTTTCTTTTCTTTTATTGGCCTCGGGAACATAGATGCCCATTTAGCCAGCCGATCGTATAGATATGTAGGTATCTCAAAAAGAATCTTATTTTTGGATAGAGCAGTCGAAAATATATAGGAATCACATAAAATTACTCAAACAACTTTTTAATCGCAGACCTGTGTAATCGATATTTGAGTTGCTCAGATACGCATAAGTCCATAAAGTGGTGTTTTTTAAATCCTTTCCCCATGAGAAAACATACTAAAAAGAAACAAAATACGATCTACTGAAGAAAATAGAAACAAAGAATAAAGCCTTTTGTACAAAAAATAATAAAGATCATTCGCTGGATAAGAATTTATGAAAATTTAGAAATTTTCTAAAAGTGTACTTAACCGCATTCACTTAGCCTCATTTAAGAGGAAATCAATATGAATGTCTTCCTTTTGATGCAATGATTCAGTCTTTCTCAAAACGATACATTTAGATATTTTGTATTGATATAAGAGCTGATTTGGGCTAAAATCAAAACCGAAAATTAGAGAAGATGGTTACAAATTTGAAAATTGAACCCTTTGTCCAATTTGGACCAAATTTTGTATAAGTACTTAGCTTAAAGGCCTTAAAGATATATTAGTTCTAACAATAGTTTATTTATTGTCTTGCTTAGTGAAATTACTTGTATTGGAAATTATACAGGATAGCTTAACTAATTCAAGTCATCTGATTGGTTTATTTGGATACGAAATAAGATGACGTGTTCTGATATGGTCATCCACTTGACTTTACCATACAATCTGGCCCTCACTTATATTTAATATTTAATAAAATTATTTACAATCATGTAGGGGAGGGGGTTAGTTTTTGCATTTTTATACTCCTGGGGGCCCACTGATTATGTATACAAAATTTGGTTGAGTTTGGTACAAGGGCCTAGATTTTCATTTTTTGACCTCTACACCCCTCCCCCCCATTTTGGGTGGTTAGCTTTTGCATTTTTAGATTACTGTGGGCCTAATTATTATGTGTACGTAAATTTGGTTGAGTTTGGTACAAGGGCCTTAGTTTTCATTTTTTTACCTACACCCTCCCCCATTTTGGGCTGTTAGCTTTTTGCATTTTTAGACTTCTGGGGTCCTAATGATTATGTGTACAAAATTTGGCTGAGTTTGGTAAATGGCCAAGATTTTCATTTTTTTGACCCTACACCCCCTCCACCCCCATTTTGGGCGGCTAGTTTTTGCATTTTAGACTTCTGGGGTCCCACTGATTATGTATACAAAATTTGGTTGAGTTTGCAAATGGCCAAGATTTTCTATTTTTTGACCCTACACCCCCCCCCCCCCCATTTCGGGCGGTCAGTTAAAATACTAAGCAGTAACTATTACTAATTCTCATAATTTTTTTATTTCGTATCGGCAATTTCTGTCTCTAAGTCCCACTTGTAAAATAATGACTTGACTCTGTGTGTTCGGAACGCCTCGTAATTATTGCACTTTCTTGTCGCTCATAATACCACCAAAGATATCTATAACCTAAATTAAATTAGTAAACACGCTAGAAGCAAGCGCAAAATGTAATTATAATCAGAGAGCCATTTCTGTAATACAATATACAGGTTGGTTGGCATAATTAAAACACCCGAGTCTATTAAATCTTGAAAGCTCTAAGCAACATGCAGATCGTTTAGTTTTTAGATAGGAAACCATTCAAGATTATCTGCGCTTGGCATATTTACCATACAATCTCAATCTTATTGCTTGTATTCTACTGAAAGTGGGCAAGCCTAAAATAAGATATGGCGGTTTCGATCCTTTATTGTTTATTAGAATCATAACGTAAAGGTTTCTGTTATATTTGTTATTGTTTATATATGCGTAAAATTAATTCTAATTTTGTTGTTTATTAAATTAAACAGGACTTTTTACCTTTTTGCACGTCTTGAGGTTTTATTGCACTGTAAAAGCTGGAGAAATTCGGATTTTAGTAATCATGCTTGATTCTTCTTCTTTTAGTCAACTCTACTTTCAGAGGCTTTCGGGTAACTCAGAGTATTGAATTGACTCAAATTCGTTTTCATTTTTTAATCGTTTTTAAAGATGCTTCAAAAAGTGAAGAAAAATTATTTTAAAGTAGATATGGTTTTTTACCTGTTAATCTTTTTGTCTGGATTTTGATAACCCATGAACTTAAAAAATTGTTGTGATGTCAAAATATTGTATTTTCAAGACAAAAAACTGATTAGTTTTTATCTTTTTCTACCTTCAGAATTCCCAATTTAAAAATTCAGACAATTATAAAAAAGTAAAAAAAAAAAATCAATTTGTTCAATGAGGAGCTATATAATTTGTTAACAAGTTTGTATTTTAATAAACTGTAACTTGATTGTAATTTTAAACTTTTTAAACCAAACTATTCGCTGACGAAAATTGCCAAAACACAAAAATTTGCGTAAAGTGTGCCGAGTCTTGAAAAAGTATTCTCATCCCTTCGATTTAATTTTCTATCTTAATATTGTTTTGTTTTGATATTTTTCATTCCTTTTAAGCAAACGAAATTACATATTTAAAATATTACAGTTTTTACATCACTAACTGATTTTGAATACAGTAGAGTCCCGAAAACTCGGCCTAATGTGGACCGAAGGGTGGCCGAGTTTGTGAAAATGCCGGGTTATCGGGAATGGGGTTAAAAAAGAATAAGTACGAGTGTTTCCTCAGAAAATACAGTACTGTACTTGTTGTATGTATTGTTTGCTTGAGAATACAACCGAGAATAAACTGCCCAAATATCCTTAAACAAAGGAAAAGTAGGTACTTTATGAAGGCATAGAGCCTTTACTACATGAAATAGGGGTTTTTTCGCCCTGCCAGGGTGTGGCCGAGTTTTCGAACTGTATATATTTTAACTACAAATGGCAAGGTAAAAACTAAAATGAGTGTTTATTTTTTTAACAATTATTTTTATTATTATTTATTGTTATTTTTTTTTTATTTAATTTATAATAAATTTGATAAATCCTTTATGTGACTGGCATTTTCGGAAAAGACATTTACCTTTGATATTCCATCTCAAAGGCCTAACAGACAAGAAGAAGATTTCGAGAAGTCATTAGACACTTTTCAAAAAATCTTTTGAATTATATAGATCTCTATGTGTTGTACATATTTGAAGTTTTAAAGCTTAAAGCGGAACGTTTGTAAGGGACACGGAGCTTTCTCTTTAGCTACGCCACCCTGCCTTCTTGCAACGACATTGACAAATTGAATCTTATTTAAAGCGTGATTTTGAATAAATTAATTTTTAATCCAATGATAGGAGTCTGGATGTCGGAAATTTGATATTATTCAAGCTGTTTTAAGGTTTTAATGGCAATATTAGCATTGGAAAGATTTGGAAAACTAAACAAAATTAAAAATAATAATAAAATAGATACGTAATTATTTTTTTGACCTAAAGGTTTACACGATTTAATAAAAAAAAAATTAAAAAAAAATACTAATATTTAGATTCAATTCCAATATAAAATAATCAAAATAGATCTATTAGAAAGACAGTAAAATTTTTCAAATGTCCGCGATAACTTAACCATATTTAATACTGAAGGATACAATAAAAGAGTGTGTCTTCTGCTGGAATTATAAATTTTATTTGGCGACGAGACTAGTTTCGAAAGCTTTTCTTGCCTCTCTCTTCATCAGTCTATAATATTACAATTGATGAAGAAGGCAAACTCCTCGAAACTATAGTCTCATTATAAATAAAATTTATAATTCCAGCAGAAGGCAACAGCCTTTCATTGTATCGCTTCAACTATATAAAAATTCTGCTACTCTTTCAGCACAAAAACTTTCAATTCATATTTGATAGTTTTTTTTAATTAACCTCATTTCAGTGAGAGGTTCCAGGCTCCGAACCTTTCATTTTAATCAATAGAGTAAAGGGTGTGTAGTTTCACAGTGAATGAAATAAAAACTCAAAGAGGTTTATACAAAGTTTGTATAAACCTCTTTGAGTTTTATTTCATTCGCGTGAAACTACACACCCTTTAATCTATTAATCAACGTTTGTATAAACCTCTTTGAGTTTTATTTCATTCACTGTGAAACTACACACCCTTTACTCTATTAACTAACATCATGTTTCACCTCAAAACCTACACCACTTTCCATAAGTAAAATTTCATTTTAATAATATATACAATTTCCCAAAGGGCACATTTCCTGAAAATTGAAAATGTCCAGGAATTAAAAAAAACTAATTATTTTCTAAAATAGTATAAAATTTATTTTTGAGTTACATTTTGCGGGCAGTAAAATCAATACCAGAGTTGTGCCTTTTTCGAGCATTGAAGGTGCAGGGAAGCTATTAGATTACATTTATATGAAAAAGTGTATTTGTCAAAATATCCGAGACGTGTCCTTTTCGAAAATTCATATTCAATTAATTACAGTATTTTTCTTATTTTTAGCTATTCAAAATTTGTTAACCTTAATATGTGGCCCCTCTGTCAAAGGGGCCCGGGACGGACCCCTCTCTTGGTTCGCTAGTGCTCTTAATTAACAACACAACACCCTAACCTGAAAAATGATTTTTCCGACAAACGATGGGGTGAAATTAGATTGTGGCCTAATCTGAAAAGGAAGAGTTAGTTAGAAGAACTGTTATTAGAGTTCGCGGCTGTGGTGTAACTGTATTAGATGAAGGACCAGGTATCAGCCAAAGTTGGCTGCGCTGAGTTCAATAAAACACCCTGAATAAAACGTTTCGGCCTGAATTTATTTGGCCATCTTCAGTTAATTGGGAGTTATACACAAAATGCAGTACACATATGTGATCGAACCAATCCTTGTCAAAAATAAAAATTGTACCTTCATGCAAATTTATGACGTGACTGTTTGAAACGTCTTATTGAGGGTGTTTTATTGAACCCAGAGCGTCCAACTTTGGCTGAAACCTCCTCCTTAAACTAAAGAGGAAGACAACGTTATATAAATTAAAGGAGAAAATAAAGAAAAAATAAACATTCGTAGACAAAGCTGGCCTCAGGGTCTATAAATTTTTTTATTCATTTTCTAATTAAATTAGGTGTACTTAGAAGCCTGTTTTGACACTAAAGTCTAATACATGCATTTCGTTTTGTTCGTTTATTTCAGAAAATCTTTTAAAAGATTTTTGTTTTGTCGAGACCTGAAACCTTCAAAACTATAGTGTTTAACTAATAAGTTATATACACATATTAATATTCGTTATATAAATATATCTATATGTGTTTATTTTCATCAAGCAGAGAATAATCTCATTGATTTCTCTTTATGAATCTTTCTATATTTTTCTATAGCATCCTCCATCATATGACACGACCCCCAGTATGAAAAAAGCTGATCTATATTAATCTATCACGCATTCTCATTTTCTGGAATGTAGTTAGATCTTATGTGAAATTACCAAATAAATAATTTAAAATGTTTTTTTTTCTCGACTGACATTTCTTTCACTGGAATTTTCCCTTGGGAGATTGATTCTTCCCTACTAACTGAGTAGTAACATGGAACGAGCTTAAAGAGAACTGCAATGAACCCAAAACAATAAACGAATTCAAAAATCATCAGAATACGTACAAATTAAATTATATTGGAATATGATATTTATGATATGAAATTATAAAGCTACTATAAAATAATATATATTAAAGATTATTATAATTTCTATATTATTCGTTTAATTTATACTAATAAATAAATAAATATTGTTCATTTATAATCAAACGGATTTATGACATTTTAGGATGATTTATAATAAAAGAAGGGGAGTCGATGCTCACAGTGGCCTAACTAGATAAATTTGTTCCGTTTCCTGACAAAAACCTCAAACGCCTTTATTTTCGAAATCTTAAACATGTATTTAATTAAGTATATAGAGATGAAAAAATCTATTTTCAAATATCTTTAAAAATCTCTCTTTGCACCCTTGCCGCAAAGGCTGCATCGACATAATTAATTCCACTAGGTGCAGGTTACACAATGGATACTTTATATTATTTATTAAACTATCAGTATACGAATAATGCTATTTAAATAAAATATGTTAACAAAACACATTTCCAAGATCTCTATAAAGAATCCTCAAAGCTTGTATGTTTATTTGGATCAAGCAGAGGACAACCTCATTGATTTCTATTTAGTAAAATGAAATGAAACTACCTTGAATTGTTCTTCCCGGTTGCGTTCCTCCGAGCAACTAATTTCAGCAGAGGCTCATTCGACAGCCTGCATTTATCTTATCAGCAAACGGGACTTTATTTATTAAAAATGAATTGCAAAATCAATTTCAATTTATATATGTCGTTTCAGAAACTTTCTTAACAAAACTGACCACAAGGGATGGTTTGGACTTTCAACCCTCTCCCCTACTAATAATAAAAGAGTTAAAAAAATTATGCAAAAAATTGATATACAAAAAAAATGACAATAGAAAATTTCCGGCCAATTTAATGTACAAGACATGTGCTTTTGCTTCGCCTCGATTTAATAATAAATCGACATTAAAAGAGAATAATTATGAACCTAATATTAAATGAATATTTATTTATTTATTTTGCGTTTGTTTTTTTATTTACATTTGTTTGTTTTTTTTAAAGACCATTCTCGGGATCTGAATCCCGACCTTTAGGTGTTTCTAAATCTTTTCAATCAAATTTATTATAACTACCATTTAGATTTTAGGTGATCAAGTGTGAGGCGACAATAAAAAGACTCGGAAACAATGAAAAGCTTTCGGTTTATTTGCAAACCTTCATCATCCTATGTTTCTATGACTAATCTGTATAATCCTATAATAAATAAATAAATAAATAAAAATAAAAAATTGACGACAAAAGAATAAATATGCAAAATATTTCATATGGATAGATAGGGTTTAGTTCTAACTGGATGAGATTGTAGCGACTTTTATTTAAATTCTGAATTTACGACCTGTACACATACTATAAATTTACCAATTTAAACAGGTAGGGGAGTCAGGTTGGCAGAGTGGTTAAAGAGCATGCCTTCTAATCAAGCTTGCGCTGGTTGAAACCGGACTCGCTGCAAATATTTGACCGGCTATAATCAAATTCCTCAAGGCAATGGGAAACCACTCCAGTGAAAAATTTTCCCAAGAGAATTACAATGGAGAGGATACTCTCTACAGTAATCCCCGGTGCTCGGAATCGAGTTGCACTTGAAGAAGAAGAAGAAGAAGAAGGCGTGGTCTTGACAGAGGTGTCCAACTTTGGAAACACGGGCCACATTTGAAGAAAAAAATTCTATAAGCCGCAGTAAAATATTATAATTCTGTTGATATTTGGCTATTCAAAAAGATAGTTAATAGTAATAGTAGAAATAAGAACTTTATTATTTTTTTAGCACATCATGAGCTTAACTCTATTTTACTCTTCGTAAATTTTATTCTTGTCAATAGCTTCTCGTATTTGTAAATACATACCTGCACACTTACAGAAGGTGATATCATGTATTAGTATTTGTTTGTATTTTTTCCTGGCTAGATAATTAATATAAAATTTTAATAAAGAGACTATATTCAATTTTTCTTCAAGATCGGTATCTAATTCAATCAGAAAAGTTTGCAAGTAGAAAATTTATTTCTAATGAAAATGGAGACGAAAATAGACCAAAATGATGATTATTTTTTCGGAAATCTTGAAATCTAGTTCCAGATTCAAAATTTAAAATTAGCACTTTTATTTTTCGAAAACTTCACAGTAGATTTTCAGATTTCTTATTTTAGAGAAAAAAATTATCAGGCCAAATTGTTGTGTGTTTTTCAGTATCTACATATAAATCTCAATGTTTTAAGGAATTTTATGACTTTATATTGGGCCACGGGTTGGACAGCCCTGGTTTAAATCGAATGGGATTAAAGAAGGATATGAGGAATGATAATTTATTTTTTAAAAGGGTCACGGATATAATAATCCCTGACTATCCATTATCTATTGACATGTAAGAACGTGCAAAGATCTAAAAGACAAGTCCTGACAAGTTTTAGTCCAGGAGAGAAATTATCAATTAATTGTGATTGTTCTAGAAAACCCCAATTCCTTGTCTCCTTGTACTAGAATGATAACTATAGACTTGGTTAGTGTCGTAGCATATAAATTACTGAAATAATAAATATTTTAGAAAATGAAAATATGAGAAGAAGAATTTTTAAATATTCGAAACTTCATTATTTTTTTATCTTATATAGTTGAGCTTATAATTTTGCTTTTAGTGAATTTTATTCTTGAAAAAAGCTTCACGTATTGTACAAATGCGCGTACAGGTTTCGAAAAGGGAATAAATATATTTCTACATATAAATCTCAATGTTATATTAGGCCACACTCATTGCAGCAGCGCTGGGCCGCGGGCCACGGGTCGGACAACCCTGGTCTAGAGTTACTTGCGCTCCCTGCCCAAACCTCAAACGCCTTTAACAAAAAGCTCTTAAAAATAGACTCAAAAACAATCGAACCAATCGTCCCCTGAATTTTATGCAACCAAATTGGACAGATTTCGGATCTTGCCTCTAGGCCTAGCCTACAGAAACTGTTCTTTGTTTTATTTGTTAAAAGTAGTTTACTCGGCAGGAGCCGGGTTGTTTTTATCTCCCTTTGGGGTCAAGAGTATTTATATACCACGGCATTAAAAAAATTATTGTTAAATTTGAAAAATAACTAAAAATTCTTCGTTTATCAATAAATTATACGCAAAGGATCGAACAATAAAATAACATTTTAAATTCATAAAGAGAAACAAAGAGGTTGTCCTCTGCTTGATGCAAATAAACATACACACATATATATCAAAATAAATAAAAACTTTTCAATTAACATTTTAAAAATTGAACGGTTTCTTTTGGAAAGCATCCATCCTCTGGTTGAAATGTCACCGCCCACTACTGGTAAATACATTTGAAAAATTTTTAGTGAGGCATTTTGACCTCATATTAAAGATAAAGTACAAATCGATGATTTATTTCCAGTATGGAGCGAGAATTAGATAGGGGAAAATGAAAAAATGTGTTTTTTCACATTTGTCAAACAGTGAGACAACTTTATTTCAGAAGCTCCTATCAGCTAGTGGGAAAAAAAGTAAAAATAAATTAAAAATTTTTATTTTTTATTTGTCTTTTGGATTTTAAGAAATTTTACAATAATTTTTTTTAAAGTAGATAATGAATTTTATAAATTCTAGTAAATCACTTAAGATCAATAATCAGCTTTTCTTGAACAGCTTGAACCAGCGATTTTTTATCAATTAATCATGGTTATTTCATGGACAATGTGCAGAAATTTGCGAACACAATTACAGATTACAGATACATTATCTAAATTGAACGTAAGAGTTGATTTCTATCTGATGTTTTTTAAAATGAATAAAAATAATCAAAAATTCAACTAAATTATATATTATATACAATATACTTACATATTCATATTTGTATAATAATAAAACATATACATCATCATCAAGCAAAGGACAACCTCATTGATTTCTCTTTCAACGAATAATTGAATCCTGAATTTACTAGTAACTTTTTCAAATGACACCTTTAAATACAGGATAAATGTGTAAATGTGGATACACACAGAGATTATACTAGTTAAATATTCTAATTCCTAAGCCAAGTTTTTTTTTGGCTATTCTTAGGCATAAGCCAATTTTACGATACTAATTATTTTTATTTTTTTAAATTTGTCCCCCCCCCCCGCCTCGGGCCTCAAGCCAGTTGCTAGTGCTTATATTTGTAATGCTTAATGTAATTAAATAATAATTTTTTATAATAAACTACACATTTCACAATAAAGGCTTCAATAAAAAAGCAAGCATTTTTTTAAATATTATTTCCTTTGAAAAAAATGCACAAATCCTCTATCAAAGATCTTATTAGATGTTATTATGTTCGATTGTAGTAATGAAGGTCTGTTCACTCGGCGGAAATTAAGTTTAAATGCCAAATCGCTAACTGGGCAATTGGCTGATATTTGAAATGAAGTTTCTTTTATATCAATATATAAATGTCATCAATTTTTGCATTTGTGTTTAATTCTCAAAGAGAAGGAGAGGAAGCTCTTCTGATATACTAAAATTTATTTAATAAGATGTTTGAAATACATATTTACTTTTTTGTTTTTAATTTTTGTTGTTGTTGATGCAAATGCTTTTTAAGGTTCTTTCCTACCGAGGTTCAATCAAATTGATTTTTACAATTTCTTATAATATATACTTATCATATATCTTAAAAAATAAAGGTATTCCTGTATTTTAAAGTAATTAATTAATTAACTTCAAAGAATGTATTAGACTAGGCTTTAGGACTAGAAACTAGTTGGAAAAGCAAAACTTTACAAACATCTGAGTTATACACCCATCACTTTTTTAAAACTTTCAATCTATATCCAATGGCATTTACCTTAAAATTTGAACTAAATTATTTTGAAGGAAAAGAAGAGAACTGTCAAGAAAATCCTGAAAACAAAAACATCTATGAAGCCGAGTCTTGGAAGGCTCATTTGACTTAAGTAAATTCTAGTTATATCATGACTTGAAAACTGCTCCAGAAATTAGTTAATAAAAACATTAGAAAATTCTAATTAATATTCTAATTTCTCTAAGAACGGCCGCACAAGAATATAGATTATTTTCTTGTACAATTTCGAGCATAAAAATCGGAAAACATAAACATCAAATAGTTAAGGATGTTTGTTCCCTAATTTCTTGCAATCCTTTTAAAACTTTGAATACACATATTTATACGTATCTTTTATACGGAGAAATTTTTTCAATAGTCCTTGCAGCACTAAATTTGAAAATATTGACCAATGGAATTTGCATATTTAAAACGCGAACCCTATTCCGATTGATGTTTCATTAAATAACAATCATAATTTTCTTTGAAATTATTTTGAAAACTGAGAATCATTAACTGAAAATATAACAAATATTTCGTTTTGTCTGAAAAATGTTAAAGAGGTACTTTTGTTGAATTTCATTTTTTCTCTCATGGCATGGCAAGTAGAGATGGCGACTTGGCAACGTCGGACTAAAATCACTCAATTTTTCCATATCTAAAACAACTTCTTCAGCTGGTGTATTTGAGATTTTCAGCTAATTATCTCAACCTAACTATACTGTTGTCATCTGGAATTTCGCATTGAGCTGTTTCATGATTTTTTTTTTATTATTCTTTGTCTTTTAGCGTCGGTAAGAATGCAATGTTGCCAAATCCGAGAGAAACGATGCGGTAAAAATATTTTTGCCTTTCTGCAATATATGAGAGTAAGGGAAAGAGCGAACTGCATCTGAGCTATATTAGGGAACATTCTTAAGACTGGTTTAACATTACCACTGGTCATATTTGACTCTCATCATCATGAAAAACATGTTTTGATATTTCCCTGAATCACTTTGGTTTTATTTTCCAAAACAATGATCCAAATGTATCAAACTATAATAAAAACAACACGTGATCAATAGAAAGACACACTGAGTGAATCCTTGTTACTTCCACCTCAAAAGGGTAATCCCTTATTAAAAGAATAGCAGAGGGATGCCTAAGGTTGACAAACACGACATGCGATCTTCTTCCTATAATAATAGTTCTAAGCTTTCCCTATTCATCTCCAGGTAAGCTCTTAATCACATGAGTCATTCATTCGCTCGTACCCTAAATAATAGAATGCAATTATATATTAGAAAGGAAAGGTATAAGGTACATTAGACAGACGGATATTCAATTACAAATCGACAAGAGAAGTCACATTAATTAAAGAGACACATTGCACAATTAATTATATGAGAAAATTTTTATCAAATTTTTGCAAATATTTAAATAACTGAGTGGATTCATGATGGTACCCTGGATACGTAACATATATGTGGGGTTTCAACATTCTAAAGTTATGAGAGCGCAAAAAGAGCTTGAAAATAAAAGATGTAGCTAAGACGATTGAATTATCATAAGTGTTTTGATTATATACATACAAATATACATAAATTTGGATTTTTTACTAGATCCCAATGAGGGAGGGAGTGCTAACGCTAATAAGTTAAGAAATACTCTTGGCTTCCTGACTTCAATTCAAAAACTAGAAAAGTTTCGGCGATTCGCTGACCCTTATCGTAGAAGCGTTAATATTAACAAGAAATTTAATGACAGACCAGGGGTCACCAAACTATAGCCCGAGGCCAAAATCCGGCCCTTGAAACTTTGCCATCCGGCCCGCGGCTACTACAGAATTAATTCACAAATATTCACTATATTAAATATGAATGCCATTTAATAGCGTATTATTAATATAATTTCCGTATAATATGGTAATATATCAGGCCCGCCCATAGTTTTTAATATTCACATGTTGCCCTATCTCTAAAAAGTTTGGGGACAATAAGTCAAAAACTATATTTTCTCAATTCTAAGCTGAATTTTTATTTACAAGTTTGCATTAATAAATTGCACTTTCATGTCGAGTTCCAGTTTTTTAAATCTAACTATACTCTGAGAATGAATCTTAAAAACTATTTTAAATATCGATAGTAAGATTAATTTAGAATGAGAGACATGCTAAATAAGATTTTGATAGCGAACTCAATTAAATTTTTAAGTTTAATAGTGTCCATGCCATTTTTATTTACCTGGGATCCAAAATGATGCTCCAAGGATTTGTTGATAATTTAAGTAAAAATAAATCGAAGGCTAATATCGAAATAACATCGAGGGAAAGCGTTGTAGGTTTATAGTGAAACATATTTAAAAAATTACAAAGGGTTGGAATTAGTAGTTTTTGAGTTTACTGGATACTCTATATACTTTAGTAGTTCTGGTTTTTAGCCCATCATCAGGGGTTTATTCAAAAGACTGACTTTTTGCGTAAACTCCTGATGATGGATTTAAAATCTGAAATATATAGTTTCCAGTAAACTTAAAAACTTTATTTCAATTTTTATTTTGAGAAACACCACTAATTCCAACCCTTTGTAATATCGAAATGCCAGATTTTGAACTAGTTACATTTAATTTTGTAATAACTGTTATAGTTCCAACTCCATTTACATATTTACTCCAGCTAATATTTTTTACCACAATCTACATTTTTTTTTTCATAACATTTCTAAGGATTTATTTTTCCAAACAAACACTTGTCTAGTTTTAATTTTAGGCAGACAACTTGGTGTCCAATTAAAAATTAATTAAAGGCTGTCGCTTTTTTAACACTTTTCCCACCGTTTTTTTAATGCTTCTTGGTATAAAATACAAAGTTTAATTTAATATGAGATATTTAATACATCAATTAATTACAAAACAAATGCAAGTTTGTCTATAATGAGCAAAAAAAAAGCTTGTACCTACCCTTAAAAATTATTTTTAGAAATATGTACATAGTTAGAAAATAATAAACGTATAAAAAATTAATCATCCCAAAGTTATATATATAAACGGAATGGTTTTGGTGAATTTATCTGTAACAAGAAAGAAGAGCAAACAAGCATGTTGATGAGACACATCAATCTTTTTTAACCAGGACAAAAAAAGAATATTTTGTTTTTCTGAAAAATTATTCCTTCTTCGTATATTTATGGTCTTTCATAAATTGGCCGCGTTTTAAAATTACATTTAATATATTCATAAATTTTTTCGAGCGATTAATATATTTTTTGGTCTTTTCTATCGCATCTATAATATCAAAATATAGATGTTGAATTTATAAAATAATATTCATGAAGATACATATTATCATATTCAAATATTTAGAAGCTAGAAATAAAAGAAAATTGAAGAGGTATTTATCACAAAAGAGACGTCTTAAAAGTTTGTGATTGCCTATTTTCCTTACTAAAGGCACTCTCTACTCTTAGAATCAAATAATAATTAAATACTCTTTATCTAGATAAGAACAATTAGTACTGTAACTTATTAATTTTATT
Organism: Forficula auricularia; assembly: GCA_024734495.1. Taxonomy (NCBI): domain Eukaryota; kingdom Metazoa; phylum Arthropoda; class Insecta; order Dermaptera; family Forficulidae; genus Forficula; species Forficula auricularia. Next base: position 5,987,310 of record JALMQS010000061.1, read on the forward strand.
ACTCAAAAAATGGAAAAAAAACAATGCAAAGCCACAGAATAAATTTTGATGAAGATAAAACTAAAAATAACCAGGGGTCGGGTTGGGCTAGAGGTTAATGTACCAGCCTGTTAACCAAGTGGGCCCGGGTTCGAATCCGACTAAGCTCCGGCTAAACTCTGATCCCTGGGTAGAGACAAATTTTAAAAATATATAATAATATATCGTAAATTGGCTTATGGCTAGAAAGGCCTAAAAGCCAACCAAAAAAAAAACTAAATAACCACACCTATAAAATAAAAATATGATAGGTATTCGAAAAACATGCTTTTATTTTAAAACGCAATATAAAGTATAGATAATATAAATTAGGTTCTCTTCGTTTTGGAGATATAAATATTTTGTCAGAAGAATGAACTTCTATGATCTTCAGTGCCCTAACTAGCCTTTTATTCGCCCGGTGTGAGTTTCTATATCTGCGCCCTTGAAAAATAAACTGCAACGGATCGTTGCTAAACTTTATCCAAATTCATTTGAAATATTAATATGTTTATTCCTTTATATAAATCAGATATCACTTGCAATTTGCAGTTCATGTTGACTTTAATTCAAAAATAATGATAGATTCTCATTTGACAGTCGAGGAATAACAATTCTACATTGGATTTTTGACATTTCGGTTATTATTGGTAATCATTGCTTAAGACATGGAGGAATCGACTTAAAATCAAAGCTTGAGTTGTTTACCAAAAAAGAATTTAGTCTTTTTGATTTTAAGTCGATTCTTCCACGTTTTCAGTAGAGGTTGCCATTAATAGTCAAAACATCGAAAATGAAATGCAATAAGGTTATTCCTCTAGTATTAGATAAGAATCGATCGTTATTTTTGATTTTAAGCCGATTCCTCCATGTACTCAGCAATGGTTACCAATAATAATCGAAGCGTCAAAAATCTAATGTAGAATTATTATTCCTCAAGTACTAGATGAGAATCAATCGCTATTTTTGATTTTAAGTCGATTCCTCCATGTCTTCAGCAATGGTTACCAATAAAAACCGAAACGTCAAAAGTCCAATATAGAATGGTTATTCCTCAAGTACTAGATGAGAATCAATCGCTATTTTTGATTTTAACTCGATTCCTCTATGTCTTCAGCAATGGTTACCAATAAAAACCGAAACGTCAAAAATCCAATATAGAATGTTTATTCCTCAAGTATTAGATGAGAATCAATCGCTATTTTTGATTTTAACTCGATTCCTCTATGTCTTCAACAATGGTTACCAATAAAAACCGAAACGTCAAAAATCCAATATAGAATGGTTATTCCTCAAGTACTAGATGAGAATCAATAGCTATTTTTGATTTTAAGTCGATTCCTCCATGTCGTCAGCAATGGTAACGGATAAGAAAACAACGCGGTTGCTATGGTTACTTATAAAATTTCCTCCCAAATTTTTACCATTTCACAGCGAGAAGCCTAACCATTCTTACTTAAGTTAGGTTAAATGAGCTATATTAAAACGATCAAATGAATAAATTTTAAAGAATTTAAAATTAAAAAGTACTATTTTAGTATAGAGTAAAGTACTTTAAAATATGATTTTACTAAAAACTTTATTCAACCTTTTTTGTGGTCCCCAAGGTATTTAATTAGGATATTAAATTTCATCAAAATTGGTTAAGTCATTTTCAAGATATTTAGAAAAAACTAAAAAAGTACTGAAATAAAGTACTAATGTTTGTGGACAGATATGTACCAAAAACTAATCAGCGCTTCATTTTGTTAAACTAATGGTAGGTTTTCAATTTCATTTCAATCAGCGCAAAGGTGTGGAAAAAATCGTGGACGAAAAAAACGATAACATACATACATACATCCATCCATCCCCACGCACTTCCAAAAAAAATGGCACTTTTTGGCCTCTCGACGAGATTCCAGGTAATTTTTGGCAAAACCGTCACGTGCTAAAATTCAATCTCATTGAATACTTCAATTTGTGACCTTAATTGAGTCTATGGGTTCCGTAGTCTTTACCTGAGGACCCTTTGAAGTCGCGCTTGCCGCGAGAGCGATTCCAATACTTTCTCCCATGCTTCGCATTGGATAAAGTAAAAAGTGTAGGTACTTGGTAGAATTTTGAATAAGTATATTTAAATTATGTAAAAAAAAAAAAAAAAAACGTTTATTTGAAAATATTTGCCAAAATAGAAAATAATAAAATATACAAATGACACCAAATACTCCTGGTCTGGTCATTTCTGTACTCCTCCAGTGTCTGCGCCTTCTGCTTGGGCACCGCTGGCACCTCCCCTAGTTACGGCACTGATGATCTTTCATTCTTATGTAATCGTAATTCTTATAAACAGGAAAATCATGTTTGAGATTATTTTTTCAGTGTTTTAGACATTTTATATATCTCTGACTTTGTGTTTTAACACGAATACTTTTGAAGTATCGGACAAAAATTGATAGAGTTAATGCATTACTCTGAACTTAGTATTGGTAATATATGTATGTGAAATCAAAACTGAAATTAATTTTGAACTAATCGATATATGGAAATAAAAAGAGTTAACTTATATTCGATAATGGGCAGATCAGATGGACCTTGAAATTGCAGTTTGTCTCCAGAATCCCAGTGGTTTAGCTTTGGGGCGTGTGCGGGGGGGGGGGTCCTCCCCGGACAGCACGTTTTTCGAGAAGACATTTTTTAAATTAAAAAACATTTTAAAACACTTTTTAATAATAAGAAGAGTAAAATTATCAGCTGTTCCGAGGGTTAAAAGACTCTTGTTTTAGTAATGATGTAAGAAATACAAAAACTACCTTGTTATTTGTGTTTTAATTATTTAATTAAAAGCAGAAGAGAAAAGTCAAATAATTTTTCTTCCTGCTAAGTGAAATTTAAGAGTTGCTAAGTTATTTTATTTAAACAAGCAGATCTCAATTTTTAAAAATGCTGCTGGGATTCAGGGAAAAACTCACGCTAGGTTACTGCAGAAGCCCAATTCATTTTTCTCAAGTACCTAACTCTAAATTTGTCTTAATTATTATAAATAATACTAAATTAAAACATTAAGTAAATATATCTATATCGATTCCATTAGAAAACATTACTAATAACTAGGGCTCGGATCGATAAGTACTAAAAACAGAAAAATATGCATTTAAAAAGGCCGAAATGTATTTTTTAAAAGGAAATTTGCACTTAAAATATACATTGTAAACCCACAATATCTAGTGCTTGATAGCTTTAAACCGACTCAAAGAACGGGTAAAAGAAGAAATAGTCAATAAATGTATTTTAAAATTTATTGCTCTGTATAATCAAACATATTTCTACACTCTTATGGGTTAAGATCACATAGAAATATTTGATTAAGAACTACCTCTTTTTTGCATATTTGGCAAAATATTATTTTACCATCAGTCGTGAATGATGCATAACCCACCTAGGAAACGTAACACTTTTGGAAGAATTATTTTTTGGCATGTTCAGTTCCAAGAAATATAGTTTAAAATTAATGTTAACAAAAATAAATTTAAAAAAATTCGGGTTTTTTTATATTTTTTAGCATAGGTAATAGAACAACGATGTTTTATTTCTCTTTAAAAATTTAAGAAAATTTTAAGAAACATCTGCAAATTATTTAATATAAAATTAATGTTTTCAAAGTTTATTTTTAAAAGAAATTTAATATTTATTTATTTATTTTTTATTTGTATTTTTTTTTTGGAAAAATTTTCATTAAAAATATTATTTTAATTTAAATATATTTTAATTATTACCTTAAATTTTCTCATTAAATTGAAAGTTTTTGCCGAGAGTAGCAGAATTTTTATATATTGAAGGAGACAATAAAAGAGTGTGTCTTCTGCTGGAATTATAAATTTTATTTATTTATAACGAGACTATAGTTTCGAGGGCTTTGCCCTCTTCATCAGTCTATTACAATGTATTCACAGGAATTAATTTATGAATGAAAGTTTAAAATCTTTCATGAGGTTAGGTTAAGAAAATATACAGTGTGGGTAAGTTCAGAATTGAAATTTTTCAAAAACGCCCAGATACAATAGATTAGAAGGATAGCAATCAAGGAAAAAAAGCATGCATTATATGCAAAATCCGAACCCTACTTTTGATATAGCACTTGGTCAAACTGAAAATTAAACGAAATTATTATTTTTTTCTTTTTTATGACAGATATAAGAAAGGGTTTCACTACTAAATTTTAAGTTATTTGAGATTGAAACGAAATTGGAGGAAAAATTGAAAACATTTTCCAGACTCGGTCCCGGCAGGTACTTTTCGTTATAAATTGAAAAGTTAAACCAACCATTATCGTTCCAAACTTTTGATGATATATAGAATATTTAATATATATTTATGTATTATATTAAATTATGCTTAACTCTCCTTAGTGCTATTGCTTAAATTTCGTATCTAATTAAATAAAGTTTGGTTCAACGTGTCTTAAGGGATTTTACCCACTTAATTTATATGGAAATTATATATTGACATGTACAACAACATTCACGAATTAAGTATTAATAGGTTGCTTATGCTAATCAAAAATATGTCATTTAATCTTATTAATATGTAAAGTAGATGCGGCGAGGATGATAAAGGAGAAACTAGCAGATTTGTATATACTTTACCATGGGTAATTTAGTGAAGAAAAAATTTGTGTTTTTGCTTATTTATTCCATAATATCAAATTAAATAAAGTGTGTTTAAAAATTATGGTATATAAAATAAAAGTAATATTATTTATAAAATTAATAATTTTTTCAATGTGACTGTTTGTCTGTGAGTGAATGGTCAACTTTAGTGAGCTCAACATCAAAAATCAATAAGAATATTGAAATGAAATTCAACATTTCTTGTTTAATAATGAGAATAAAGTCCTGATTAAAGTTTGATTAAAATCAAATCAGGCATACTTTACGTTAACTACAGACAATTTCTAACAACAATTAACATATTATATAATATAAATAACTGATATGTTATCACAAAAATATCTCTTAATTAGATTTTTACTATATAATCCTTTTTGGTTGAACCCTTTTTTTTAATATTTTTTAATAATAACCAATCGAGAAGTAATTCAAGTCTTTCAATAGTGTTTTAAGTGCATAAAAAGTTGTAAATTTGTACATCCAACGTAAAGTGACAAAAATTCTTGAATAAAATTGTAGGTGACTGATTTTATTGCTAGTGTATTTGATGAATTTGCACTTCATCCTTAATTAAAAAAATAAATAAATAAAATAAAATAAAATAAAAATCAATGATGATTTCAGTAGGTAAGCAAATTTTTAGAATACAAAAGAAAAAGTGTCTGCTTATTTTAGTGCTCTTTGAAATAAAAGTATTTCTTAAAAAGTTTCTTACTCTATTTAGTTTTATGTGTATTTTGATTTTACACCTTTTAGTCTTAAAATGTACAAGACTTATAGTATTCTGGTAGATGATTTTTGGATTAATAATTTTGGGTTTTAATCTTGCTTATATTTTCATCTCAATATTCTTGCAATTTCCAATTATTCCAAGATTCTACCAAGTCTAGCAGATATAATAGAATGACAAAGCATTCAAGAATGTAAAAATACAATAAAATAAATTTTAAAAATATCGTAACATAGTAACAATATATAAAATCTTTCGAATTTCATTCTGTAATGGAAATTCATCCCGTGTTGGGAATTACCTATTTATTGTTTTCTACTGTAAATTATTTTATTCCTAATTAACTTGTTTGTCAAGTAGAGCCTTTATCTTAAATTAGCTGTCTAGATAGATCCTGAGTGGTCAAGTTTTTTTTTATCATGATCAAGAAAATCTACCATTAGTTTCGAATGTACTTGAAAACAGTTCTTAAAAAAGAGCCGGAAATTAGTGTCTCATAAAAAACATATAATTAATGTTTTTGAGAAGAATATTAAGTTGAAAAAATATATCACGAAGCCAGAAGGAAAGACGAAAGCTTTAAAAAGTTTTAATATATTTTCAATTAAAAGATAATATTAAAATCCTTGAAAGTTTTTTCCTTCTCTCCGTGGGGGTTTCTCTTTGATATTAGTTTATTTTCATCTCGGATCTTTCAAACTTGCACTTTTTTTGATTTTGTCTACTCATTGATGAAAACATTATTAATTACAAATTTTTACAATAACGTAGATAATGAGTTCCTATTTATCCGAGAGCGAATTCAATTAACAGTTTAAATGTCAGAAACTTTGTGAAAATCATTATCAACTGTGAGTCGGTCGGAGGAGTATGATACCCACGCCAGCCTGTCTAATAGTGAATTAACGCAAAAAATTTTATTTATGATTTTTTTGCTCATTGTATTGAAACGTAGAGAAAAATCATGATTTTTTTCTGTCTATCTGTTGTGTGTATCCCTGTATTTAGATAACCACAAAAACAGAACGAAAATTCGTAGAAAGTTCGAACTTGTGCTAAAATGTTTGTATTTCCAATGTAAAGAACTCAATATATTTTGAGTTTTCTAGCTTTAGAACTTCTGGTTAAAAAATGCAGAAAGTGTCATTTGTTGAATGATTTTATTGATGGCGATGTATTTATAATATAGGCATAAATGAACAATTTATATTAGTTTATTATTAATTACTTATAAAGGTGTCTAAAGCCTAAATAAGTTTTCATTTTTTCTTAATTAATAAATGTGAGAGTGAACGATTTTTTCATTAGAATCTAATCGAAGAGAAAGTGACTAAAAAGAGCCCGGATAGAATGATATATCTTTCTTTAGAGCAAATTCATTGCTCATTCATTCAGGGGTGGTGAATTGGGAACCAATCGACTTGATTGGGGAATAATGGAATTGAAATAATTATCGGAAAAGAGGTTTTTTTTTTATCTAATTAGATTTTTCCTCTTATTAAAAACAAGGACTAAAGATGAATAAGGACACTCGATGGTGGAGAAGTTATCTCCGGAATCGAAGCAAAAAATAATGTATACATTAATTAATGTAAAATAATTGGTTTAATAAAATTTATAAAAAAATTTAATTAGTTGATATCAGAAACCAATCGAATTGAATGGGGAATAATGGAATTGAAATAATTATCGGAAAAGAGGTTTTTTTATCTAATTAGATTTATCCTCTTATTAAAAACAAGGACTAAAGATGAATAAGGACACTCGATGGTGGAGAAGTAATCTCCGGAATCGAAGCAAAAATACAATGTATACATTAATTAATGTAAAATAATTGGTTTAATAAAATTTATAAAAAAAAAATTTAATTAGTTAAAAATTGAGTTTTAAATCCCGCAAACGTATTTTTTTCTATATTAGAATATGGCAATTTAATTAATGAAATCAACAATTGCATTGATTGATTGAAGATCTGAGACGATTGGGAATATGGAATTGGAATAATTATCGGAAAAGAGGTTTTTATTATTTAATTAGTTTTTTTCCTCTTATTAAAAACAAGGACTAAAAAGATGATCAAGGACAGTGGATGGTGGAGAAGTAATCTCCGGAGTCGAAGCTCAAATACAATGAATACATTAATTCATGTAAAATAATTGGTTTAATAAAATTTATAAAAAAAAATCAAAAATTGTTATTTAATTAGAAGAAAGTATTATACGGTATTTATTTATATATGGCACCTATACATATATACACATAATCTGTGGGCCACTACAAGGCTTGAAATACAAAAACTGGGTGAAGGGCGGGGGCGAGTGTGGAGATGTGGGGAGGTGCAGTGGTGGAGGGGTGCGGGGGTGGCGGAATTGTGGTGGGGGTGTATGTAAGGGTGAAGTGGTGGGGGTCCGGGGGCGAGGGGGATTAATATATAGCTTTTAACCGAAGCAAAAAGTTGCCGATCATCGCTCGGTGGCCAGGTACTTTCTATTATTCTAGGAACGACCTTTTGACTCCGGTTAGGAAAATATTAAATCAAAATGAATATTATATTTTGATATATTATTCTAGGAACTGCCTTTTGTCTCTGGGTAGGAAAATATTAAATCGAAATGAATATTAGATTATGATATTTGTCACCGAAACTGCAAACAGCGTGCTGAGTCTTGAAAAAGTTTCACTTTTTCCACCAATTTTTTAATGCAATCGAATGCGCACCACAATGATGGAACCGAAGATAAAGAGGACAAATTTATCAAGCGGTGTCTGTATACTCGAGTTTTGAAGGTTTGAAGATTATAAAGTGTCAGGAAATAGGGAGAGAATTATAGTTTCTTCAAGTCTTAGGGATAAACCTATTGGCGTAAGAAGTGGTTCGGTACTTTTCTAATTTAATTATGAAGGTGTGTAGGAAGTTGGCGAATCGCGTGGCACTGGTGAGTGGGTATACATTTTAATTCATTAAAACATATGCCGTGAATGCGTGACTTCAGTATGAATCCTACTTAAACAAGTTTCACTGTAGCTCTCAAACTATTGTGACAAAGAAGCTAAAATATAATTGATAAGCTGCAGCCTTGTCAAGTTCTAGCTTTGTAATTAAACTTAAGCGGGGTGTTGGTTGATAGTGAAACATTTTTTAAATTATAATCAGTTTCAAGTTGGAGTTGGTGGTTTTACAGTAAGGAAATGGATAAAAGAATTTGAGTTAAAACATGTACCTAGTTTTATATCTCGATATATTTCGGGTGACGCAAATGACCACGCAGTCGAGGCGCCCTTTAAATTGTTATTGTTGTATTTCGGGTGATTAGCTCATCATTAGGAATTTACAGAGACTTTCTGATGTTGGGCTAATCACCCGAAATATATCGACTCGATAGTTTTATATCTCTATATTGTATACCCAAATAGGATACTATGTACTAGTATAATGAATGAATAAATAATAATAATAGCTACATGTTTTAACTCACATTATTTTATCCATTTCCTTACTGTGAAACACCAGCATCTCCAACTTTAAACTCATTATAATAATACAGCTTTTTATTTCAATTCATTCAAAAGAAAAAATTTCAATCTCCAAATTCACAAAGCGAAGCAAAGTCAAATGTTAATTTTTGTAAACTTTCTCTAAGTAAAAATAAAAAAAAAAACTCTTGAATGCTAAAAATAATCAGTGTGCATTTGTACATAATATTCACAAATATATATTTAACTCGAAAAAATATTTCGGTTCCCTCAGTTTCGTGTTAAGCGATGTTGACTGTATATTTATCGGCAAATTGAACTATCCCATATTCATTTTGAAAAAGTGATTTTAAATGAGTTTTTGAATGAATTCAATTATATGGCCGCCCAGCATGATCCACTCGCCAAGTGTAGTGAATAATATTGTAAATCCCCATCTATATATATATATAGTATGTAGTGAAAATTTCATAGCGTGAAAAATGTTTAACAAATCAGTTTTTTGTAAATATCTCGTTATCTATAGATGATAAAAAAAAATTGTTCAAATAACGTTTATAGAGTATAAAATTAACTAGAAAAAAGGTTATGTACGTTTTTTTGATTGGAGCAATAGTTTAGGAAATAATACGACTTAAATAGAATCTATCCTTTTCATGAATGCCTTTGTTTTTATTATTTTGATTCATTTCTTGAAAATATTGATCAACAAAGTGTAATATTTGCTCCTTCTCTAGGTCACTATGCTAATTGATGATTTATTGCCTTCTAATTAATTCATTTTTAGGAATTTTTATGACACGGCCATAAAACACAAAAAAAAAAAGATTGAATGTTTATTTATACAAATGTTCACCAAGTATCATTAAGGCCTGAGATAAGTTTTTTGATCGACCCTTCATCCCCTAAAGGGGGTGACTATCCTTAATTTAAAATTTCTCTAAAAACGCTTTCTACTAGATCCTTTTTTTTTAATGCAATCGAATGCCAGAAGGGGCGCACCAATAAAGAAGCAGCCCCTATGGATCTCGAAAGACCCTTGCATTACCGAAGAGAAGGAAAAGTTGATTAAGTGAGGGGGTGAAGACGTAGGTGTTTATGCACTCGGGTTTTGAAGGTTTGAAGATTATAAGTGCTGGGAAAGATGGAGGCTGGAGAGAGTTCCAGTTCCTTGAAGTCATGGGGATATACGTATTGGCGAATGAAGTGGTCCGGCACTTTTCTAATTTGACAGCGAAAGAGTGTTGCGAGTCGGCAAAACGCGTGCTACGCACAAAGCATGCTTTAGAGGGAAATATCTGGGGGCACGGCAGTGCCCCAGCCAAGTTCGATTCGAGCGGGGATGTGTGCACTGCCAGACTACCCTTTACAGGAAACAACTCAGGCCATTTTGACGCCTCTGTAACTTCGTAATGGAAACCTCTACATGGCTGAAATTTTTTTCCAGAATACTGGTCCATAAGCTTAACTAAATTACAAAATTTCATATTTCTACTGTTTATACCATCCAAGTTACAAGAAGCCAAAGATAGGCTTTTTCGTCACTGACTGACTCACTCATCAAAATTCTAGAGTACTTCCGCTAACCCTAGAATGCTGAAATTTGGCAGGCAGGTAGAGTTTGGGGTACAATTAATGGGAAAAATCCAAAAATCGAAACCTTCCCTTCTTCAGGACCTAAAATGAAGGGGTGAAAGTTAAAGACTTAATTAACATATACTAAAAATTCAATGAACCTAGAATGCTGAAATTTGGCATACTGGTATAGCTTGACACATTAATAAAGGAGGAAATTGAAAAATCGAAACTTTTCCTTCTTCAAGGCCCGAAATGAAGGGGTGAAAGTTATAGGCTTAATTAACATAAACTAAAAATTCAATGAACCTAGAATGCTGAAATTTGGCATACTGGTAAAGCTTGACACATTAATAAAGGATGAAATTGAAAAATCGAAACTTTTCCTTCTTCAGGGCCCAAAATGAAGGGGTTAAATTTATAGGATAAATCCAACTTACAAAAAGAAGTGAAATTCAACAAAAACACTTGTGTCAAAAAAGGCCAAGTTCGATTAATAAAATCCGTTTGCCAAAAAAGTAGTGAGATCTAATGTGTTGCCAAGTTTAACATCATCAATTTATTAAATGAGTCGAGAATATATTAGTAACTTCAATTAAAACGCATGTTTTTCATTTCACATGTCCCTCTATATTTTTTATTGATTTCACATTTTTAGTTGAAATTATTTTCATAAAACTTGGCTTTTACGCATTATTATGTATGTCACGAATTACTAGTTACCATATCATGGGATCTTAATAAGAGGGGAGAGGTGGAGGCCCTATCAAACAATAATAATAATAATTTAATGCGTAAAAGCCAAGTTTTAGGAAAATAATTTCAACTAAAAATGTGAAATCAATAAAAAATATAGAGGGACATGTAAAATGAAAAACATGCGTTTTAATTGAAGTTAATAATATATTCTCGACTCATTTAATAAATTGATGATGTTGAACTTGGCAGCACATTAGATCTCACTACTTTTTTTGGCAAACTTATTTTATTAATCTAACCTTGTTTTACACAAGTGTTTTTGTTGAGGTTGATTTTATCTCATCAGAGCACCTACCGTGATAGTATCTATAGAAAAGGGAAAGGGCAGAGACATTTCTTCGATGAGCTAGTGAGTCGGTAAGGGTAGAATCGTTAATTAGCCTGACGGCTCGTTTCTGAATTGCAACCAGGGTAGTAAGAGAATATTTAGAGGTTTCTCTCCATAGATGAGAGCCGTATTCGAGACAGGGGCGGATTTGGGCCTTGTAGATGGTGAGAATTTGTGGGGTTTGTAAAATCGCTTGAACCTGAATAAGAAGCCAATCTTCATTGCTGCAGATTTCGCCACAGAGGAGATGTGTTCATTCCAAGACAGGTCAGATGCGACAGAGACGCCCAACATGGATAAACTGTCACACATTTTCAGGGTATTCGAATAGAAGTGAATATCAGGGAAATCTTTATTTTCGCGCCTAGAAATTAGACAACATTGAGTCTTGTTTGAATTAAAGTTAACTAAATTTTGAGAGCCCCATTTATTCAGTTTGTCTAGGTCGAGAGTAATTGAGGAGGCAACATTGATTCGATTATTCGGGAGTGAGGGTTTGCTGTGTAGAGTGCTATCGTCGGCGTAACAATGAGTGGGGTTTGACGTTTGATCGATAAGGTCGTTTATATAAATTAGGAAGAGTGTGGAGGAGATTACAGAGCCTTGGGGAACACCAGCGTTTGTGGAGAACGATTCAGATGATATTCCATTCACCACAACTTTTATACTACGGTTTGTCAGAAAGCTTTCTATCCATTTGCGAAGTGTTGGTGGGAATCCAAAGGCTGGCAGTTTGGCAAGAAGATTTTGGTGCCAAACCTGGTCAAAAGCTTTGGTGATATCAAGGGCTACAGCGAGGGTTTCTTTTCCGGCCTCTAGAGTTTTGTTCAAGGTGTGGGTGACATAGGTTAAGATGTCGCCTGTGGAACGATTTTTTCTAAATCCATATTGCCTATCGTGAATTAATTTATTATTTTCTAAGTGATGAAGGACGTGTTGGTTTATAACCAATTCCATTATTTCGTAAGAGAAAGCGTCAGGCGAATGAATCAGAAAATGATAATAAAATTCAATTCATAAATATAGAAATTCTCTCGAAATGTTTGCGGGTTTTAAATGAATGTTTTAAGATTTTTTTTTTATAAAAGATTTTATTTATTATAATTTCGATTATTTGCTCATAAGAATTGGAGATTTACGTTATTTCGTCATTGATCATATAATCAGAACTTAACCAAATTAATATGGGACTACCCCTAAGGTACCCCTTTCCAATAAAAAAAGAATCATCGAAATCGGTCCACGTGGCAAAAGGTTCTCGCTGAACATACATAAAATAAATAAATAGTTAGGTATCTTGACTATCTTGGAGATATACTGATCGAATCGAAGAAAGAATCATCAAAATCGGTTCATAAACAAAGAAGTTATGCGTGAACATACATAACCAAAAAGGTCCAATACCAATGAAAAAAACGGGACCAATCGGAAACTAGACTGAACCCAATGTAAAAAAAGTCATCAAAATCGGTTCAAAATTGGCGAAGATATCAGGTAACATAGACAGAAAAAAATTCAGCCGAATTGAAAACCTCCTCCTTTTTTGAAGTCGGTTAAAAAGTAATTTTTCCCTACCAAATACCCCTCTGAGCGATGTTTGGATTTATGTAACGAGTAGCCTATATAATTATTTACCATCTATCTATCTAGATGAGAATCGTAAAAATAATAGTTTCAAAATAGTAGGCAATTTAAAATTCCCATCTAACTATTTTCAATCTATAAACCAACTTTTTGAATATTTATGAGCTTATACAAAAACAAATTCACTAATTATATAATAATATTTTGTACTCATTTGTAAAATTTCAATCATGAAAGTAGCATAAAATAATAAAATAAAACTAACCGTTTGGATTAAAATGATTTATTCATCCATTATATTAAAATATTAACATTTGTCCAGCTGTTCTTTTCACTATATACTTCTGAAATTTGATTTATTAAAATTATTTATTAACTTCTGATAGATAATTTTTACAATGAAATCAACTTTTATTGGTTTTGAGATTTCAAATAAATAAAAAAAAAAACGAAAAAGAATTTGTATTTTTGGTAAAACTCCGGCTAAATGGGCAGGAAAAAAATCAGATTAAATGATGTGTGAAATGTTTAGTATATAATTGTTAAATAGTTTCGGGGTGTTGCCGATGACCCTAAATCATGTTAAGGGATGCGAGGGCAGCAAGCAATGCTTTATCTCGGCTCGTCTATTCAGAAACATTCGATTGGCACGAGCACAAAAGAACGGTTACCTAATGGACCTAAATCGTATTTGCATTTATTTTATCTTTTTCAACAGTCCAACCTTTTTTTAGACTTTCTCCATCAAAATATTATTGACTTTTATAAAAGACCAGTAAGTAGTAGGTAGATATTATTTTCATGAATTTTTACGAAATGCCTATTTAACTTCATCAAAAGAATATTCTTCTATACCAGGGCTGTCCAACCTGCGGCCCGCGGACCACATTCTGCCCAGCACAGCAATTAATGTGGCCCGACAAAAAATTATAAATTTCCTTAAAACATTGAGATTTTTATGTTACTGTAAAAGGCTTTTATAAAAAACTATCTGATACAATTTGACCTGATATTTTTTTTTTCTAAAATAAGAAGAAATTAGAAAATCTCTTCATAAGGTTTCTGAAGAATAAAAGGAAGATATTCAATTTTGAATGTGAAAAAATATATCGAGATTTCCAAAAAATAATCACAATTTTGGCATATTTTGAACTATTTTTATTAGATTTAAATATTTTAAATGCAAACTTTCTGATTGAATGTATGGCACTGCAATCTGACATTGAACTGAAAGAAATATTTAATAATGTTTATAAAAATTTCATAAAAATTATCTACCCAGAAACAAATATTCCTCCTGGCTTCACAATAATTATTCACTTTTACTTTACCATACAGGGTATGGTCAAGTATTGTAATTGTGCATGAAAAAAGTGGTTTTTTCCTTCTTTTTTTCGAAATATCTCAAAAATGGATAAAAGTATTTTGATTAAAAAAATTTAGCGAAACCATGGCATTTTGCTCTGCAAAAAAGCCATAATAAGTAAACATCGAAAAAATTATATTTTTAGAGATAATAATTGTTTTGTCAAAATGTCTGTTAGTTAGTCTGGTTGTTAGTCTGTGCGTTACCAAATTTTGTGGATGAGCTAGCTCAAAAACTAGTGTGAATATCAAAACCAAATTTCACATGTAGTTTTGGTCCTTTGAGATTAAGAGCTGATTAGATTTTTGGTGCATATCGACCCAAAATTAAGGGACGTGGAGGGGGGTTAAAAATTAAAAATCTAGGCCATTTGAACAAACTCAACCAAATGTTGTATACATAATCAGTGGACCACCAGAAGTCTAAATAAGATGCAAAAACCAACCGCCTAAAATTGTGTTGGGGGGGGGGGTCAAAAATTCAAATTCTAGGCTCTTGTACCAAACTCAACCAAATTTTGTATACATAATCAGTGGGCCCCCAGAAATCCAAAAATGCAAAAACCAACCGCCCAAAATGGGGGGAGGGCGGGTAGGGTCAAAAAATGAAAATCCACGCTCTTGTACCAAACTCAACTAAATTTTGTATACATATTCAGTGGGTCCCCAGAAGAATAAAAATGCAAAAATCAACAGTCCAAAAGGGGGGGTGTAGGGTCAAAAAATGAAAATCTAGGCCCTTGTACCAAACTCAATCAAATTTTGTATACATAATCATTGAGCCCAGTGTATTCTAAAAATGCAAAAACTCCCTCCTCTACATGATTATAAATAATTGTATTAAATATTAAATATAAGTGAGGGGCCAGGTTGCATGCCATTGCTGAAAATTTTGGGTAAAATGTTTTAATGTAAGTAGCTCAAAAGATGGATAAGTTTCTCAATAATGCAAGGTGGTGTCGCACAATGGATATAGAGACATTATTTTTATTTTTCTCTTTTTAGTGATGTTATTGATAGTGACTTAATATAATACTTGCATGCATCTCGTAAGAGAAAGGGTCCGGTGAATGAATCAGAAAATGATATTGAACCAATTATTTGACATGAATTAATGTATACATTGTATTTGAGCTTCGACTTCGGAGATTACTTCTCCACCATCGACTGTCCTTGATCATCTTTTTAGTCCTTGTTTTTAATAATAGGAAAAACTAATTAAATAAAAAACCTCTTTTATTAATTGGTTTTTTAATTTTAAAACCCACTAATAGATTATAACAAATATTATTATATTATATTAAAATTAGGAATTTTTTTTCTTTTTAATTAACATGTGTCTAAATCATAACATTATAGGTGGATTCATAACAAAACAGGTGTGTTTACAAATAAAGTGGTTGAAGTGGCTTTTTTTATATAACTTGGAAACAAATCTTATTTAATTTAATGTTTTTATTTCAGATCCTATACGATTATTTTTACTTTACCATACAGGGTATGGTCAAGTATTGTAATCGTGCATGAAAAAAGTGTTTTTTTCATTCTTTTTTTCGAAATATCTCAAAAACGGCTGAAACTATTTTGATTAAAAAAATTGAGCGAAACCATGGCATTTCGCTCTACAAAAAAGCTCTAATAATTGAACATCGAAAAAATTATATTTTTCGAGATAATAATTGTTTTGTCTGTCCCGTTGTCTGGTTGTTAGTCTGTGCGTTACCAAATTTCTGTGGACGAGCTAGTCTTAAAAACTAGTTTGAATATCTAAACCAAATTTCACACGTAGTTTTGGTCCATGGAGATTAAGAGCTGATTGGATTTTGGTGAATATCGACCCAAAATTAAGGGGAGTAGAAAGGGGGTTAAAATTAAAAATCTAGGCCATTTGACCAAACTCAACCAAATTTTGTATACATAATCAGTGGGACCCCAGAAGACTGAAAATTCAAAAAATAACCTCCCAAAATTGGGGGGGGGTTCAGGGTCAAAAAATTAAAATCTTGGCCATTTGACCAAACTCAACCAAATTTTATATACATAATCAGTGGGACCCCAGAAGTCTAAAAATGCAAAACCGCCCAAAATGGGGAGGGGGTGCATGGTCAAAAAATTAAAATCTTAGCCTTTTACCAAACTCAACCAAATTACTATACATAATCAGTGGGACCCCAGGAGTCTAAAAATGGAAAAACTAACCCCCCTCCCCTACATGATTATAAATAATTTTATTAAATATAAATATAAGTGAGGGGCCAGGCCAGGTTGTATGGTAAAGTCAAGTGGATGGCCACATCAGAACACGTCAGCTTATTTTGAAATATGAATGAATTTACATATACTTACCTACCTTAAGCTATTCTCGTAAAATTAAAATAAAGCCTGTAGCGGCCCGCTGTTGCTCTGGCGACGAACCTTTAGACACGGCCGCTAGATGACTCAGTCAGATCGTTGCGACACTTTTGCATGACTGATAATATATCAGTCATGCTATAAGTGAAGCAACTCGATCTCGGCTGAGCATCGAATCGGATTCGAGCATTCGGATCTGGAGGGGCCAACCGCCAACTAGCAGCCCCTCCCCCGCTTGGGCGCCTAGCCCGGCTTTCCATCAGGGCACAAACAACGCCCTGCACACACGAAACATTGTTAGGACCCCATCGAATTGGTGGGGGCGCGGACACGCACCACACAGCACTCAGCACTCACGAGCGCCCTAACAAAGCCCAATTCCCCTTGAATATAAGATTACATTGCCCTCCCCCTCTCGCCCCTTTTTCATCCCACCCCCTCCCTGTATTTTCAAAGGGAAATTTCGGACTTTTCTAGCTTCAGAACTTCGGATTCAAAAATCTAGAAAATCAGATATATGACAAGCTATCGAACTTTGATGCTAATGAGCAGATATTTATGATAGAAGTTTGTAATAATAAACTGCATCTAGAACTAAAGTTTCTAGCTTAAACTATTCTCTGAGTAAAAAATTGCCAAAAAGCCTATTTGAGTCTTGAAAAGTTTTCAGTTTTTTCTCAAGTGTATAATTTATACTCCTATCTGAACCTCGTAATGTCATCTTCCCTTGAAGATCATTTGTTCATTTAATATTTAATTTCCTCATTACTAATCAAGGAGAGAAAATAATCTTATTACATTTCTCGTTAGAAAAAGACATTTTCCAAGGATCTTTAATAATTAATTATCTTTTGGATTTTTTCTTTTTCTTTGCTCACCTTTATATTATACCCACTTCCTTAATTATTTTCAAAGTTTAACAATTAGAGTTTCGTTAATCTTCTAAGAGTTGTCTAGAAAATTGGTTAATTAGTCTTCTTGCAAATCTGTATTATTATTCAGTTTAATTCTGTAATTTCAAATTAATTGAGAAATCATTTCTTGGGTTAGATACCAAAAATAATCATTAATTCAGTTTTGGCTTAACAGAGATAAAAATTTATATTTTTCTCTTTTATTTAGTAAACAACAGTACCCTACTTACTTTAATAGTAGGACATATAGGGCGGGTCACAATTAAGCAATGTAAAGAAGAAATAAACTGCAACGGGTCGTTGCTAAACTTTATCCAAATTCACTTGAAATATTAATATGTTTATTCCTTTATTATTAATCAGATATCACTTGCAATTTGTAGTTCATGTTGACTTTAAGTCAAAAATAATATCGATTCTCATTTAATAGTAGAGGAATAACCATTCTACATTAGAATTTTGACGTTTCGGTTATTATTTGTAACCATTGCTGAAGACATAGAGAAATCAACTTAAAATAAAAAATAACGATCGATTCTTATCTAATACTAGCGGAATAACCTTATTGCATTCCATTTTTGATGTTTTGACTATTAATTGCAACCTCAACTTGAGTTGTTTACCAAAAAAGAATTTAGTCTTTTTGATTTTAAGTCGATTCTTCCACGTTATCAGTAGAGGTTGCAATTAATAGTCAAAACGTTAAAAATGGAATGCAATAAGGTTATTCCGCTAGTATTAGATAAGAATCGATCGTTATTTTTGAATTTAAGCCGATTCCTCCATGTCTTCAGCAATGGTTACCAATAATAATCGAAACGTCAAAAACCTAATGTAGAATTGTTAACCTTCATGTATTAGATGAGAATCGATCACTATTTTTGATTTTAACTCGATTCCTCCATGTCTTCAGCAATGGTTACCAATAAAAACCGAAACGTCGAAAATCCAATATAGAATGGTTATTCCTCAAGTACTAGATAAGAATCAATCGCTATTTTTGATTTTAAATAGATTCCTCTATGTCTTCAGCAATGGTTATCAATAAAAACCGAAACGTCAAAAATCCAATAAACAATTGTTATTCCTCAAGTATTACACTAGAATCAATCAGTATTTTTGATTTTAAGTCGATTCCTCTATGTCTTCAGCAAAGGTAACGGATAAAAAAACATCGCAGTTGCTATGGTTACTTATAAAATTTCCTCCCAAATGTTTATCATTTCACATCGAGAAGCCTAACCATTCTTACTTAAGCAAGTTTAAATGAGCTATATTACCGATCAAATGAATAAATTTTAAAGTTTTTTTTAAATTTTTGGTAAAATTAGGAATTTAAAAAAGTACTATTTTACTCTAGAGTAAAGTACTTTAAAATATACTTTTACTAAAAACTTTATTTAACCTTTTTTGTTGTCCCCAAGATACTTAATTAGGATATTAAATTTCATCAAAATTCGTTAAGTCATTTTCAAGATATTTAAAAAAAACTAAAAAAGTACCCAAATAAAGTACTAATGTTTGTGGGCCGATATGTACCAAAAACTAATCAGCGCTTCATTTTGTTAAAAGAATGGTAGGTTTTAAATTTCATTTTAATTGGTGCAAAGATGTGGAAAAAATCGTGGACACCATACATACATACATACTTCCATCCATACCCACGCACTTCCAAAAAAATGGCACTTTTTGGCCTCTCGACGAGACCCCTGGTAATTGTTGGCAAAATTGTCACGTGCTAAAATTCAACCTAATTGAATACTACAATTTGTGAACTTAATTGAGTCCATGGGTTCCGTAGTCTTTCCCCGAGGACCCTTTGAAGCCCCGCTTGGCGCGCGACTGATTACAATACTTTACTCATGCTTCGCATTGGATAAAGTAAAAAAAAATCAAAACTAGTGACAAGGGTATTTTACCCAAATCAGTTAATGACCCGGCCTATGAAATTTTAACTTTACTGTAAAATGCCATATTTGTAACTCAAACCAAATTTGTAACTCTTTTCTGTAAGAGGAGGCCCCTCCTGCGCGGCCCAATAATGAAAATATAGGCTATTAAAGTTGTTATCGGGAAAGAATATATTTTTTATGCAGATAATTTATATTTTATTGTCAACTTTGTTGACTTCTTCAGGGCTCAAATAGTTATTTTCCCTGCATATTTGTCATTTTTATAATGATTCTTTTTTAGTAAACATAGCAATTTTTAAAAAAAAACTCAAGATATTTTTAAGTTTAAAAAAAATTTCAATCTGATTGATGTTGATGACTTTCCTTGCTATATTTACTAAGAAAGAATCATTATAAAAATGAAAAATATGCAGAGATAACTATTTGAGCTCCTGAAGAAGTCAACAAAGTTGACGAAACGTTGGTAATAAAATATGAATTTTTTCCATAAAAAATATAGTCCTTATTTCCCGATAACAACTTTAATAATTTAATCGATGGACATAACTAATCAAAATAATTATACTTACTGTAGACATTAAAAATAAAAGAATTATTGGGTTTATAGAAATGTTTATTTGGTCTGTGATAAAAGTTTCCACTTTGCAAGATCCTATAATATATGGTACTTTTAATTCGTATGAATTCCACATTAAGTTTATAAAGGATTTATTTCGTAGTGCTACCAGAAACGTTTGCTGAGACTAGAATTTATTCCTAATAAACGTTTTGGAGCTCGTTATGAATGATTAAATTTTCATATATTAAAATAATTACATTCTCACTACAAAACAAATGCCTAAGTCATTATAGATTTAAAATTTAAAACAAATTTTGAAATTAAAAAGTACAAAACTCCTTTTGGAATAATTGTCAACTGTATTTAAATCTTTCATATAAGAGGTCGATTAATGTTTAGGAGACATTTTTTATGTTTTGAGAGGTGCCTAAATTTTTTTCATATAAATTCTTAAGATTATAAAATTTCATCAGAATATTTGAAAAAAAGATAGAAAGAAAAGAAAAAAGCTTTATCTAATTAAAATAACATCTTATTAGATATAAATTATTTTTCTTTGAATTTGGGCTGCCTCATCCGAATCCTTCAATATATGAAAGAATATTGTAAGAAAAAATCCTGTGACAAATAGACGGAAAACTAACATATAAATGTTCTTAATAGTAGTTACGGAAAGCAGCATTGATATCGAATTTACTGTAGAGCGTATTTTAATATTTTATTATTTTCTATATTTTCAAATTTACCCCCTTACCAAGTACGCTCTAGGGCTGTTCTTAGTGTTAAATTCAATCAAATATTTTCAATTTTCAAAATAATTGTATTTTCGCAACAAACAAATTCAATTTTTTTCTAGATCCAGAATTTGGGCTTAAAAATCCCCAAAATTAGAAAAAATTGTATAGAGAGACCTCTTGAGTATGTTGAAATTTAAAATTAGAAAACTTATATTAAAGATAACCCAGGTACTTTTTTTAACGCGGTTTCAACATAACACGATTTACAAATTGTGGGGAGTTTCTGTATAAGGCGATTGTTCCTCGTATAACAGAAAACCTGGAGATTTTTATGTTAAATTGGCAAGTTTTAACGCGATTTATTTTCTACACTTTATACGAAGATTATCTGTAATAAGTTCTATCTACTTTTGTATCAAGTTTCAGTTATTAAACACAAACCGTTTGCGGACTAAAAATTACGAATAATAAAAATTTGCTGAGAGGAGATTTCTCTTTTTCCAACAATATATTTTTGAACTTAATTGTATTTGAATAAAAAAATTTTACTAACTGCTACTAGAATAGTTAATTATAAATGCCCCTCTTTTTCTTTTGATGATGATTCAATGATTTTATTTTCCCACAACAGTTCCGCATGATCAATAGGAATTATAGCAATTCTTTCTCTCTCTAATTATTATTAGTTATATTCTTAATAGTAAAAAGGGTGAAGGCCTATTGAAAGGACAAGCTTATTCATTCTCCTCTTCAATTGAATGGCGAGGGAATGCTTCGCCACGCGACCTGACCGAAACAGGATGTACACTACTATTTCCGGTCACGTGGCCTTATTGGCAATCCAATTTATTTCTAACGCCCTCGGTAATAGTCTTGGGCTGTATTTTGAATATTATTACCCTTACCAGAGAGAATATACACCAATTGAGAAAACGCATTGCAAGGGGGGGCTAAAGAAAGGGAAGAAATGGAAGGGGCAGTGGGGGTAACCACGTCAGGATGATTTATTTTTTCATTATGAATTAATAGGGTTGGTTGTGAAGAAACGGTTGATAATGAGAGAAAAACAGAAGTGGAATAAAACGAATTGAAATCTACCTTTCACAACTTTTTACTGATAGTAAATTGTATTTGATCCTAAATAAAATTATCAAAAAACTACTTAGGTTTAAATATTGGAGAGCTACTTTTGAAATGTGAAAACTTTTTCAAGACTCGATATACCTACCAAGTAAACCAAGATATCTACAAATTTTAGTTTTTCATGATTTAGGCCCGCATGACACCTAAGACAACAAAATTTAAAGGGCAACTCAAAGTAGTACCTAAATGAGAAATTGTTTATACAATACATTCTTATTTAAAAAGATTTATCAATTATTATTAGAAATCTTTAATTTATGGCGTTTAATGAGTGAACATCAAAAAAATTATATTTTTCGAGGTATTAATTGTTTCAAGTATTAAATGAAAGGCTTATTTTTCAGTAGTTAAATTTTAAATGGTGTTTTTTTTTGTTTTTTTGTTTTTTATCCAAATATTTCGGAAATTTTGTGCAATATTCCTTCTTCAGTGGACCTCACCAAAAAAAAAGTGTGTTGATTGACTTGTTCTTTAAAGCATAAAAAATAATTATATTATATAAAGGAAAAAACTTGTTAATGTTTTGAGGGCAGAATTAAGCATAACAAATTGAAATGTCTGAATGTCTCTGTGGCCCTGTGTTCTAATTTTCGTGAAGACTGAACAAGTACGTTGATTTTTTTTTTGGGTGAGGTCCACTGAAGAAGGAATATTACACAAAATTTGGATAAAAAATATAAATAAAAAAAAACACCATTTAAAATTTTAAAAACTGCTGAAAAATAAGCTTTCATTTAATACTTATAAGAACCCTCAGCACCACAATTCATCGAGAAATTAATTGTTTTGTCAAAATTTCTGTTAGTTTTAGTACGTTACCAAATTGACCACGGGGGGGGGGGGGGGTTAAGATTCAGAGTGCGTAATTAAAATTTCTAGCGGGGGGGGGGGGGTGAAAATTGTTGCATTTTAGTATTATATGCTAAAAATAAAACGGGACAAGTCTTGTGACTTCAACAAAAGGAAATAATAAGCTCTTCTCATTCCAACAAAATTTGACTTTTAGAATAATTTAGAATCAGTAATTCAGGGTTTAAAACACCCCTTGCTAATTTTAATATAAAAGTTTAAATAAAAGAGATTTTTCAAAAGCTTATTTTATTCAAAATAAAAAAAAATGTATTTTATATTACAGAGAATCTACCATATTTCAAATGATAAATGAAGATGATTTCTTTGTAAAGCCGCCAGGATCGATAGCTTGCCTCTTGAATTCTGACAAAAGAGAATTTAAAAATAAAAAAAATCGGTCCACGTGTCGGAAAGTCAAAGGGAAGCTCCCAAAACATGTCTCTTCTCTCTTTTCTCTTCTTTTCATTGGATTTTTTTCAAAACATGACGGAACAAATTTGATGGCATCAAGAAGAGTCGACTTCAATTGAATCGCAGATACAAGGTAAAGAGGCAAGCATTCAAATGGAGTCTATTAAAAAGATACACTGCCAAAAGAAAAATGGCAGAGAAGAGACCAGGACAAATTTATATTAATGAACCGTTGCTGTTGCTGCTGGTCTTCTGTCATTTAGGTCGAAGGGCATTGGACAACCAGACCAGCTGTCTAGAAAAAGACTTCGTCAGTGGATAGCCGAAAATATGTAAAGTCAATGATTTCTCTTCCTAAAAGAAATAAAATAATGCTAAATATGAAATATGAATGTGGTCTATTGATCAGACGTCCCGGGTTTGAGCCCGTTATTACGAAGTTCGGAAGTAAATGAAACTTTTAGATTTTATTTTGTAAAGAGAAATCGAAGAGATTGTCTCTGCTTGATGTATATAAAGATATATATAGAATATATCAAGTATAAATATATATTATAGTCACTAACTTTTTGCACCAAGCAGAGAACGACCCCTTTGATTTCTCTTTATGAATCAACAACTCTCCTACTCTAGGCAAATCAAAATCTTTTCAATTAAATTTTTTCCAGAAAATTTTTTTGAAATACATAATTATCATATATATAAGTTAAAGTAATTATTTAAAAAATAAAATGAAAAAGTAGATACCTATTGAGAAAATTTTTTAAAAATGTCAACTGTTTGAGTGAGAAAGCTAATAGGTACCAAGCAGGAAGGAGAAGCATCTTAAGGCCGTTTCACACGAGGCTTTTTCTGTTACTTGCCCCTTACTTGTTTGCTCTACTTGCAATTTGAAGCTAGTTCAGTCAGGCTGATTTTTTCTCCGTTGGCTTCACACGGAGCTTTTTCAGAAAATATTTCAAATTGGCCGGTTATGTTGCGCGCGTGTCAGTCCAGACAATGAACCTTTGAGCCAAACAGCTGGGCTATCATCTTTCAGTTATAGCTCAGATGCAAGCAAAAATGGCTGACAATAATATTATTGCAGAAATTATCAATCTCAGACGAACGGCATTTATTGCTTTTTTGTCAATACGGAAAACACTGCTAAGGAAGGAAATATCAGCTGTTCTGTGATATCAGTTGATATTTGATGCCAAAGCGCATATCACCCAAGTGATAAAATAATGCTCTCCAATTGGTTGCTACTAGAAGAATCAAATAGCTTAACTTTTTTTTAGAACATGCTCTATCTTTTGAATCAAGTAAGCATGCTAGTAAGACAGTTAGGAGTGACGTCATTTCGACCCCCTCTATGCCTCCAAACTGGAAGCAAGGCGAACAAGTAATGAACAAGTAGGAGAAAAATCCTCGTGTGAACCGGCCTTTAGTGCAAACTTTTCTGCTTAGCTCAAAAGTCTCACATGTTTAAGGGAAGTTAAACTTTTGATTATTATTGTCAAAAACGTTCGTTTTCTGGTAATATCTTTGAACTTAAGATACATTGCCAAATGAAAAATGGCAGAGAAGAGACCAGGACAAATTTATATTAATGAACCGTTGCTGTTGCTGGTCTTCTGTCATTATGATCGAAGGGCATTTCCCAATCAAACTAGCTGTCTAGAAAAAGACTTCACCAGTGGATAGCCGAAAATATGTAAGGTTAATGATTGCTCTTCCCACTGAGTTCATTATGTTGAATGGGATTCTAAATATAAGCTTTAAATTCAAACACAAACATGTTTTTTTGTCTTTATCCCAATGCTCCCTAAGGATCTATATCAGGGGCCTGTAATTAAGTACCAATTTATACAATAAAATTTTAGGCCGACCGTATATACCTACCATTATTCTAATTTTTGTAACATTTCTTTGTTTTAGTTAATACTAGATGCTACAAAAAATAAAACCCGAATCTTGAGAAAATTAAATTTACTAATGCTTTTTAAAGTATCTGGTGTATTAATAATGAAATAATGTGGTAAATATATTAAATATATATTGTCGCCTTAGAGTGTAAACCTGCTAAATCAATTTTTATCATAAATGACATATTAATATCGTACCAAAGAAAAAGTGATGGAGCTTCGTTCAAGTAAAACAGCTACTTAAAATTACGATCGTAAGTTGTAGAAAAAATGTGAAAAATAGTTTCTTTCCATAACAACAATATTAAATTTTGTTTGATTTTTCTCTCCCCTGTAAAATTTCCTTGTTGTGAGTTAGAAGGTTTACACTCTAAGGCGACGATATCTACTCTTATTAAACGAGCAAAAATTGTATATTTATTTATATATATATTTGTATCTTGGTTCTATTTTGAAAACGACTCTACCGATTTTGATGAAATTTAGGGGGTTTTTGGGTTGACAATTCGATCTGTCACGGTCTCATCTTCGACAAAATTGTTTTTGATGGGTTTTTTTCGTCCTCCAGGTATTTAATATAATAATATATATATTAAATTATTACTTGATTAGTCAGCATGTCGATTCATAGAACATGGCAGGCCGCTGGTTGCCGACTTCTGCTCTAAATAATGCCTTGGATGATAATCTGCAGAAGACTTATTTGGTTGCGTTTATATCTTAAATATTCCAGATTTATTAATTTAATATTTTTGCTTATTCGTGATTAGAAACGTATCCAACGTAGAAAAGCCTACTTTTTACTGTCTGGATTCTTATACTCATTAACTTAATTAAAGGTAATAAAATGACAATTCTGGTGAGAAAGTTTTTGAATTTCTAAAAGTAAGAACTAAATATATTTTAGGCTATTTGGGAAGCTCTGGTACAGTTGTAGTTGCTAAAATGAAATTTGTCACACAAATTTAGAGAGCGTACGGAGTCTTGAAAATTGTTTCGTTTTTTGATTCAATATTTTTTTTAATCAATATCCATTCTTGGATCATCCATGAAAATTTCATCATAATTTCACGTACTCTTTAGTAAATGATTTCCATGTGATTATCACCGCGTAATTTCAGTCCACCTTTATCTCGCCACTGCTTATTATACCCTTAAAGGGCAAAGCCTTTCTAGGTGAAATAAAAGGTCAAAACTCCTCGAAGTTTTACATTTGATCCAATGTTTTTAATTAACCGTTTCATCGTTCAAATTATAAAAGAGATTTTTTTAAATTAAAATTTTTAATTTATAATTGTGAACATTATACCTATTATATTTGTATAATAATAAATTATAATTAAAGTAAAACATTTCATTTAGTTTTTGATCCTTTTTAATAATAAAATGGTAAATAATGTATATTCGAAATAGCCACAGGATTGACAAGAATTTCTTGTGAAAATATAATTAATTTTCTAATTTATTCACGCATGGTCAAAGCCGAGTTTTTCGATTTTCCTCCACATGAGCAGCCAAACTTTCCCTTCGGAACTAATATTGGACTTTTAATTACTCTATATTAATTATTTATTCTTTGCTTTAATTCAATTAAAATTAGAGGCAGCAAAAATGAGAATTCTCCAAACACGGTACTCTCCAACACTTTGAGCTTGAAACTGAAATTTGGCATAAAGACAGTTTAGTAAAAAAATAACCAGTTCTAATGCCAAATTTAAACACATTAGCTATAAAATAGTTTGTGTTAAGAATTTTTTTTAATTCCCTGCATTTTTGGGTTTTATTTAAAAAGAAATAGAGATGAAAATAGACGAAAATGGGATTTTAGAAGCTTTCTCTTGATTTATCCCTTTTAAATAAAAAAAAAAAACTTTTGTTTATATTAGTATTAAATTATTTTTAAATTGAAAGGTTTTTTTAGTCACAAACTATTAAAAGACAATAATTTTATTTAATTATTATTATTTATTAATTCACTAAACAGTTTCGGTCCCCACTGGTTGATCATCTTCAGTAGATAGGTAGTACTAAAATTTGAAAAATGAAACATTTCGTCAATTTTTTTTTAAACAATTACATAATATAGTAGGTATTAAAAGTAACCTTCAAACCAAATTTCAAGTTAGTAGCTCCAGTAGCTCCGAAGAAATCGTAATCACTTAAAATGAAATTTACGTCGAATTTTTGAATTTTTTTTTTCATAATATTTCCACAGAAATGTGTCCATAAATTTGATATAGTTTTGAGACATTTATTCTAAAATTATTAGGGAAAAATCTATCGCCAAATGAAATTTTTTTCTTAAATACATGCATATTGTATATATATAAAAAAGACACCCTCAGTATGTATTGTGTAGGACGATTGATTTCCAATCGGGTTGACATAAGATCGAATTCAGTTTCAGTCTGAAAAATTCTCACCTCCCAAAATCATTCAAGACACATCACTAAATCAGGCGAATGCCATAGGACAGTGGTTCTTAACATTTTATTAGTCGCGGCCCCCTTAAAACCCTAAAATATTTTCGCGGCCAGTACCCCCCCCCCCCCAACAATTAGGTAACATACTCGTAATTACTCGTACAAAAAAATTCTCAAATGTAACAATAATTTATAAATAAATCAAAAAGCAGAACTTAACATAACATTTATATATGTATATTTTTCTTGAAAATTAGGTATATTTGTAAATGAAAGTATATTATTTGGTATAGTATAAAAATTGTAAACCTAGACTTATAAAAAATATTTACACGGTTTTATTCAACTTGTAATTTTGTCTCTCTCTATTTGGGTCAAATTTACCTATGCGCTCAACGTTTTCATTTAATTTAACCATGTTTATGAATATTGAGATGTCATTAAATTGATCTGTCACATATTTATCACTTATAAAAACTAGTAACTTTTTTTTTATTTTTTTTTTAAAACTTAAAAAATTCTAATATTTTCACGGCCCCCTGTTAAGAATCGGTGCTATAGGAAATTATGCAAACACTTTACCGAGAGGATAACCAGTAACGCTCAGAAACAGAATGACATACAAGACCATTTTTATATTAATTTCGGCCCAGTCCCTCCTCCCCACTTAAAAAAAGCTAATTCTACTAGAGATAAATTTTCAAATGTGACTCGTAGTTTAGTAAACTATATTTATAGCATAGATTGCTAAATCACTGGTTTAAACATTTTCAATGGGTCTTGCTTGGGTCATAAATTTTTATAAGAATAGCAAACATTTTCAGATATAATTTGAAATATTTTTCAATCTCTTTAAGTTGCATCATCATCATCATTATCATTTTGAAAAAGTCAATGCTCAATGGACTTTTTTTCATTTTTCTTCAAGAGGCCTTATGAATGGCCAACAACAACAACAACATCTTCTCAATGACCATATGCGTCGATTTGACTTTTATTTTTCATTTTTTATTTTTTAGAAATCTCTCGATGCGGTCATTCGTAAAAGTGGTCACCCGACCAACGATCGGTGGTCTCGCTTTTAATATAGCGTTAAATTCCTCTGTTGAATGGGGATGGTTTGTGAGAGGGTGTGCTCCTGCTCCTGGTTGTGTTCCGTACTGTGCAGCTGGCTATTTGGCGGCTTTCAAAACGTCCTCCGACAACACAAAGAGACGGACGGGCCTCGAACAAGCGACAGATAGATCACTCTCTATTTTACACTTGAGTCCACTTGTACTTCTTTTCTTCTGCTACTTCTTAACACTTCTTAGACGGCTATTAGCACCCGCGCTGACATAAATAACAAGATTTATCATTTTTTTTCAGACACTAATAGAGTAGAACGAACCCTGGACAAATTTTCCAAATCACCTACTCCAAAAGAAATTTATGTTTAAATATTATTGTTATCTATATATATGGATACTTTCTGCCATATTTATATTTATGGTATATCACAATATAAGTATATATTCTTAATTCAAATTAAATAATTTTTCAATACTACTTTTAAGTAAGGATTATTTTGTTACGTAGACTGATAAAAATAGTCTAGGGCAGGGCTGTCCGACCCTTTGGCCCGCTGATCGCATGAGGTCCAGCACTGTAATGAGTGTGGCCCAACATAAAATCATAAACTTCCTTAAAACATTGAGATTTATTTGTAGAGATATATTTATTCCCTTTTTCGAAATATGAATGTACACTTGTACAATACGTGAAGCTTTTTTCAAGAATAAAATTCATTAAAAGTCAAATTATAAGCTCAACTATATAATAATAATAATAATATATAATAAAATAATGAAGTTTCGAATATTTAAAAATTCCTCTTTCTCATATTTTCATTTTCTAAAATATTTATATGCTACGACACTATCTAACCAAGTCTATAGTTATCATTCTAGTACAAGAGGAGACAAGGAATTGGGGATATCTAGAACAATCACAATTAATTGATAATTTATCTCCTGGACTAAAATTTGTCAGGACTTGACTTTTAGTTCTTTGCACGTTCTTACATATTAATAGATAATGGGTAGTCAGGGATTATTATATCCGTGACCCTTTTAAAAAATAAACAAGGAATTGGGGTTTTCAAGAACAATCACAATTACTTGATAGTTTATCTCCTGGACTAAAACATGTTGAATATTGCCTCTTTATTAGAATTTTATATTAATTATCTAGTCAGGAAAAAAATAAACAAATACTAATACATAATATCACTTTTTATAAGTATGTAGGCATGTATTTACATATACGAGAAGCTATTTTCAAGTATCAAATTTACGAAAAAGTAAAATTAGAAGCTCACTATGAGCTAAAAAAATAATAAAGTTCTTATTTCTATTCTACATTATTTACTATCTTTTTTGAATAACAAATATCAATAGAATTTTAACATTTTATCCGCGGTCCGAGACAATTTTTTTTTCTTCAAATATGGTACGTGTAAGCCATAAGGTTGGACACCCCTGGTCGGCAACCTATGTATTATAGATATTGCTGATTTGCGGACCACTAAATTCACAATTTAAAATTTCGTGGACCACTAAAATAATTTTTAAATGTACGAATTATTTACGAGCATTGAGTGAGTTATACAAAGATATTTATTTATATATTTATATAACTATTAATAATTTTAATTGCATTTATTTGACAGTTTGTCACTTTTTCTATGCCGCTGACTGAGTAGGGCGTTAATTAAATGAGCTCACTGAATGTGAATAATAATATCTGAATTTCCATTAAAATTACGCCACAGACCACAGGTTGCCCAGACCGCTGGTCTAGGGAACACGATATATTTTGTGAATATCTTAGTTATTGTAACTCTATATTAAAAAAATGAGCATTTATTTTATTCACTACACATGTTAAAATTATATATGGTATCTTCAAAATAAATAAAATTAAAAAAAATCTTTTACTAGTTTAAATACTTGTAGGTACTCGTGCCTAAATAAGAATTAGAGGAAAATGTAAAAACTTTTTCAAAGCTCTCTTCGTAAATAATAATAAGCCTATCAAAAAAATTAACTTATCTCATGTTTCTTAACTACTGAGATCTAAATTGTCCAATAAATAATTAATTTCATGTCACTTAACTTTGATTGAATTCATTAATAAATACGAACACCTATCCAGTAATATACCAACTTAACTATCGAGATATATGAGTGATATGGATCCCATACGATACCCATCCAAGAATAACCATGCTAAATATTCCTCAAGTTTTAAGATATATGTGTTGGTAAAAACGGCAAGGGTCCCTATATAAGATCACCCGTCCATGAATCGACCATGCAAATGCTAAATATTAAGCGTTCAAAGAGGATTTTTATTTTTAAAAGAAAATATAGATATTGATTGACTACTGAAAAGATGATCATCTATTCATAGAATCCGTCGAGGGGTGAACCGCGATTGGAATTAGGTGTACACGTCTTTGGAATTATGTGGAATTATTTTGACATTCATTAGATAATGCCCCTACATCTGTTGATCCTTCTACTTTGAAATGAAAGTGGAAGTAGGTATGTACACAGTATTAGGTCGCGGTTAACCACCAGAATCCGTCTTATGTTGTTTAGCTACCGAGATCTAAATTATCCCATATCCAAAAAATCAACTAATCTCATGTTGCTTAACTACCGAAATTTATTTGATTAGGTTCGTTAATAAATACGATCACCCATCCACGAATCAACCGACCTCATGCTACTTAACTAACGAGATATATGAATGATGTACATTCCATACGATACCCATCCAAGAATCAATTACGCTACGAATTGCTATTTTTTGTCAGTAAACGGTTTGAGCTAGAATGGTTAATTAAGCTTGGCAAATTAATATCTATCTACTTGTCTGCTTAAATGCAGGCCATTATCTTTTCTGCATTTTTGAGCCAGGAGTTGTGAATATACAATAGAAAGGTCAATATCTTATCAAATCTTTAAAAAAAGTAAAGATTTTCGAACCAGAACGAAGTTCTTAGGAAATAAATTAACACTGTGGTTATAGAAACTTGAAGCATGTGGGGTTACTTTTAAGATATAAAATGGTGATTAAAACATGACTTTATAAGGTTTTTCCTATCTCTTTAAAATTTGAATTAAATAAAAGTTCGTTTCAACCAGCAGTCAAATTGGCATTAAAACTAACCTTCTTAGCAAATTTCAAGCTTTTAGAGCTCCAGTAGTAGGAAAGAGAAAAAGAAAACTCTTTTCTACTTTTAAATCACGAGTATGGCAAATCCTAGAGACATAGGAGTCAAAATCTTTTAATTTTATAGACTTGCATTCCATTTTTGGTATATAGGTACTTAATTTCTCCTTGAAAGTTCGTCATCCCAATCTGAACTGCAAATTTTCTACAATAAAATAAAAATTTCTAAGACTTTCTCTATCTAGCATTTCATTTCTAGGGTGTAATCTCATTTTAAGTAAAAATTAAATATATCATATGAATTTCACTAAGTCTTTCTTTAGAATTTTTTTATTGTTAAATATCCCAATTTCAAAATAATAATAGAAAAAAAATCCTTTTTTGTCACCAACATAAATGATAGGTTTTAAACTAAGCTATTTCCGAGTTTCTGTAAAGAGCTTATAATTTCCGAATGTAATGAATAGGCTAGATTATATTTTTGGCAAATAAGGTCGTTTTCTGATTCCTAAAAGCTGAAAAGGGCACGCGGACTCACACCTGCCCCTGCCCGAACCCTCGAGGATAATCGCCTTACAGCAAAAGCTCATAATAAGGGAAACATTATTCAAATCCATTCGGCCCTTTTATTTCCTTACCCTATTCGCACTAGAGCTATAATTAGGGATAAATAGGGAACATGGGACATTGTTAAAATCGAATTCAGATATTATATTATGTAATTATTTATTTTTTGATAAAATCAGACCTAAAGTGACACATTTCCCTTTTAGACATTTCTATTACTTTAACAACAATAAATATATTATTTAATATTTATGGAGAGGTTTGATTTTTGGGGTTCTAATAGTTATATCAAGGTGTATTAAAGTTTCTGTGGTTATTCTGCAGCTGGCAAACGGATGCTTTCCAAGATCCCTTGATATTCCAAATATATATATCCCGACCATATTGGTTTTTCGCAGCCAATCTATATCTAAACATACATCATTTAAGGTAGTTCTTTCGCAAAATCCATACAAAAAGTTTTAGCCTCGTAACCACTCTATACATATGAACGGTGCTAAAATTTTAGGTTATGCAATTGGATGTTGCTGAAAGCAGTCCGCGGTGGTTGTAAAAAATAAGACTATAGAGGTTTTATTATTTTACATTTATTTGTTAAACCGACGTGGTAAATCGTCTTCAAATTTTAACTGTGTTTATTATGCTTTTAATGACTTATATTCCAAGTTTGGAAGAATTCTTGTATTTTTGCATTTGTGAAAGAACTACCTTAATCTTATAATATCTAAATAACTCAGCGAATTATTATTTTCATTTTCAAATGTGAACTGTTATTTGTTATAAAAACTATTGAATATTTCTGATAAACTCTCTAATTTATTGAAATAATACGGAATTAAAATGTCACCAACATATCTTTTATAAAAATATTTATATAAATAAAATATACTTTTATAATATCTACCATAATTATAAAAAATAATAAATAAACAAATTTTTCCAAATATTTGAGAAATTATTTCTGACATTATCGCCCCTCCATTAATTTTGAAATGCTAAATGGTGTCTACAGTATCCAAGATTTATTAAGAGTAATTGGTCAGCCATTACAATCAAAAACGATTATTACTTAAAAATAATAAACATTCTAAAGAAACATTTTTTTTTCAAATATTTTTCTAATACTTCCCGACTTCGTAGTGATGTAACAAAACGTCACTATTTTTTGAAATTTATATTACCTAAATAAATATATAGGATTATGTGCTAACTGCAAATTGGTTTGTATGTTTTTTTAAAATAAAAAGTAAAATAAAACTTATAGTTTGAAAATAGATAAGGTTCGTATTTTTATTGTTTTAGTGTAACAAGTTGAAAAAATTGCTCTCTAGAGACCACTCTAAATTTCGCTTTACATTACGATGTTAAAATTTATAGAGAGCAACTTGAAACAATAATACTTGAGTTTCGCTATGCTACGCTATAGGTAAAGTAAAATAAGAGATGTGGTTTCTTCGGGACCATATATATGTATATTTTTACTTTGTCCAATGCGAAGCATGGGTAAAGTATTGTAATCGCTCTCGCGCCAAGCGGGACTTCAAAGGGTCCTCAAGTAAAGACCTACGGAACCCATGGACTCAATTAAGGTCACAAATTGTAGTATTCAATTAGGTTGAATTTTAGCACGTGACGATTTTGCCAAAAATTACCAGGGATCTCGTCGAGAGGCCAAAAAGTGCCATTTTTTTGGAAGTGCGTGGGGATGTATGTATGTATGTATGTATGTATGTATGTATGTATGTATGTTATCGTTTTTTTCGTCCACGATTTTTTCCACACCTTTGCACCGATTGAAATGAAATTGAAAACCTACCATTAGTTTAACAAAATGAAGCGCTGATTAGTTTTTGGTACATATCGGCCCACAAACATTAGTACTTTATTTCAGTACTTTTTTAGTTTTTTCTAAATATCTTGAAAATGACTTAACCAATTTTGATGAAATTTAAAATCCTAATTAAGTACCTTGGGGACAACAAAAAAGGTTAAATAAAGTTTTTAGTAAAAGTATATTTTAAAGTACTTTACTCTAGAGTAAGATTGTACTTTTTTTTTAAATTCCTTATTTTACCAAAATTTAAAAAAAAACTTTAAAATTTATTCATTTGATCGGTAATATAGCTCATTTAAACTTGTTTAAGTAAGAATGGTTAGGCTTCTCGCTGTGAAATGATAAAAATTTGGGAGGAAATTTTATATAAGTAACCATATATATATAAATGCGTTGTTTTTTTATCCGTTACCTTTGCTGAAGACATGGAGGTATCGAGTTAAAATCAAAAATAGTGATTGATTCTGATCTAATACTTGAGGAATAACCATTCTATATTGGATTTTTGACGTTTCGGTTTTTATTGGTAACCATTGCTGAAGACATGGAGGTATAGAATTAAAATCAAAAATAGTGATTGATTCTGATCTAATACTTGAGGAATAACCATTCTATATTGGATTTTTGACGTTTCGGTTTTTATTGGTAACCATTGCTGAAGACATGGAGGTATCGAGTTAAAATCAAAAATAGTGATTGATTCTGATCTAATACTTGAGGAATAACCATTCTATATTGGATTTTTGACGTTTCGGTTTTTATTGGTAACCATTGCTGAAAACATGGAGGTATAGAATTAAAATCAAAAATAGTGATTGATTCTGATCTAATACTTGAGGAATAACCATTCTATATTGGATTTTTGACGTTTCGGTTATTATTGGTAACCATTGCTGAAGACATGGAGGAATCGAGTTAAAATCAAAAATAGTGATTGATTCTGATCTAATACTTGAGGAATAACCATTCTATATTGGATTTTTGACGTTTCGGTTTTTATTGGTAACCATTGCTGAAGACATGGAGGTATAGAGTTAAAATCAAAAATAGTGATTGATTCTGATCTAATACTTGAGGAATAACAATTCTACATTAGGTTTTTGACGTTTTGATTATTATTGGTAACCATTGCTGAAGACATGGAGGAAACGGCTTAAAATCAAAAATAACGATCGATTCTTATCTAATACTAGCGGAATAACCTTATTGCATTCCATTTTTGATGTTTTGACTATTAATGGCAACCTCTACTGATAACGTGGAAGAATCGACTTAAAAGCAAAAAGACTAAATTCTTTTTTGGTAAACAACTCAAGCTTGAGCAATGGTTACCTATAATAACCGAAACGTCAAAATTCAATGTAGAATGGTTATTCCTCGACTATTAAATGAGAATCGATCATTATTTTTTACTTAAAGTCAACACGAACTGCAAATAGCAAGTGATATCTGATTAATAATAAAGGAATAGACATATTAATATTTCAAATGAATTTGGATAAAGTTTAGCAACGATCCGTTGCAGTTTATTTTTAATTTTAAACGCTAAAGTAGGTTTTTAGATATAAGTCATTCGATAATTTAATAAATAAGCTGATGTGACCATCCACATGACTTTACCATACATCTAGCCCTTCTCTTATAATAATATTTAACTCTGGAACACTGCCCGGGGTACAGCTGTGCCCCAGCCTTGCTCGAAACTTCTGTTATTTTTCGACATATAGCAGCACAAAATTGTGGTGCCTGCTAATCTCTTATATCCACACGTCAGTTGATTTGCTACAGTCATTGCAGTGACACGTGTTTTTATTTGATATAAAATCTCTGTTGGGGTACTAGTGTGCTCCTGGGTAGTATTAGTGTGACAATTTTGTTAAGGGAGAATGACGTAGATTCTTGGTGAAAATATTTTAATAAAGTAAAGAAAATTTTAAAAATAAAATATCTAGGTAGGTTTCACAAAAATAAAAGATATATTATATTTCGGGGTATGAGTACATCTTCAGGAGTTCAAAAAAAAAAATTCTCTATAAACTTCTGAAGATGGGCTCGTACCCCGTAATATATATAGAGTCATGATAATAAGCATCTTGTCTTTTATTTTTGTGAAACTTACCTAAAATTTTATATTTAAATTTTTTTTTGCTTTATTAGTGTGACTAAGCTTATAATTTACAAATACCTACTTTATCCGCAGAACTCCGAGCCGTTATTGAGAGAATAATAAAGTTGAACCCTGAATCCAATATTTCAATACCTAAGCTGCCATCATCTGGCAGTTGAAGTTCATTCTGCCTAAAAAAAAGATCGCAAATCGCGGATTTCATGTGAAAAGTGTAATAAGTTCATATTAATAATATGTTTAAAGCATCAAACCAAAGTTTGCCCTGAGTGCTCAAAGTGTCTCAAAATTGGTAACATTCATTTACTTAGACTCTAAGATTGTCAAGAGATATGTTTTAGTACCTAGCTGCAAGGGCCGCCTTCGGTGGGCCTCTTGCTAGCCAAGGGGCTTAGCCTCCTGGACCCCCAGTCACTTGAACACTCTCTCCTCCATCTCCAGCTACTCCCCATCCCACTGACACGGAACTTATCCCCAGCTTTGATCACCGCCTCTGATCACCCTCCACCCAGTAAACCTACCCCCTGGACTTCTCACCCCTGGACTCCAACCCCCACCCCTGGAAGGGAGACATACATATATATATATATATAAATAGGTACAGACACAGAGTCAAATGCCCATTAGTACCCCCTGGACTCAACCTCCCAACCCCTGGAGGGATGTACATAGGTAGGTAGTTACAAACAGACACAGGCAAAAACGCCCTTTAGTAGTATTAGATACAAGTTAAAAGATTATTTTCTATGACTTTTTTATTGAGGTACACCTGTACCCGAGGGTAGTAAAATAAAATATTTTTAGTTGGATAGTGTTCCAGGGTTAATAAAATAATTTTTTATCATTTACAAACCCCCCCTTCATTTTGAGCCCATTGGCAATGTCGAGGTCAAAATTTAAATTAAGATATAACATTATTTTCATTCGAATAAATTTAAATCTTTTAAGAATGACTACCGTATAGTAATCCTGACTTGTCGGCGCGGCGGCTTGAACTGATGGATCGAGATGTCTTCTCCCCATAAACCAACCTCCCATCTTCAACTAAAAGAAAAGAAACGCACACATGAATAAATAATAAAAAATAAAATTGTATTATATAGAATATAAAAAAAAAATGAATCATTCAAATCCTATATGTAAAATATAGTTTAGCCAATAGCGAATCATTTTTTGCAAACACTCAATTATTTAAGAAAAAAGAGAGAGAGAAATAAATTATGAAATATTATATTATATTCACCTTTGATGTATGCAGGCGGCGGTCGATCTATCTCTAGATATATCTACTCAATTGCATACTACATCTACCAAAACTATGAATTTAATTTCAATAATTTTCTATCACATATTGTGAATTTAAGAATTAAATTTGATGTTAAAATAGCGAAAATCCCACCGGTGGTCGAGGCAGTGAAACCTGAAAATCCCTACGCAAAATTATTATAAATTCTCACTTTGTGAAGATCCTCCAATGGTTCAGTTGTTGCTTTACTACAGATGAAGATGAAATGGGGATCTGGAAATTCCTAAACTGATTTTCTTTTACGTTAAAAATTGAATAATTTCAAGAAAAAAAATTATTAAAAGAATGAAATGATTATAGTGATTTTAATTTACTTTTGATATTAAGAATTGCAAAAAATTGAAGACTAAAATAAAATGAAAATCAAATTATACTATGATTGAGATTAATTTGAGCTAAAATTGCATTTATGAAACATTTAATAGCCAAGCTGTTAATTAAAAATTAAATTATAATTGAAAGGAAAAACTTCATTATAATATATGAAAATAAGTTAAGTATTACATTTAGTGATTGTAGCTAGAGGATATGCTGTAAAAGAGAAAACATCCTAATACTTTGCCTACTATAATCTAGCTATAAAAAATCCCTTTGAAAGCTTCAACTAAATGCCATGCTAAAAAATATTTTTACCCATATTTGGTGCTCTGGTGAGAAAAACATAAATATTTCGAATGTGATAAAAAACAGCACCGAAACGTCACCAAAGTGAAGTATCCATGAAAAAGAAAAGAAAAAGAAAATTAGAAATTATATAAATGAATATTAAATATACCTAATATTATATGAGATTAAATAAAAATATTAAGATGAATGAAATTTAATTTATGAATGAGAAATTTAATCTACGCTGCCATTTTTGATAAGAATTTTGAATAAAGAGTATTGAAATCTCAGAAATAAGGGGGATCTAATTTGTAACATAAGAAGGTTTTAGGGATAATGAAAAATAATGAAATCTTCATGACAATATCTTTGAAATTACGAAAGTAGAAGATATAGCTATAGAATAAATACTAACCCCTTCGTTAAAAGAAAAAGCTAAACTCGCAGGCAGCCGTTGATCCTCGTCGCTCAAAGGATTTTGTAACCTTTAAGAAAATTATTGCAAAATTAGTATACTACATATAGGTATATCAAGAGAGGAGCTTTTGAAATTAAACAAAATCTATTAATCTTAGAAAATCATAAGAGAGTGTCATCTATTAGGTCCGATGGAAAGGATTGTTTTTAATTATTTGTCAGAAGGATTGCTTTTCACCCCCTCGGGAACCGAACCAGAGTGCCAGTGAGAGCAATCCGGGCCATTTGGTTATCCTGTGAGATGAGAACCCCTCTGACATAATTATATGTAAAGGCGTTAAATATTTTACTCAAGGATTCAAATCTTCATTTGTAAAATTTCTCGATTCTAAATTTAAAGCCGTGCCATATAGTTTAAATAAAGATGGTTTGAGTGTTTCGAATTTTTAATTTCTTCAAATTATGGGTTTACCTTTAAGAAAGTGATTTCGAGAAAAAGAGCATATTTGGAAAAATCTTGACTTATGTGGTTTTTAAATGACCGATTCAAATTTTATTTCAAGTACAAATAATTTTTCCTGGGTCATCGATTATAAAACGATTTCCTTCAAAAGAGCTACTATACCTACTAATTAATCAAGTTTTGTACTATTGTTTATTCATTTATTTTAGATTTAAGGATAAATTGATTAAATGTCCATATCTTCAAAATCATCAACTTGCGTGTTGAAAATAATAAATATTACGTTATTAATATGTATATCAAATATAAATCAACGAATAATATATATTATAATTAAATTTAAAAGATTAAACGAATATTATATAGGAACCCATATCTTGAAATAATTTTGAGATTTTAAAATTTGATTTATATGTATATAAAAATGCAATTAAAAGAGATTGCCATTTAAAATGGCTCTAAAAAATTATAGGAGTATATTTTATATTGTCAAAGGATTTAGCTTAATATGTTAAAAAAAAATTTATAATTTAGATTAAATGAAATGATTTAAAATAAAAACGTGGCATCTATTCCACTCCAGAGAAAATCAAATTTTTTACTATATTTATACATGAATTGTGGTCATTTTGATTATTCAAAACACTCAAGTGGCAATTCCACCCATAAGAGTTTTTTTTTAAATTTATATTTCTCATATGATAATTGAAATAAAAAATAAATTTTATATCAGACACGTTTTCAGATTCATGTTGATTTGCTTTAAAAGTTTCTTAATCAAGTGTTGTACTATTAAAACTTGTAACTAAGTAAAAACTGCAGGAAAACTCAAATGTTCATTTAATTTAAATTATTTATAGGAAGAGAGAAAGTGAGTGTTTCGATTTAGTGGTTAAGTTGATGAGCTGGAGAATTTGTCTGGTCAAATATCAATAGAAAAATTATTAAATTTTATATTTTAGTCAAGACGTTTTAGCTTCTAATTATGATCCTGTATTTAAATGATAAATAGAAATAGATCAAGGCAAAACTCATTCAGAAGTGATCTAAATCAAAGGTGCTTCATTATTCGATATTATCTTTATTGTATAAAAAAATGTTCCATTGATTCGTTATGAATTTTTCTAAATTAAATTATCTTCGTTTGAATAAAAATGAATGTGAAAATAAATATATTATATAGAAATCAAAGTGTCTAGAGAAGATTATAAGAGGAAGAGAGATATTTTCGTTTTCGGTGCCTAAATTTGTGAATTTTATTTTTGGCAATACACATTTATATAAGGGTTAAAAATCGTTGATCCATATTTATAATCACTTTAGAAGCCAGAAACATCGTTAACAAACTAAGAAATATTATATCTCCGACAGTCTTCCCAGCAACAAATAACCTTCAATCTTTCAAGAAACGCATCCACGAATACCTTCAACTCCGATCCAATCCCCTTTCTTCTTATTTCCAAGAAAGGGTCCATTGTAGAGGTTGTGCCTTTTTGGTGCGAACTTCGTCTTGTATCAGTATCATTATAAAAAAATAAAAATACAATTTGCTAATTTTCCCATCGGCGGTCTAACTCTAATATTTTGCAATTTTTCAGAGAAAGTTTTTAAATGTACAATTTGCAACCCGTATGAACCGATTTTATAGGTCAAAGAAATTTAAATCAATAAGAATTTTTCAGAGAAAGTTTTTAAATGTACAATTTGCAACCCGTATGAACCGATTTTATAGGTCAAAGAAATTTAAATCAATAAGAATGGTATTTAAAATACAGACAAGAACCGAGAACAAGATGGGATAGAAAAAATTCTGCTTAAGGACGTTTCCTAATAAATCGATTTTCTTGCAATTCTTTTAAAACTTTGAATACACATATTTATAAGTGTCCTTTATACGTAGAGATTTTTTTCAATAGTCCTTGGGGCACTAAATTTATAAATATTGACCATTGAAATTTTCATATTTAACACGCGAACCCTATCCCGATTGATGTTTAAGTGACTGTTTCATTAAATAACAATTGTAATTTTCTTGATATTATTTTGAAAAAGTGCGAATCATTAACTGAAGATACAACAAATATTTTCCTGTTAAAATAATTTTATCAAGAGATATTCGTTTTGTATGAAAAATCTTAAAAGTTAGGTAATTTTGGTGGTTTCCATTTTTTCTCTCATGGCATGGCAAGTGAGAGATGGTGACTTGGCAACGTCACACTAAAATCGCCCAATTTTTACCATATCTAAAAAACTTCTGCAGTTGGTGCATTTGAGATTTTTAGCTAATTCTCTCAACTTAACTATACTGTTCTCATCTGGAATTTCGCATTGAGCTGTTTAATTAAGTGTTTTTTTTCTTTGTCTTTTAGCGTCGGTAAGAATGCAATGTTGCCAAATCCAAGAAAGGACGAAGTGAAAATATCTTTGCCTTTCTGTGTATATGAGAGTAGGGGAAAGAGCGAACTGCATCTGAGCTATATCAGGAACGTCCTTAAGAGATATACCGGGTGATTCAATAAGGGTGACGAGGTACCGTATCTCAGGAACTAATAATCGTAGAAGTTTGGGAAAAAAATCCTTCAGAGAAAATCGACCAAGAAAAATTGCTGGAAATATTTTTTAAGTTCATACATCCACCGCTAGGTGGCTAAATAGCTTCGATCGTATAAAAAATGCAATTTTCTCAAAAATTTTCCAATATAAGTTTAAAAATGAATACTCCACGTTAATGCCACCATAATAGTCCATCTTTTTGATAAATGACTTTTTATTGTAGGACGTAAAATAAAGGCGGGAGGGGATGCTAAACTTTTATGGACTGCAGTGTCTATAACTTAAGTTTGACTTAACGGAATTTTGTCAACAAGGTCTGGTTCAAGAAAGGAAGGTTTGGTGAATAAAATAAAAAACCATCCATGCCATTCTAGTTCTTGCCGCCCTCGCTAAGGGGCGTGTTTTACAAAGTTAACCGTTTTATTGATTTTTCTCCAAAATCCCAAATGGAACCGTATAATTATTTTATTAGATTCAGAAAGTAGATCAAATTTGCAACAAAACATGTTCAAACCTCATGTCGATATCTTTTTTCGTTTAACAGCTATTGCTTAAAGAATATTTTATTAACGAATTTATTAAAGAAACAAAATAGGTAATTGAGTTTTCAATTTTTTTTTCAAGTTTCGTAGTCAAGCATGCCATGGATAAATAAAAAAACAGTTTAAAACTTTGTTCTTATTTTCATCTAATCACAACAATAATGATAATAACGCTTTTCTGTGTCGCCTGTGAGTAGGTATTAAATTTCAAAAATGTCTAATTTCTTAGAAGGCCGTGAAAGACTTGGTTGACAGTTTCTATGGAAACGGCGATTTTTCACAAATAGATGTTAATGTTTTAATTGTTATTTTATTGTTTGTTATGTTATATCATTATTGTTGTGATTAGATGAAAATAATTTTTTCCCAAACTTCTACGATTGTTGGTTCCTGAGATGCGGTGCCTCGTCACCCTTATTGAATCACCCGGTACAATAAAAGAGAAGCGTTGGTCTTTAAGGTTAGCACAATGTACGGTCTCCCTCAAACCCGGAAGAGAAAGCCCTAGTTCCCCACCCAAAAGGCAGCCCGTTACACTTCTCTAGGCTACTATAGTGGAAACTAAACTTCTGTCCCGGTTCAGGCCATAGAGCCAGCTCGAACACAACCTCAGAAACACAAAGCGCATCAGGCTACCAGTGCAAAGACGCAGATAAAAACATAGTCACATTAACTTGGAGCACGGTCGCCAGCAATCAAATGGGTTCGGTAAATCTTCCTCAGGATTCATCCAGCAGGGAGATCAAGGGATGCCATCCATCGCAACTCTGCTATGGATCCTAACTAAGAACTAAGATGATTAGTGGTACAGTGAGGATAAGATCGGGGAGATCCAGCACAGGCCTGGCATGAACCCAGTGGATTCTCTTCTGGACAACTCCTGAGGAAGGTCTACAAAATCCAAACACAAAATACACATCTTCAACGTTGGCATGGCGTATCCACCCTACCCTGGCTATATCTATTGTTAATTCTATTCCAGTACTGATCTTATAAGGCGTGCGATTATTTTCCAAATAAAACAAATATGTACCAATCTTTTTTATAAAAATTTAAACAAAAAATGAAATAATTTTAAAAATGTATATTTTAATTTAATATGAAATAAAAATGTGTTGTTATGTTAGCAATTTTAATTATATCAATTCTTTTTAAGCTAAAAGAACTTGACGGGGGCTGAAAGAAAACATCCTATTTTGTAAATTTCATTCTATTTTGGTTTTACATCTAAGTAAGTTAACTAGAAGAAGGAGACGCCAGAAAGACGAAACCAGAGGCCATAGAAAAAGAATTAGAAAAAATAATAAAAAATTATATATAATAATTAAAAAAATAAAGATTTAGCATATTGATATCTACCTCTTAGGCCGAAATAAAGCGTTTCCTTGAAGATAACTAAGATGGATGGAAGAGAATCGTTGGTTGTTATCGGTTTTCTAGAAAAAATAACAGAATTACTTATGTAAGGGTAAACTTTTTAAGGGTCGGTTCTCTTTCTTCAAATTTTAGTGATTTGGCAATTTTTCGACAGAAAACCTTTTGAGTTGGAAACGTGAAACTTAACATAAAGTTTATTCATACAAACATGTGTGCTAAACTTCATCTCATTCTACAAACACGAGCTTTTCGCACGTACCTTCTGGTGCCGTGGTGGGCGGCGATCTCGGTCCAAAAATTGTATTCCTCTTAAAAAACCACACTCCAAATGTATACCTGTAACCTCCCTCTTAAAAGTTTCGCCTCATTTTCGTTCTGACACAGCTACAGAAATGAGGCTCTAGATATGAATCAGGAAGTATTTTTTCTCTATAATCTACAGCATTGTGATATTTTTTGTGTGGAAATAGATTTATTTAAATAAGTGG
Organism: Forficula auricularia; assembly: GCA_024734495.1. Taxonomy (NCBI): domain Eukaryota; kingdom Metazoa; phylum Arthropoda; class Insecta; order Dermaptera; family Forficulidae; genus Forficula; species Forficula auricularia. Next base: position 6,031,502 of record JALMQS010000061.1, read on the forward strand.
AATCGTGTGAGGAGGAGAATTATATTATATCATTTTTTTAAAATTTGGGATCGATAATCGATATAAGGCTCCAAATAGTATTTAATAGAGATCAGGTGTTGTTTGTATGACAGCCTGCTCCAGTATTTCTATGAGAAACTCATATGGGCATGCGTGTCTTAAATTAAGTTCAATTTTGTAAAAATCAAAAAATAAGAATAACAAAATTTAGATTTTTAAAAAATTATAAAAAAGTGTCAAATTATTTAAAAATAAACAAATAATATATATAAAATATAAATCAAATAAGATCTGATTAATTTCTTTTTCTGTGCGCAAAGAAAGTATTTAACTTTTGAGTGGTGAGGGGGGGAGGAATAATTATCAATATATTTAATGTTTCTTAATTTAAAATCAATTGGAGTCTTTCATTTCGAAATTCGAGTTCAAATTACAACTATATTTCAAATCTGCCGCAAATATACCACAAATATACCGACGGCATCAGCGCTGTCGGCAGCATTCTCTGAGCGTTGCTGCAAATTGATCTAGGCTATTATATATAGTATTCGATAACATTTTAAATACTCTATATTACTCAATATTACCTAAACTAATCAACGCTTCAATTTGTTAAAGTAATGAAATCTTTTAAATTTCATTTCAAACGGTTGAACGGTGTGAAAAAATCGTCGACGAAAAGAAGGAATTCATACTCACATTCCCAGCCAGCCCCACTGACCAGACCCCAAGTAATTTTTAGCAAAACCGTCAGGAGATAAATCTTATCTTATAATCTTTATATATAGGCTGTAAGTGCCATAACAAGGCCCAGATTATAGAAAGTTTTTATTTTTTTCGAAATTTTCCTCAAAATAGGCTCTAAAAATTATTTTTTGAATTCATGTGTTCATCAGAAATAAATTAAATTAATTAATTTCACACACTTTTGTTAGACTATTCAAAATATCAATAATAAAACTTGAATTACCATAAACAAATTCCATTTTTCTGTTTTAATTAAGTCTACGAGAACGCAAATAGATAGTGTCAAAATTTACCGAAAATGTTGAATGAAAACTTTAGCTGAATCTAAATTATCTGTTTAGTTTGTACTTTACCATACAGGGTATAGTCAAGTATTGTAATCGTGCATGAAAAAAGTGTTTTTTTTTCCCATATCTATTTAGAAATATCTGAAAAACGGCTAAAACTATTTTGATTAGAAAAAATTGAGCGAAACCATGGCATTTCGCTCTACAAAAAAAGCTTTAATAAGTGAACATCGAAAAAATTATATTTTTCGAGATAATAATTGTTTTGTCAAAATGTCTGTTAGTCTGTCTGGTTGTCTGGTTGTCTGTCTATTAGCCTGTGTGTTACCAAATTTTTGTGGACGAGCTAGCTCAAAAACTAGTGTGAATATCGAAATCAAATTTCACACGCAGTTTAGGTTCATTGATTTTTCGTTTATTGGGCCACGCAGGTGGGGGCCTCCACTAACAAGAAATATTCACATAGTCGGGTAATTTAATTATAGGAGTATTTACATAATTATAGGAACATTTACATAATATATTTACATTTTTTTTCTTTATACAATTTCTAGCGCATGACGATTTCCCTATAAGTTCTCCTGTTGAAGCTATAAAAATTCATCAAAGAACCCCTCATCGCCCTGAAGGTCATGTCGCATATAGTTCTCTGGGAAATTCCCAGGGCGACAAGGGAGGCACCGCTTTATGCCACCACACTCCCTTCCACGAGAGTGTGATGGCTTCAACTCTCACATAACCCGAGCCCACCCCAAACCTTGCTGCAATGTTGCTCACCAGACTGGAGCTGATTAGATTTTGGTGTATATCGACCCAAAATTAAGGTGGGTGGAGGGGGGTTAAAAATTAAAAATCTAGGCCATTTGAGCAAATTCTACCAAATTTTGTATACATAATCAGTGGGACCCCAGGAGTCTAAAAATGCAAAAACTAACCGTCCAAAATGAGGGGGGGGGTGTAGGGTCAAAAAACGAAAATCTAGGCCTTTGTACCAAACTCAACCAAATTTTGTATACATAATCAGTGGACTCCAGAAGTCTAAAAATGCAAAAACTAACCGCCCAAAATGGGGGGGGGTGTAGGGTCAAAAAATGAAAATCTTGGCCATTTACCAAACTCAACAAAATTTTGTATACATAATCACTGTGCCCCTAGGAGTTTAAAAATGCAAAAACTAACCCCCCCTTACATGATTATAAACAATTTTATTAAATATTAATGTAGAGCTGAAATATTATAATATAAATTATTCATTGCGCTCATCTGCCAAACAATATGATGGTCCCAGAAAAATGCAAAAACTATCCCCCTTCACCTACATAATTACAAATAATTTTATTAAATATTAAATATAAGTGAGGGGTCAGGTTGTATGGTAAAGTCAAGTGGATGGCCACATCAGAACATGCCAGCTTATTTTTTTAAATCGAGTTGGGTGAAAACTTGAACAAAACGCGTATAGTAGTATAATTCAAGATATTTAACCATTTTTATTATTAGTCGACGAAGTGCACGAAACCAAAATAAAAACCTGTGAATCTGGTTGCTGATCTACAGGGGCAAAGGAGAATGCATGAATTTTATCTAAATGTATAAATACACATAATAATTAAGTATAATAATAATAATTAAGTACGTGGCCACCGAGCGATGGTCGGTAACTTTTTGCCTCAGTTAAAAGCTAACATATATATATTAATATTATTTTTAATTTAAAATTCTGATAAAAAGGTCGATTTTTATTTGATTTCAGAATTAAATAAAAAAGTGTGGATGGAATCCATGCCCGACAAAAGTGAAACTTTTTTCTATTGATATATGATGTACTTTCTAATGAGTGGAGGTCTTCAAATTTTAATCCTACACCCGGACTCGCGGGGTTCGGGGGGTGATGAGAGTTATGGAAAGAGGAGAAAGTGCAGAGGACATGTATAGGGTTGGCGGGGTGAATTATGATCGGAGGTGGGTCTAGGGGGAAGGATAGGGGTCAGTGGGATAGATGGGGATTATAGGAGGCGAGCAAGAGACCTGCCTCGCCGGCACTCTTTAAAAATTAACAATTTTATGGTAATAATAAGGATCTAGTCAATTTAAGATATATTAATTTGAAGAGATAAATTCTATCGAAAATTAGCAAAGACGAAATATAACTGAAAAAAGAACTTTTACAATAATTTCGAAAAATATTTCTTTTTATCAGAGATAATGTTATTTGGAAAAATTCTTCGAAAAATGACATTTATGAAAAAAGATAATGACAAAAAATAAGCTTGTAAATGTGTGTGTGTGTGTGTGGATGTTAGAAATTTAATAATATTTCTAAAAAAGGAATTTAATATCTCAAGATTTTTATAAGATTCTTAATAATTGTATTTACTAAACATTTAAAAAGCAATAGAAAAAGTAAAATAATTTTCTTTAATATAAAGATGAGATATGTATTCTAATAACATAATATCAATTAAGAATAAGTCTATCTGAAATTCATATAGAGTATTTTTTCAAAAAATAATTTTAAATTTTTGATTAAATTTAAACTCTGCTATTTGAGGTCACAGGAATTCGGTTAATGTTTACAATAGAGCATTGTATAACGTCACAAGGCAAAGGAGAATTGTTTATTTGGCTCCCAAATTTTCACTCATTAATTTTAATTTTTATTTTTAGATTAGATAAAAAAAGGATTCCCATACAAGTCCTATGAGATGTTTTTTTAGGCGGTTAGGTGCTTTTTCCTTTGGGAGAAGTTTAGATAAGGGGTTAATCAAGAATAGTTTATTAAGTTATTTCTTTAAGGGTTGATGATAAAAGAGATCCTTTCACCGCCAATGTTAAATAAAAAATATTAGATTATATAATAACGGTACTTAATTTTTTATAATAGTTTATGTCTCTATCTATGCTTTGGTGAAGTTTCAATCAGACATTAGCGTGCAAATTTTTGAAAAATAAAATTTTTAAAATGTACACATTTTCTTAGTCTTATGGAAAATTAAGATCTTGACACTTTCTCTTGAATTATACTAGAGGTATTTATGAGGTACATTTTGGGGGCAGTAAAATTAATACCAGAGTTGTGCCTTTTTCGACCATGGTGGGGAAGCTTTTTGATTACATGCCTAAGTACTAGTATATGAAAAAGTGTATTTGTCAAAATATCCGAGATGTGCCTTTTTCAAAATTGCATATTCAATTACACAGTACACCCAGCAGGCCCTAGACGAGCATAATATTATGCGAGGGGTGAACCGCGATTGGAATTATGTGGAATTATTTTAGAATTCATTAGATAATGTCTCTTCATCTATTGACTTCTACTTGGAAATGAAAGTGAAAGTGGAAGTAGGTGTACACCATATTAGGTCACGGTTCACCCCTCGGTATTATGTATGTATATATATATATATATACATATATTTATTTTTCATTTTTTTTTGCTCATTGTGTTTAATAATGTTTGAAATGTGGAGAAAAATTATTTCCGACCAAGATTTCCTTGCATTTTGTGTCTGGACTGGAGTGAGATAACTATGATAAGTTAAGAACAAAAAGTCGTAGAAAGTTCATTCTTAAAATATTTGTATTTCAATTACGGGGAACTGATTAGATTTTGAGTTTTCTTGCTTTAGAATTTCTGGTTCAAAAATGCAGAAAAAATATTTTTTGAATGATTTTATTGAGATTTTTAAGCCTAAGTATTTAATAATATAGACATAAATTAACAATTTTTATTTAAGTTTATTATTAATTATTTTTATTATTTTTAATTATGAAGTCAGGCTCCAATCTATTAAGGCGTCCAAAATTTCAGGATGCCTGAATGAAACGGTTTGGTCAAACAAGTTTCTGGGAACGGAAGCAAAAGTTCGCATCTATAAGACCGTTGTGCGATCAATTTTGACATATACGGCCGAAACAAGAACTGACACCGCAAAAACAAGAAAAAATATTGGAAGTTTGTGAGATGAAATCGCTACGCAGAATTGCGCGGCAAAACAAGGATGGACAGGGTCAAAAATGAAGATATTAGGGAAAAGTGCAATATACAAAATGTCAGCGTATGGGTCCAAAGGAGAAGAATAGAATGGAGGGCACACGTATTGCGAATGAATGAAGACCGGCTGGTGAGGAAGGTACATGACAACATCCCTAACGGGAAAAGAAGACCCGGGGCCGTCCAAGAAAACGATGGAAAGACGCTCTGGAGTAAACAGGCTTTTAGCCTAACAATAAGAAGAAGAAGAAGAAGATTAATTATTTATAAAGGTGTCTTTAGCCTAACATTTTTTTTGTTATTTAATAAATGTGCGAGTGAGCGATTTTTTCATTAGAATCTAATCGAAGAGAAAATGACTAAAGAGCCCGGATCCAATATCTCTTTCTTTAGCGTTAATGCATTCATTGCAAGGGGTCCCAAATACAAGTCCAAACCTGTTTTAGACTAGTAGAGATTAGTTTCTTAATTTCATTTATTCTAGGAACGGCCTTTTGACTCTGATTAGGAAAATATTAAATCGAAATGAATATTAGATTTTGATATTTGTCACTTAAAATTATTAAGTTTCTTAATTTCATTTATTCTAGGAACGGGCTTTTGACTCTGGGTAGGAAAATGTTAAATCGAAATGAATATTAGATTTTGATATTTGTCACTTAAAATTATTAATTCACCGAAACTGCAAACAGAGTACTCAGTCTTGAAAAAGTTTCAAAAAATTTGGTAACACACGTATTAACTAACGTACTAACTAAGCAACTAACCAATATTTTAACAAAATAATTACTATCTCTTAAAATATAAATTTTGCGATGTTCACTAAACAAGACTTTATTGTAGACCGAAACGTGAATTCCCTTAATTTTTATGAAAATGATTTTAGAAATTTTTTTAAATATTTCCAAAATACGAAGCAAAAAAATAAAATACTTTTCTTGCGCAATTGCGATATTTCACTATACCCCATGGTAAAGTGTAAATAAATATATTAGCAAAATAGTGCCAAATCAAATAATATATTTTTTTTTTTTGTTTTGTTTTAATTCAGCATTTTTCTCACTATAAATAACTATAGGCTGTTTTGTAAAAACCCTCTCTAATATTATACCTAATATAAAACCTTTTTTATTCTTATGAAATATTTTCCTAATATGACTTAGTTTAAATTATATCTAAATTTAATTCAATAGGACTAAGTGAACCAATTATTTACTCAAAAGATCAAGTAACCTTTTTTTCCTTCCGAGCAATATCCTTCCTCCGGTTGCTAAATGAAAAAATATAATATCAATAGAGAGATACAGACAGCCGTTAAAAAGGGTAGCAAATCTATATTTATGGTAACATTAAAAAAAGTATTATTTTTATAATCTTATTTTTTTCATATCCCATACTAAATCAAATAATTATTTGTCAGATGTTCGAGGTATTATTAAAAATACCCTATGTTAGCCCCAATCCAAAAAATGAGATGAGAAATAGATTTTTAAAATTTATAAAATTTTAAAATTTATCCAAATCATTATTACATTATAATTCTGTTGAGAATGAAATACAAGATATTATTGTGTACTGCCACTGAAAGAGGAGCAGAGGGAATGCCGCATTGGATTTCCTTCACTGACTTTTCAAAACCCTGAAGAAGGAGGGAATAGCCTCCAGAAACGTCGGTTTTATGAATAAAAAGATAGTGTAAATTATCTTCTTCTTTTTTTGGACTGCCTCATCAATATCCACTTAATTATAAAATGATTTATATTTATATGAATATTTTTGTGAGTGTGATTTAAATTAAAAAGTGAACAAATAAAGAGACAACCGAGTTTATATAGCTCGAATAGGTGTGCAGACTCATGGGCGTCGGCAGGGGATGCAATGGGGTGCACTCGGACCCCCTGTCATGAAAGAAAATACACAGAAAAAGATTAAGAAATAAAAACTTAAGGCGTCTAGGTTGCTGTTCAAATGTGTTCATCACCTTGTCAATGAATTCAGCGTCTTCCTCTACACTTTTCCTGTGAACACTGAGCACCCACCGAGGGTGAACCACGATCTAAAATTGTGTACACCTACTTCCACTTCCACTTTTATTTCCAAGTAGAAGACAATAGATTATCTAATGAATTCCAAAGTAATTCCAAATAATTCCAAAGACGGTGTACACCTAATTCCAATCGCGGTTCACCCCTCGGCATCCCCAGTAGACTGCTTAACCTCTTGTCTCCCATCGTTGACCGATTCCACCTCTTGACACGTCGTAACGTACTAAATGTACGTTCAATGCAACATATTGTCGCTGGAATAGTTAGACCAAATTTAATTGCCTTACCAGGTGAAACGGGGTGGCTTGAGCAATCAAATCTGTGTGTTCAATAACAAGGTATTCATTTAAGGCCGCATTACTAGCTTGATCTGTCTTAAACATCTCGTACCACGTGGTAGCCTCGGCAATAAAATTGTGTAGAAATCCTCCGTAAAGGTTCTCTATATCTTCTGCCATGGCTAAAAATGAAGATTTGTTTAATTTTCTCATAATTTCTGAGTGAATCTGCATAAGCGAAAAAACTTTTTTGTGTATTGAAGAGAATCAATTTCTCAGAGAATAAATGACATACTATAAGCTTATACCTATAATTATATGGATGCACTATTATAAATTATATTTTATTAGTAAATAGTATAGTGTGTAGATGCAGAAGCACCCCCCTGAAAATAATCCCATGTGCATACTGTGCCTTTATCAGGTTACGAGGATCTACAAATGGGGCTCAAAGTTTGGGCAAAATAATGTATTTTTCGGAAATAAATAAAACTTTTTAAAAGTAATTTTTTCTGGTACAAATAATTAGATTGAACACGTAGTTTTGGTGATTAGATTTTGGTGCATATCGAACTAATGGTTGCGAAACGAAGAGGTGGTAAATTCTTACGTACGTAAACATCAACTTCCGGTTTTTCTATTTTATCCAAAATCTTGTTATACTTAATGTAGCCTCTGGATAGCTTAAGTTTCAAATTTCAAGGCTCTGCGACTTTCCGAAGACGAGATATGAACGATTAAAATTATTGGATAAAAAATACTTGGTAGGTTTCACACCAACTTCACTTAATATGAAACCTACCAAGTATTTTTTACCCAATAATTTTAAAAAATGTTTCACCAAGTACCAACACCAAATTCCTTAAAAACTAACGATTAAAATATTTATTTTACGACACTCCTAATTTACAACCCCTTCCTTTAATTCAATCGGATTAAAAATTTGACACAACTATTAACTCATGACACTTGATAAATAGACTAATTTTAAAAAAATCGTTAGAGCCTTTTTTGAGAAAATCAAAAAAAACGAAATAAAGGAAGTGGGTGTAAATTAGTAGTTGATGACTTCAAATAAATGAAAATGTGAACGTCGTGTGGTGAACACACCAGTTGATTTATTTATTATTTTATATTATACTAGCTGCATCAGGCGTGCCTTCGGGGGTCTCTTGCAAGAAAAAATATATCAAAATATCATTAGGATCGCTAAAAATAGAACGAATAGCGTAATGAGGAAGGCCAATGACTTCTTCAAATCACTTTTAACTAATAACTTAATTACCACAATAGATTATAAAAAATACTACACCTCTTCGGCAATTATACCTAGACTTTATGGACTCATTAAAATTCATAAGGTGGGTATGCCATGCCGGCCAGTAGTCAACAATTGCCAGTCCCCTTCCCAAAATATTTGTAAATTTTACTCCGAAATCCTAAATAACATCGTTGGAAAAGGTGATTTCCACATCAAGGATTCTTTTGATTTTGTTAAAAAAATCAAAGAAATAAACAATATTCCCCCTAATTTTAAATTAATATCTTTTGATGTTGAATCACTATATACAAATGTTAAAAATGAGAAGGTACTAGAAATAATAACTAAAAAATGGCCCTTAATCCAATCACATACAAACTTAGATTTCGAGACATTTATTCGGGGAGTTAAAATTATTATGGAGTCAAATTTTTTCATGTTCAATGAAGAGATCTTCCAGCTACACAGTGGCCAAAGCATGGGCTGTTCAACTTCAGGTTTTTCGCTAATTTAGTCTTAGAAGACTTAGAGGAGAATCTCATCAATAATTTGAGTCTAAAATTTTTCTTTAGATATGTTGATGATTCAATTGCTTGTATTGAGCCCTCAAAAGTCGACGAAACGATCACCATTTTAAACTCATATGATGAACATATTAAGTTTACATATGAGTTGGAATCTGAAAATAAAATAAATTTCTTGGATACTACTCTAATTAGAGACAACAATGGTTGTATAAAATTAGATTGGTATAGAAAGGCCTCACAAACATCGAGAATCCTAAATTTTAACTCGATTCATCCCCTCACCTATAAAATTAGTGCCATTCAAAATTTAATTCTGAGAATGGCCAGAATATCTGACAAAATATTTTGGAATAAAAATATTAACATTATTCAACAGATCGCTTCTGACAATAACTATCCAGTTTGCATAATCAGGTCTATAGTCCGACGAACGTCTATACAAATACAATAACTTGCAAACCGATACAGAAAAAGAACCCAAATTTTACGTCAGTGTTCCGTTTTACCCGGGACTTAGCGACCAATTAAAAAAATTACTCTCGGTGGGCTCTGTCGGTGTCGCGTTGAAGCCAACAAATTCGATAGCATCTTTGTTTAACCACAAAGATAGACTAGATGCGAAAACGCGGACTGGCACTGTCTACATGATTGAGTGCTTGGGGGACGGTGTACTGGCGTGCAATGGAATATATATAGGCCAAACAAAACGCCACACTGGTGAGAGATTACGTGAACATGAGCTTTCGGTTTCAAAAACCATTAAAAACAACACGGCTTTAGCAATTCATGCCCAGGAAAAAAAGCATAATTTTAACTTTAACAATTGTAACATTATATTCCAAGAGAATAATTATTTTAAAAGAAAAATCCTGGAAATGATAGCTATAAAAAATCTCTTGCCACGTGCCGTAAATTACAGAATGGACATAATAGACCTGAGTATTTGTTGGGATGGCATAATTGCTGATCTAAAACTTGTATAATCAAAATATAACAATGTAAATAGATAATATGTAAATAATTGTAAATAGTAAATTCGTAATTTTTATTTTAAACACTTGACAAACCTTTTTAAGATTTATGAGGGAGAAAAAAATAATAATGAAATAAGATAAATAAATGAATGATTTATATATAAAAAAAATTGTATATATATGTGTAAAGTATAATTTAAAGTAAAATACATATTGTTGTACTATATAAATAAATAATTATGAGCACAACTGCTTTGCGCAGGGTTATCTGAGAGGGGATTGTGGCTAATGATATGCACTTATATTAAAAAAAAATATTTCCAAATCATTATTACATTATAATTCTGCTGATAATGAAATACAATATATTATTGTTACTGCCACTGAAAGAGGAGACAGAGGGGAATGCCGCATTGGATTTCCTTCACTGACTTTTCAAAGTGAGTAGAATATATTTTTGATTAAGAACTTGTATACCATATAATTATATATTAATTGTATTTATATAAAAAATAATTTGTAATGATCTTGATTGTAATGATGGCCAAATCCCATTCTAATTAATTACAGACCCTGAAGAAGGAGGGAATAGCCTCCGAAACGTCGGTTTTATGAATAAAAAGATAGTGTAAATTATCTTCTTCTTTTTTTTGGACTGCCTCATCAATATCCACTTAATTGCTTTATTATGTTGAAGAAGCTCTTGTTGACAACAGTAGCAATCAAAAATTCATCAAAAAGAAGAACATTTCTACATCTTCCTCTTTTAAGCGACTATTCCAAAAGTCTAGCTTCTTTTTGAACGCATCCATTTTATTTCTAAAAGTAAAATTATTTGTATTTGTACCCTGCAGAGAAACATGGCTTTGCATAGACACACATTAGATACACGATTCGGCCGATATTTTTCGTGGACCTGCAGGAAATTTCTTCGGACCGGCGGTTGAAGACCACTGAGTTAGATAAGACCGAGTCTACTATTAGTTTTAATTGCTCACTTCAGAATTGCTATCTAGCAAGAGAATGTTTGGAGACCCCTCTCCACAGATGAGAGTCATATTCATATCTTAAGTACTCGTGCGCAAATCGCATCTTGGAAACAGTTAATAGCAATAGGGAAATAGACATATTTAACACGTCTAAAATAAAATCAAAGATCATTTTTTCCGGAAATTTATGACAGTCTGATGGGAGTGATTTGCATTGCTTTATTTTGGTTTATTATTATTAAACTATTGAGCGGCATATCTTTGTTGAATTTTCTCTTTACTTAATTTTGCGAGATTTTGTTTTTGTTTTTGAATGAATTTCTGTGAACATCACCACCAGCACCGTAAGCATTGTACAGTGTAATACTGAATTATGTACCTATTTATGTATGTTTCTCTTTTGCTTTTCTATCATTATTGTTTTCTGTATGATTTTCATGTGATTGTTCTTTTATTGTTAATTATATTTATTGTTCGTGTATAGATTATTGTATTTTTTTTGCATTGTTTATATATGATTTTGATGTTTTATTTTGCAATTCTTTGTAAAATTTTTTTTTTTATTTTTCTTGATGTAACACTCATTATACACATGTTTGACATTTTTGTAAGTGGACTACTAGTCCGTAAAATTATCTAAATAAAATAAAAATAAAAATAAAAATAAAAAATATTCGAGACAGGGGCGAATTCAAGCCCTATATAGGATAAGAAGTTGATTGGGCGTAAAATATCGTCTAGACCTGAATAGTGTCGGCAAAACAGAGGCTGGGAGAGAGTTCTAGTTCCTTTAAGTCATCGGGACAAACGAATTGGCGAGTGAAATGGTACGGCACTTTAATTTAACCGTGAAGGGATGGTGGGGGTCAGCGAATTGCGTGCCCCGCTCATAGCATGCTTTATGGGGAATTACTGACTTTATTTAATTCATCAGAGCACATGTGATGATAGTACATATATATAAAATAGTGAAAGCGCGGATACTCTTCTTCGATGGGCCAACGAGTCGAGGGAGGAGGTAAGGGTCGGATCGCCAAATAGTCTAATAGTTCGTTTCTGAATTGTATTCAGGGGTGCAAGAGATTGCTTGTAAGCCCCTCTCCACAGATGCGAGCCGTATTCGAGACAGGGCGAATTTGGGCCTTGTAGAGGGTGAGAAGCTGCAGGGACGTGAAAAATCGCCTGGATCTGAAAACAAGACAATTTTTTTTATGAACTTATAATTTTATTATTTATATTACTTTTTTGATTAAGATAAACGGAGGGGTGAACCGCGAGCTAATATCTTGTACACCTACTTCCATTTCCAAGTAGAAGACAATAGATGAAGAGACATTATCTAATGAATTCCAAAATAATTCCAAAGACGTGTACCCCTAATTCCAATCTCGGTTCACCCCTCTCATAAAACTATGCTCGTCTAGGGCTTGCTGGCTGTACTGTGTAATTGAATATGCAATTTTGAAAAAGGCACATCTCGGATATTTTGACAAATACACTTTTTCATATACTTAGCATGTAATCAAAAAGCTTCCCTACCATGCTCGAAAACAACTCTGGTATTAATTTTACACTACTTTAGAAAATAATTAGTTTATTTTTTAATTATTTTACTTTTGATTAAGATAAACCGAGGAGAATCGGAGCTAATATCGGTACACCTACTTCCACTTCCACTTTCATTTCCAAGTAGTAGACAATAGATGAAGGCGCATTATTTAATGAATTCCAAAATAATTCCACATAATTCCAAAGACGTGTGCAGCTAATTCCAATCGCAGTTCACCCCTCGAGATAAACATACCACGGACATTAAAATAATATCTGGCGGGATGCGGGCCGCGAGTTTGAGACCAATGGTCTTATTGTCTTCTGGCTAAATTTATAATCGCAGCTCCCATACCCTCTTTTCGTTCTAAAGTTCTTTTATTTATCAAATTTTTTCCATTGTTATAAATTTTTTGTGATTGTAGTAAGGTCAGGAGTAGTGCCTTAGCATAATCTGGTCAGTCCTTGGATTGGTAAAAATACATTCATTCATTTTGTATTGTATTTTATTTCTTATAATAAAATTGTGATATAAAATGTTTTAACAATTTATTTTTTACAATAGTTTACAATATTATTATTATTATTTATGTTGTTGTTGTTGAGGTGATGAGATGAGGTCAGCGTTGGTGTATTATTCTAGATATAACATTTTTAGTAAAATATAAAATCGATTTATATGATAAAATTAAACACACTAATGTATAAAAATGTAACAATACATTCGCAACAAAAATAATTATTATTTATATGAGAAAAAAATGAATAATACTTCTTTATATAATAATGAAATGAATTTTAAACTTAATAACTTTTGAATTTTGCTCATATTTTGTTTTGTTTTTTTATTTTTATTTTTATTTTTTTTTTTTTATAAATACATTCTGAAATGTAAAACTTTTCAAAATTGTAAATTTCGTTGCTAGGCCACTTGATTTAGAATTAAAAATATGAAAATTTTGGTGCTTTGATTTACTAATTGAAAAAATAAAATAAAAATATTTATAAATATGAAAAAATGAAAATTATTTCTCTGGATTTCTGACTGGCATGATAAAAAGAGCAAACAAGAAAAATGCTCTTTTGTAATATAATTAATTGTTAAGCTAATATACAATATGCGCCAAAATGTACAGTACTGATTCTCTCACATTTCCGATTTGTTGACATGGCATAGCTGTAAGTATCCAGTCGTGAAAAAGAAAGTGTTCTGCAGTTGTTGTTGGAAATTGGTCTCTTCGACGCAGTAAAGATTATTTATTTATAGGTGAATATTATTTCTGCTCAAAAAGAAGTTGTTTTGAAGAGAGAAAAAGTGGCAGAACAATTTCAGGAAAGCTCTTTAGCAATGTTGCAGGATTGATTCTTGAGCGGTATGGCCGATTCTGTTGATACCCGTGTTTATTTATGTGAAGGCCCCTTTACGACAGAACCTTCTCAAATCAAAGAAATAGCACGATCACCAGCTAATGTAGACTTCCCTTGACAACACTACCAGAAGGGCGAAATTTCGTAAAAATAGACAATATAACTCTGTTACTTGGTGCTGTGTTATTAAATTATTTCGGAACTGCTGGCACTTTTTTCAAACTCGGTTCTCCTTCACAAATACTTTTTTATAAGTGGAAATAATACTCAATTATGAAAACTTTCCTCCCTTCCAATAATATCTGCACAACACAACTTCCATTTCACTACTAGTAACACGAATAGTTAGAGCTTAGGCCATCGTCAAACGTCCATGGGCATTCGAGATTAGCCAGCTTTAGCGCATACTATATTTTCAAAGGTAAATTACCATGTCAATGAACTATTTCTCACAATATGGTAAAGGTAACTCAAATTAAATAAATATATTGTATTTCACTGTTTATTAATTTAACAATTTTTTTTTTTTTTTTTTATTTAAATTTTTTTTGAAAAATGTCAAAATATTAATTAAAACTACCAATAATAATTTTTACAAAATTAAAGATGAGAAAATATAATAAAATATTTTAAGATTATTATCTTTGGACCAATAATTTTCTTAATTTATTTTCAGCTCCTGTGTTTGTGCCTGAAATCAAAGAGAAATTTCAAAAATTAATAAGATTTCATGAAATATCAAATAATAAAATTGACGAATAAAGATAAAAAATATAAAAAAAAATTAAAGTTTACCAATAAATAATATTGTTACAGTAAATAAATATTCGAAAGTTTATAATAGGAATTAAGGACAAGTTTTTTGTGTGATTTTTTTTCAACCAACGTTTCGTCGACCTTGCCGACTTCTTAAGGGCTTCAAATACATAGTTACATCACACATTCGTCTAAAATTCATTATTTTTCTTTATCTTCGTTACCAATGAAGAATTATCAGAAACTTAAAACTTCAAAAAATTCACATAAACAATTTTTCTCTTTTCTTTTTTTACTAACAATTAAATAATGTATTTTAGACGAATGTGTGATATAACCGATGGGTAAACAGCGACCTAAAATCGTGTACACCTACTTCCAATTCCACTTTCATTTCAAGTAGAAGACAATAGATTATCTAATGAATTCCAAAGTAATTTCAAATAATTCCAAAGACGGTGTACACCTAATTCCAATCGCGGTTCACCCCTTGGATATATTTGAAGCCCTGAAGAAGACGGCAAAGTCGACGAAAAGTTGGTTGAAAAATAAAAAATAAATCACACAAAAACTTCTCCTTAATTCCCACTATAATCTTTCGAATTAATACACATTATGGACGAAAATGATAATAATAGTAAATAAATATATTCACTCAAATTCACCCATGTCTCGAACTTGTGTAGTTAGGCCTTCCAAGGATTCTCTTCCCACCATGAATACAATTTAAAAGCCAACACAAAAAACTAAGAGATTCAGCCTTATCTCATTCGATTCCAAAGTTCAACGTAGTAACGTCTCCGCACTTTCTCATTATATGAATAGATATGCTTTTATGATATGTTATTGGTTTTAACGAGATAAAGTCGGCTCAAATGTCTAATTTAATCATTTCCAAATATCCAAGACATTGAAGAAATGCATTCGTCAATTCTTAAAATTTTTAGAGACCTCCCTTCCCAAGATTTTCATACTTCAATCGTTCGCTCGTCTTGCCGGTGTGTGAAATGTGAACCCATTTTTTTTTGTCGAGCGATAAGGAGTTTTCAGTGATATAAGAGAAAGGAGAGAAGTTTTTGAAAGTACTTTCGTGGCTAAGTGTGTGATGAACTACAATCAGACTTCTGTGTGATTTCCAAAAGATACAAATTTGTAAATTCACCAAGGAAAACCAGATGGTGGATTTACTTAACGCATGGCGGGATTTGGACTATCTCAGCATCTTCGTATTTCGAGACATATCTTGAGGCGTCTCATAAGATAACCCATTTCCTGCCTCTCTTTTTTACCCATTATAATATGAACAATCATATGAGCCGTTTATTTTGAAAGTGGCCTAAGTCCATTTATGTTCGATATTGAAGGGTTTGCGCTGGATTAAATTTAAAAATATGGGTAACAGATATAATAGTAAAATAATGTTTTTTGGGTTTCTAAGGGTGTCAAATTTATCATCCCAATTAGCATAATTAACATTATTTAAGAAATCATATGTTTTTGATGGTTATGAATGGACTTAAGCCACTTTCAATATCAATGAAATGACGTTTTCAATTCTTAAGAAAGCACAAGTCCATAGGAAAAGTAAATTTCCCTTAAAATAAAAATAAATGTATACACTTTTATGTTATAAAATCAAAAAAATATTACAACTTTTATTCTTTGTTAAATAATTTTTACATTAAAATTAATATTGTTTTATTAATTATTATTCAGTCTTCTCCAGTTTGTGATTGGATTTAAAATAACTATGGTGTGCAAGTGGTATATAATGTAACAAATTTAAGAAAATTGTAGAAACAAGTAAAAATACTCAGCAAGTGAAACAACACTGTTCATGACCCTGGTTTTCAACACAAACTGCGCGAGAATAATGCGCTTCTTTCTGTGGACAGGCGCTGTTCTGTTTATAACAAATTCATTGCACATTGATAATTCAATTGATACTTTGATAATTAAACATAAAGCTGGGATCTCATAAAATTTTATTGCATAATATTTTCCATATCCATTTGAAACTCTCACAATGGTACTTACGCCACTTTCAAAATAAACTTTTTCATCACTTCATTAACCAACAAATTTTAATGTTACAAAATCTTAATGATTTTAAATATATTAGTAACAAATTGTTTCAGAATGAAAAGATCATGTAAATATGTAACTATTAAGGTAGCTAACTGGATTTTTTGGAAAATGGACTTAGGCCACTTTCAAAATATATGGCTCATATCATTTTAACTTTAAAATTTAACAATCTATTTTCATTATATTTCCTATTTATTTCAATTAAATTAAAGATATTATTTTACTAATAAATTAGTATTAACCCTTGTTAATTTGTTATGGATGAAACCACTGAAACCGAATGTACATGTTCATATACACTACTAATATTGTAGAAATATATTGCAATATATTATAGTATGCCCTAGCAGTTTGTTTAAATGCAAAAGCCATGTTTTTATTGATGATATTTAATTCAGGTTTGAAGGGGTTAATTTATTTATAGCAGTCTGGGTGGTTGGAACGACTGAGAAGTCCTACAAAAAGAAATCCTTATAAACAGTACAAGCCACTGCTGAAATTTCTTCGTTTTCTTTTCACGATGCATGAGGTAATCCTTAGTTATAGGTGTTTCAACTTCTTGAACTTTATCATAAATGAGAACTAACAATATATTAATTAATAACTTATATAATAAACTTACTTTCTGTCTTTTTCTTTCTCTCTTCTTTGTCGATCTTTTTCTCGTCTTAAGTCATCAGCATAATCATCTCTTCTATAGCTGTAAAGAAATATAAATATAAATATATATATATTCGAATAAAATTAGTGTAGATTCATTTGAAATGAAATAGTTGATCTTAGCATTTATTTATTTAAAAATGCACAATTGAAATGATTATTTTTAATTAACCTATGAGTACACAATACGACTTTCACATTTGTCGTTTTTATAACAAATTGAAATTAAATCATGAAAAATATTAATAAAACAATACTTTATCCCAAATGTTTCGCTATGGATAAAGTAAAATGATAAAAAAAATTTTAAGATGTAATTATTAAGAATGCAACACTTATAATCATTAAATTCATAATTTATTATAAAACTTGAAAAATTAAACCCTAGGTAAATAACAACTACCCAATTTTCATAATTATATAAATTTATACTTTCTATCAGGGACGTTCCCGGAGGGGCAACAACAAAAGTTTTAACGTTTTTATAAAAAACGAGCTGCCAAGTGGGCCTTCAGCCCAGCGTCAACTTTGGCGGGGTGGGTCTCAGGCAGAGCCGGGCACAACATCGTTAATTCGTACTAAATCTAACACTGCTATTCCGTCTAGAGCTGCAGCTGAACCCCTTTTTTCTACAGGAAAGATGTTTTACGGGCGAAACGATCATCGCTGTCGGATGACAATTTTAATATGCTAATGTTTATGAAGGGAAACATGCACCTAATGCAAAATGATGATCAATAACTGATTGCTGTTTTTTCCAATAGGTGCATATGTTTCTGTATTTTCTTCCTAAAAGCATTAAACAGTTAATTTAACTAAATTATTTGTTTTAATTACCTCTGTACCAAAGCCAAGCCTCATCTATTATCTTTAATATACATATAGATAATGCTTAAACATCAGTACAATATTTAGGTGGTTAACTTTTAACGGATAACTTTAACTTGCGATAAATTTGTGAAAAGTCCACGCTTTAACGATTATCGAAGTTAGCTTTTTGAGTAGAGGATTAACGATTAACGAAGTTAACTTTCGAATTCACTGTGCCCAGCTCTGGTCTAGGGGTGTCATGAAAAGTTTTTTGCAAAGAGAAAAGAAGATCTATTGAAAGAAAGATTGAAAAGTTTATCAAGACTTGGTACGTTCTTTTATACCTATATTATAACAGACAATAAGGATTCATAATTCATAAGTCCAAAACATTTTGCTGTTTATATACCACTAATAGCCAATCCCGTGCTCGTTTGAGAAATCTGGAAACACTGTATATATTTTATCATAGAAATTTCAGATAAAGTACATTATAAAGGGAGATTTATAAAACAAAAAGTTCTTAATAAGCGATTGAAAGCTGTTAAGACAATGGCTGAAGCGAAAAAACGTCAAAAAAATTACTAAAGTTAACCCACTTTTTAGGTTAAATAAATGCGTTGTTGTCAGCTTGTTTTTAGTGTAAATTTTTCATTATTTATTCATTATTATCTCAGAAATTCTGTTGTAACTATGAATTAAAATTTTCTTAAAAAATGTATTAGTTATTGTTTAATGTTGGTTTAGTTTTTTATAACAATGTAAAGAAGAGTTTCTTAATTTTAATTAAATATGTATGTAAACTTTCCGATATCCCGTATAGTGCAATGTTCAAGAGTATGAATAACTCTATCTTTGGAATTTAATATCTCCGGAAATATATTGTTCATAAATTTCGTTTTACCACCAATCGATGCAGAAGTATTTAAATAATAATGTCTAAATTTCAAAAAAAATCCTATGAATGGTGAAACAACTACCTTAATATCTTATCTAAAATTTAGTAAACAAATACCTTTCTTTGGATCGATGTCGTTCTTTGTCCCGTTCTCTTTCCCGCTCTCTACTTCCATGTTTTTTCTCCCGATCTCTTCGGTCTCTTTTATCACGATCTCTTTCTCGTTCCCGATCCCTTGTCCTTTCTCTTTCGCGTTCTCCACGATCACGTTCTCGTTCACGATCTCTATCTCGGCTAGTTCGTTTACTTCGATCTAGACTGTCCGATCGTTTACGATGAGTTCTTCGGGAGCGGGCGAATTTCTCAGCTTCACCAAAAGACATTTCTTCATCAGGTATGTGCCTTGCCTCTTTTAGGCTGCCACCACCACCTCCTCCTCCTCCTCCACCACCAGATACCCTGTCATTTGGAGGTGGTTTTATTTTGAGAGGTGCTGCTGGCTGAGGAGGAAATCGCTCACTCATCTTTTTTTCCAGTTTTTGCTATAAGAAAAAAAAATGAAATCAGTCAATTATTATAATTCAAATAAATTAATTAAATAATTAACACTATTTTTAAAATTTTTCCTAATGTACATTATTTTATATAATATATATTATTATATATACTTAATATAATTGGCTTTTCTTGAGGATAGTTTTTCTGAGAGATGATTACTTAGATTTATTGAATATATATATATTTTAAGAAATGAATATAATTCTTTTATAATAAAGAACAAGAAATTCGTTTATTAAGATATCAAAAGTTTTTGCTGGTATAATTGACAAAAAATTCAATCCACTAGGCTTTTTTCTTTTTATTCATTTGGCCTGTTACAATGTTTATTTTTTCTACTAATTTAAAATTATTTATTATACAATAGATATTAGGTTTTACTATCTAATATATAAAAAGTCATCATTTAAAATGACACTGACATTTTTTTTATATAAAAGAATTATAATTATTTCTTAGAATAATAAAATCAAGAACGTTATTTTTTACAATTAAATACCTCTCAATTAAATTACAGCATCCAAACTTAGTAAAATAATTCCTCGCCCCAATGAATAATCACAACGAGGTCTCGTCCTAAGAGGAAGACAAATTTTTAAATTAAATTTAAAAAATAAAGAGAAAATTTGAGATACTGGAGCAGCTGAAATACGAACTCGGGAGATCTCATATCCAGGATCTTATCATCATCGAATATACAAAAATTCCAAGACTTGTTTGACGCAACTATCCGCCTTCATTCTAGATCCCATGCCAATTCTTTCACTTCTCTAAAAGTCCCGCATCCCATATCTTTCATTATCTGGAAAAAATACTCAAGAATTGATGTCTTCCTCTTTCTTTTCTTTCCATATTCGCTCTCTCAAATATCCCTTAGCAATCCTCCGAATCTTGAGCTGAGCTCTATGATTTGAGCTCTTCTTTTCTCCGAATTCATTTCTCTAATTTTTTCAAGAACTTCTTGGTTTGAAATTCTAATCACCCATTTAATCGTCACCATTCATTCTTCTGTAGCATAACATAACATAGGTCCATAGGCCTTTCCAATCGTCCAGATTTGTATGTGGCGATACATAAATGTTTTTAGCAACATCTTTCTATTTTCAAAGTTGAATGTAGACGACCATAATAATTATTGTTTTCAATTAAAGTCTATTTTTAACCGACTTCATAGATTGAGCAATTCTTGATTTAATTTCTTTTTGGCTTCTTCTGTCCTACGAGATTTTACTTGACAGAAATTCTACCTCTAAAAATAATAAAAAAAATGAGATAAATTCTAAGATTGGTTTAGAATTAAATACTTGTAGCTCAGTTGTTAGCTTTTCACACCTTATATGTGAGATCTCTCGTGTGAATCCCGTTTGGTCCTGTGTCTAAGAAATTATTTCTTTATTTTCTAATTTAATTAAATTTATTCTGTTTAATATATTTAAGTATTTAGACTGATGATGTCAAACAAATGATTAATTCTGTTTAAATACATAAGTATAATAAATATTGTATATAGAAATAGAAATTCTTTCTCAAAAAGAATTGTCCTCAAGAAAAAAACAATTATATATAAGTAGGTATTAAAATTACTGAGCAGACTCAAATAAGTAATATTTTATTTTAGTTGAAAATTATTTGTTTATTTCATTTAATTTGAATTAATATACTACCTTGATCAAAAAGTTTCAGGAATTTATTCAGAAAATCAAAAAAACAAATTTATCCATCAAAATCGATATTGTCCCATTCAAAGTACACCAGTGCAGCGCACTTATGCCAGCACTTGATCCAATCCTCGAAACATTTTTAATAGTCGGTTTTCGGTATGGTATATAGAGCCGTTTGCGATTTTTACGATTTTAAAAGTGAAATCGTCTTTGCATCAACGAGTTTGTATTTAATTTTGAGTTAAAAACGGTGGGAATATGTTGAAGAAGTGTTACTCTATCGAAAACAAACTTTTATGTGTGGCCCAAGTTTTCGTGAGTCTGTCGAGGAAGACGAAATCGGCTAAAACGTCGATAAAATCAAAGAAATGATGGCCGAAACTGTAAATTGACCATTGGAGAGATGGCAGCGAACTTGAACATCGATTATGAATCCGTTCAAGACATTTTGTTTAATGATTTGGCTTTGAGACGCCAAAAAGACCGGATTTGTGAGAATCACGTAACGAGCGGAGGGACAATGTCATCGTTATCCGCAACTTTTTGACCAACAACGGAACGTATACCATCCAACAGCCACCGAATTCGATTGATTTGGCTCCCTGCAACTTCTTCCTGTTCAGTAGTCTCAAAAAATTGCTCTGGGGAACGCGTTTTAGCAGCCAAGTGGAGATAATGAAAAAATCGGAGATGACTCTGATGACCAAACCGAAAATAATAAATGTTTTGAGGATTGGATCAAGCGCTGCCATGAATGCGTTGCATTCGATGAGGAGTACTTTGAAAGAGACAATATCGATTTTGATTAATAAATTTGTATTTTTGATTTTCTGAATAAATTCCTGAAACTTTTTGGTCAAGGTAGTATATTAAAAGAATTAAAAATAGGAAAAACGAAATAAAATAATTTGCTATTAATAAATTTATGTAAATTCTTAATAAGAATGAAAAAAAAGTATATTATCGAGGGGTGAACCGCGATTGGAATTAGGTGTACACCATCTTTGGAATTACTTTGGAATTCATTCATTAGATAATCTATTGTCATCTATTGTCTTCTACTTGGAAATGAGAGTGGAAGTGGAAGTAGGTGTACACGATTTTAGATCGCGGTTCACCCCTCGTATATTATTAAATATTAATGAAAAATATTATTATATTATTGGGAAATTTAATCATGTTGAATTCGTTGTGAATTTATTATCTTTAAATAAGATATAATAGTTAAACGAAATAATAAATCTAATTCTCACTTGGATGGGGACGGGTATTCTTGGGAAAAGAGTTGAAAACCATTCTAGCTTTGTAAGAAATGCTCGAAGCATGTCTCCAATAGTCATTACTTGTCCTCCTCCAGCTTTAACATCCATTTCCTGAAAATGAAATAAAGAAAAATTATTAAAATACAAAAATTAAAATATTATTAAAAATAAATTATAATAAGCTAAAATAATTATAGAATGTTAGGAATAAAAAGTGCTCTCAAATGAAAAAATAAATTAAAATAATAATTAAAAAATTTTCCTATATAAAATCTTTTAGAAAACAAATTGTCCTCAGAAATCTTGTCGTCATAATCTTGGAATCTGAGGTGTAGTTTTGGGAGAACGCAAATAATTTTTTACTAATCTTTTTGAGCATGCATTGAACTCGTAAAGAATACAAACAAACACGCGAAATAATTATGAATTCGAATTTTAAAAGAATTTATTTGTTTTTCGTTTTTATTTTCAATTAAAAGTTTTAAAAAAAGAGTCAGAAAATGAAAAACAAAAACATTTATGGATAAAATAAATTCAATTAAGATTAAAATTTAAAAAAATAAAAATAAATAAATAAAATAAAAAAAAATGTACTAGCATAAAGGTCTTAATGACTATAATTGCATCAAGAATATCTTCATAGTACTTGCAGTGAAACTAGGGTTGGATGCACACAAAGATGCAGTCCGACCGTTTAGACGACCTGGCCTTGAGATCCAGCCTGTTGAAACAAGGGTAGGACTGGTTACTCTGCGTAAACAGGTGCAGTCAAGTCAACTTCTGCGATGGGAGATATTCCAAATGATATCACTTTCTTTCAATAAAAATCATAGCATACTTGAAAAAAACTGTAGAATTTTTTATAAAATTGAAAATTTTCTTTACGAGAATAGCAAACAGAGTTCTTGATTTTTAAGAGTAAATCAAAGAGGGTGTCCTCCAATAGAAGCAAATAAGCATACACAATATTTTCTGTTAGAACCCTTGGTTACAAATGAGTAATTATTTAAAAAACTGAAGATGAAGTCTAAGTCTCTAAGAAATAAAATTATATAGATATTGTATTTGGGTGTATATATATTGATTTAAGTATAAATGTATGTAAATTTGCATTAAGTAGATTACACCCTTTTTGATTTACTCTTAAAATATATAATTTTATGGCTGTTTTTAATGGGTCAATATTTTTAAAACACTCATCAGTATTTTAAATAAATGGTCAGTATTACACCGATGAATATAAAACCTGGCAATATTTTAATTAAAATATTTGTAAATATAATTTATTATTTTTATTTTTGTCAGCCATATCAGGAGTCTAATATCTCAGAAATGGAAATAACAACCGTGTTAGTAATGTGCGAAGGGTGAACCGCGATTGGAATTAGATGTACACCGTCTTTGGAATTACTTTGGAATTCATTAGATAATTTATTGTCATCTACTTGGAAATGAAAGTGGAAGTAGGTGTACACGCTTTTAGGTCGCGGTTCACCCCTCGGTAATGTGTTGGAATATATGCGACTATGATCAATTTAATCGTGAGAATTAAATTTTCGTTCGTGAATTTACCAAAAAGAGAAAATAGGGGGAATGAATGCAGAACTTGAACAATTTTTTTAAATAAATTATATGCAATACGCTTAAAATGTGTCAAACTTCCCCTAGCAACTCCAAAGGTGAGAAACTAGAACAAAATTAGAAAGCCGAGGTCTTTTAGTTGAATAATAAAACATTTTCACTTTCTACTAAAAACTAAATAAGCAAAATAGTACTGACAAAATGCGATTTAATACTGATACTTAATTATTTATACTGGCCATTTATTTTAAAAAATACATTTACTAATAAAAATACTAATCAAATAAATAGAATTGTAATTTTATTAATAGTGAAAGAAAGCTCTTCTAGACTTTCCCGGCCTAATCTCTTCAATGTTTGCTAAATAAAATTAATATTTATTATAAATTCATTAATAATTATTTAATAAATTTAAAAAATGTTATACAAAACCCTTAAGAGAAATGATGTAATTTAATTTTTATAACTTTGTGTTCAGATATTCTTAATAACCTAAAAATAGCAAATTTTAAAAAATCTGATTAGATGATCTGGAAGATTTTTTCGGGTCAAGTTAAAATTAGAAAATAAATTAAAATTTTCTAGCCGTTTTAAATTGATAACAGTTGGTCATCTGTTAAAATCGATGCAATCATCAGTAAGCAATTCAATATGGTCCATCCGTAAAAATTTGCCAAATCATCTACCTGACCAAGAAAGCCTCAACGAGAAAATCTAATTTAATGTTTTATAAATTACCTAACTAAAATACTAATTATCTTGCGGTGAAAGTAAAATAATAATAATAATTCTCCCATCGCTTTATAATATGTTATTTGAAATTATATTATAAAATAATTATCTATCATTAAGATTATATATTATGAGAACACTCCCAAAACTACGATATTATATAAAGAAAAACAAAATATATGATTTACACTTACCAAGTGATTGAGCCTTGCCTTCAATAAGGTAGAGAGGATATAGGCCAATTTAGGGGAGGAAAGAAAGGAAATTTTCTTAAATGATCAATAAAAATCACTTATTTGAATTTCTTTTTTAAATTTGAAAATTTAGCAAGAGTATTAATTATAGTATTTTCTGGAAAATAAAGTTGGCATTTGTCGGGAGGGTGGGATGGTTGGGGCAGGCTACAATACGTACCTCAGGATCATCTAGGTATGGGTCATACCAGTCCCAAAGATCAGCAGGAGGTTGAGTATACCTAAAAAAGAAATTTTATTTTTTAATCTACAGATCAACAGATTTTTAATTAGAGAAATATCTTTCTTTGACTGAGTTTTATAGAAATATTTCAGAAGCTAAAACTATTTTGATAAAAGAATTAAGTCATTGGTCTCCAACCTGAGGACCGCGATATCATTTCACGGGAGATTTACAGTTAATTAAGTATATTCATAGACTAATGAATGCGTTTGCGATGTATGTACTGCAAAAAAAATGTTTGATTTAAATAATTGAAGTTTCTAAGAGCAAATCAATGAATGTTCTCTACATGATATAAATAAAAATACTACCTTGATCAAAAAGTTTAAGGAATTTATTCAGAAAATCAAAAATACAAATTTATTCATCAAAATCGATATTGTCCCATTTAAAGTACTCCCCATCGACTGCAGCGCCCTTATGCCAGTGCTTGATCCAATCCTCGAAACATTTTTTATACTCAGTTTTCGGTATGGACTATCAGAGCCGTTTTCGATTTTTACGATTTTAAAAATGAAATCGTCTTTGCATCAACGAGTTTGAATTAAATTTTGAGTTAAAAACAATGCAAAAATGTTAAGAAGTGTTACTTTATCGAAAACAACTTTTTATGTGTGGGCCAAGTTTTCGTGAGTCTGTCGAGAATGGCGAACGTAGTCGACATAGAAAACGGACGAAAACGTCGATAAAATCAAACAAATGATGGCCGAAAACTGTAAATTGATCATTGGAGAGATGGCAGCCAACTTGATCATCGCTTATGAATCCGATCAAGACATTTTGTTTAATGATTTTACTTTGAGACGCCAAAAATGACCGGATTTGTGGGAATTCGTAACGTGCGGTCGAACAATGCCTTGGGTTAGGTTTAGCAGAACCTCTTGCCAAATTAGCTGCGAAAGGCCTCATAAGTTGTGATTTCACTATATTTTTTATCAGAATAGTTTTAGAAGTTTTTGAATATCTTGAAAAATTATCTAAAAACATCCGTGGTCGGCAACCTTTTAAATACTGAGGCCCAGTAAATTGACAATTGAAAATTTCGTGGACCAGTAAGATAATTTTTATAGGCAGGAATTATTTAAGGGCTTTGAGTATGATATAGATATATATTTATTTATATATTAATAGAAGGGGTTAATTAAACGTCTTTGATGTATAAGTTTTTCAAGTCACAGTCAGTTTTTTATAACAAATCAATTCGCAATATAATGTCCATGTTATATTTTACATATCGTCGCCTTAGAGCAGTGCTTCTTAACCTTTTCAAAATCAGGGAGCACTTTTGATTATATGAAAAATTTGCGGAGCACTTAAATTAATTAGCCAAAAAACAGGATATTTGATATTTATGTAAGATCTGAATTAAAGAATGAATTTCTTGGGAAAAATTTTTTGAAAGTATAAATTACTCAAATAAATTAATTAAAAAATATTTTTCTGTAGATAACAATATGTTTGAGCGCCACCGTTATCATTTTTTCTAGTATTTTAAAAGTAATTGCTTGACGTTGAAAGTAAAGCATTTAGGGAAGAATTGCTAAGCAATATTGCCGTTTAAGCTTTAATCATTATTATGAAATTTCTTTTAGTAAATAATACTATGTATGAATTTTTACAATTATACATTTCAAACAAAAAAATATTTTTATCTATATTTAAAAATCTTGATTCGAATTTTGGCTAATAATCAAAAATATCTTTCGCGGAGCACTTGCAAAAAGCTCACGGTTTAGAGTGTAAACCTGCTAAAACCATTTTTTATCATACATGACATATTTTTAATACGGTTCGAAAGAAAAAGAGATGCAGCATCGTCCAAATAAAACTGCTACTTAGAATTACGATCGTAAGTTGTAGAAGAAAATGTGAAAAATAGTTTCTTTCTTAAACAACAATATTAAATATTGTTTTTTTTGTCTGCCCTGTAAAATTTCCTTGTTGTGAGTTAGCAGGTTTACACTCTAACGCAGGGGTTCCCAACCTTTTTTTACTCTAGAGCACATTCTAAAATATCGGTAGGGTGGCGGGCACCACCTATTTTAAATCGACAAACTCCTTCCATAACTTGTCATTTTCCCATAATTTATTTTCTTATTTTCTTATATTCATAATGTATTAATAAATAATAAACAAAAATGTTTCAAAATAATAAAATTATTTGGCATTTTTTTCAAATTGCATACACACAGAGAAATGTATTTACAAAACGTAAAGAAAGTAAACAAAACACACAAATACAAAGAAAACATTTAATTAAAAAATATAATAAAGTCAATGTGATCTTTGGCATTGCATTTCATTGGCCAGAGCTTCATAATTAGGAGCGTATGACGATAATCCTGTTAGCAGACAATCATAAAGATGCTCATCGGTGAGTCGAGATCTATATCTTGATTTTATTAAGTTCATGTTTGAAAACAATGATTCGCATAAATATGTCGAACCGAAAAATGATTCAATTTTATATGCCGCTTTTTTCAACAATGGGAACTTTTCTCTATCCACTGTATTCCAAAAGTCCTCTGACATTAAGGATTTTAGCAAAATATCATTCTTAAGGTCCAAAATTTCTAACTCTAGTTCTTCTGTCTTACCTTGAACAAAATCTGCAATACATGCGGCTATTTCCATAACATTTATTTGGTAAGTAAAAGGATTGATACAGAAGGAAACTATTGGCTCAATATGTTTAAACTACAAAAATCTCTCTTCAAACTGTTTTTTTAACTCTTGAAGATGCTTAATAAATAATGTCCCATTTAATTCATTGTCCCCTAGCATTTTGTTCATATGTGGGAAATGCACGAGAGAATTGATCTGCAGATGTGATATCAACAAATCCAATTTAGCTTTAAATGACTTACAGAGCTTATCATTTCAGCTATGCTTTTGTCTTTACCCTGCAACTCCAAATTTAAAGAATTCAATTTTTCCATGATGTCTGTGAGAAATCCCAAATCAATCAGCCAGCCAGAGTCAGCTAGTTCATCATAATTTTCCTTTCTATCGTTTATAAATGTTTTTATTTCTTCAATTAAACTCACAAATCTTGTAAGAACCTTTCCTTTACTGAGCCAACGTACTTCAGTATGCAGAATAAGATCATGTTCTTTATCTTCAGTATCTTCTAACAGGGCCTTGAAAAGTCGGTGTTGCAAAGGAGCTGCTCGAATAGAATTGATTATTTTTGTAATTATTTTCATGACGTGTTCAAATGGCAAAATTTTACAACACAGAGCTTCCTGGTGGATAATACAATGGTAGGACATGAAGTTTGAAAATGAATCATCCTTCATGCAGAGGGCAATAAATCCTTTGTTTTTACCCATCATTGCTGGCGCCCCATCAGTGGTTATTGCAGACAGCTTGTGCAAAGGCATATTTATTGACTTGGCGTATGTTTTGAATGTATTATAAATATCCTCACCCCTTGTCTGTCCTTTCATAGGTAATATTTGTAACATATCCTCTTTTACTGTGAAGTTACTAAACACCATTCTCACCATAACTGCTAACTGTGCGGTGTCTGATATATCTGTTGACTCGTCAAATTGTAGCGAGAAACAGTCACATATTTCCAAGTCAGTTTTTAACTGAGTTTGTATGTCTGTTGAAATTGCATGTATTCTTCTTGTGACTGTGTTATTTGACAACTGTAAGTCTTGTATTGCTGAGACAATCTCACGTTTGTCAGAAAATCCATCAAACAAACAATCGGCACCAGTCAAAAATAGTTCCTTAAACAACTCACCATCAATGAAAGGTTTCTTCTTTTTTGCGAGCATGTGAGATATTTTGAAAGAAACAATAGTGGCCTTTTTAGAATTTTCCACATGTCTAGTGAAAACAGTCTGTTGTGCTGTTAGACTTGATTTTAGATTACAAATTTTTTTCTTTCTTACTTCAGATTTAAGAGGATAATTCACATTAAAAGTGGCATGATTTGTCTGAAAGTGTCGTTCAACGTTATGTTTTTTCGGCACTGCAATGCTACTACCACACAATAAACAAACGCATTTATTTTTCAAATTAACGAAACAATATGATTCCTCCCAGTCAGTGTTAAAATTATAGGTTCGTTGTCTTTTACTTGGTCCACTCATTTTAGGGCTAAAATAAATAATAAAAAAAATAATAATTGAACTACAATATAATATCAATGTTATAGCGCAAGTCTGTTCTGCATTATATGCATAAATATATTATAACAAGAACTATAACTATCTCCTCAATAATAATAGTTTATTAATAGATCATTGCTTATGAATACAATAAATTACGCACCTCGCTTTTAGCCTGTTAATTTTTTTTATAGAAAACTCCTAATTCGTGTTTCGTCTGACGAACATGTCTCTTATCTAACTGTCGCGACCCGAACAGGGCAGCAATCACATTGACAACAACGCGGTTCCAGGCGGGGAATGCTTTTTGCGCATCACTCCATGTACACGCGGAAAACCCGAAGTGAGCCGATGATCGCAGAAACAATCAGAGTTATGTGCCTTGTGATTTGGCGCCTTCGGCGTATTTTAAAATAACGTTTATGAAAAAAATTCTGTCTCTGTCGAATAGTGAGAGGCGGGCACATACGAATCGTTCCGCGGGCGCCATGGCGCCCGAGGGCACAGGGTTGGGAACCTCTGCTCTAACGCAACGATATAATAATACACCTTAAACATTTATTTTTTACTAAAAAATATTTTTAAATGATATATTTCATTATTCGTGCACATGATTAATAATTAAAGGAATCGAAGGGAGTTGGACATGACTTTAAACTAAATACAAGTTCTTATTTAAATGCGCCAAACGTTTCGTTGCTGGTTTGCAACCTCTTCAGTGGCTCATTTATTAAACTTATTTGTCTGGAGTTTTAACTAAGAGAAAAACCATTTTCAAACAGTATCCCTACAATTCACTCAATTTTACCAAATAATACTAAACATAACCTTTTAAAACAATGTAATTGTTTCCTGTCAAAACAATTAAAAGAATCAAATTGAAAAAAGAAAATCTTATATCTGATAGTACATAATAAATAGAAAATTTCTTTGTTCAATTTGATTCTTTTAATTATTTTGACAGAAACAATTACATTGTTTTAAAAGGTTTATGTTTTATATTATTTGATAAAACGAGTGATTTGTAAGGATACTGTTTGAAAATAGTTTTCTCTTAGTTAAAACTTTAGACAAATAAGTTTAATAAATGAGCCACTGAAAAAGTGCAAACCAGCAACGAAAGGTTTGGCGTATTTAAATAAAACTTGTATTTAATTTAAAGTAATGTCCAACTCCCTACAAGTCCTTTAATTATTAAATGATGAGGTTAGTGATTTTAAATATATGAATTTCTTTTTTTAATTAAAAATACGATACGGACCAGCGGTTGCCAACCGCTGCTATGGTACGATAAAGTAAAAATTCATTATTTACTATGAATGAATGTAAAATAAAATAAAGGGGACTTTTTTTTTGCCAATTTAAAAGAAAAGATTTGTTTACCTAATGTACATGAAGCCGAGTCCCCTAATATAAGGGGAGTCGGGATGGACAAGCAGTCCATTCACTTGCTTTCTGGTCAGTTTGAGGGTGAATAATTTATAGAGCAAGCAATACGCGGTGGAGACAATACCTCCTGCTCCGACCCCTCGCACCTGGAAGTAAAAGAAAAGGAAAAAATTAACCCTGACCAAACCTCACTAAGAAATAAATAGGATGATCCATGATCTATCTCACTTACCCCGCCGCACATGCCCGTCTGGCCGGCAGTTTTGCGACTTCCTTTTTCCCAAGGCTCTAAATGGGTCACCTTATAATAGATTTCATCAATAACTTCATGATAAGTTTTTAATTCATATAAATTAACTAAAAAAAGATAACAAGATATTAGAATCATTACTTATAAATAAATAAAAAAAAAAAAATTAACTTACCTTTAAAATAGTGAGAAGATTGAATGTTTGTTAAAATGAGAGGATTTAAATTCATGGTCCTCTCATTGCCCCAAAGTGGAAGAACATTATTCTTTTTTTCTGATTTATTATTTAATTTCTTATCTTCATCGGCACTTGGACTAGAGTTCCCCCAAGAACTTCCTATAAAAATAAATTAAATTCTTAGGACTAATCATAAGTGGAGGGTTAGAAATATTTGAAGACATTTTCCTTTAAAAAAAGGCTTCAAATGTTCATAAAAAAATAAAAAAAAAAAAAAAAAAAATTATAAAAAAAATCAAGTGGTCAAATCATTTAAAAAATACTTCATTAAATATATATATATATATATAATATGATGAGATATATATAATATGAGAAAAAATACAAATCTTTTATAAAAACAATCCAAAACACGTTTATTTAAAAGCCAAAAAGTGTTGCTTTCTAAATTCTAGAGAAAGCAACTTTTTTTTTCTTTTTTGAATAAATTGAAGTTTGGCTTTTAAATACACGTGTTTTGGATTGTTTTTTAAAAAAGATTTGTATTTTTTTCTAATATATAAACAATCAATAACATCTTTTTCGTTTCTATATATATGTAATATGAGTATGGAATATTATTTGATCAAAAATAAAAAAAGGATACAACAGGATGACTTTTGGAATAGGCTAAGGGCAGAAATCATTTGGATGAAGAATAAAAGGATTTGAGATGATTTTTGTTTTAAATAAATAAATAAACGACTGTTTCGAGTCTTTATCTATAGTGATTTAAAAGTTATCAAATAAATAGTTTTTAAATAATAGTAATAAAGTCGCAGAATATAGATTTAAATTAAAAAGAATCTTGTAAAAAAATTAATACAATTATTTTTGGGAAGCTAAAAGAATAGAAAGTTTTTTCAAGATATTTAAAAAAATCAATTGAGTAGTGAATCAAAGAAGGAATATTTGTTTGCATGTGTATATCAAAAACTATTCAGTGCATTAGACTGTTAAATAATGGTAGGTTTTCAATTAAATTTTAATCTGTTTATGCTATAGAAAAATGTTCGGTGAAAAAACGAGATTTAAAAACTATTTGGCTTCTAAAAAAACAGTGAATTGATTTTACAAAAATCTTATCTTAAAATTGGATCAAATTAAATTTTTCAATTTCTTTTTTGTGTTGCAACGAAAAGGTCAATAATTTTTATATTATAAGTTATGACCTTTTCAAGTTGACATAGCTGAATGAATAAAAATAATATTTTTTTATAGACCTTGGCTATGAATAAAGTAAAAATTAAAAATACATATGTATATATTAGCCTTAATTAAAATTCTTAAAATCAATAATTTTGAACCTACCTGGTTAATCAATATGAAATTTTAAAAAGGTTATATTAACAACTATTATATACATATGTATGTAGGATGTTATATATTTCATCTTGAATGCTATTATTTAATGTAATAATTAAATAAATGGACAAATATTAGGATTTTTGCAAGATTTCGCGTTTGAAAGAAGAGAAATTCTGGGCTGGCTCTCTCTTAGCTGGTTGTCATAGTTGGTAACGCAGAGCTAGGCATTTTTTTAAAGAATCCAAGACCTACCTTCATTTTCGTATCCCTCCGTTTCCATTAGTTATTCCGTGTGAGATTGTTCCTTAATACTTAATCAAAAATGTATAGTCACACGTTAAATACACATTATTAATAAAATTCCTTAAAAAAACCTAAGAAAAAAACGTGTGTTATGGGAGAAGAATGTGAAAATAATTTTTGTCACTGAGGGAAATCAAAGAGTACTAAAAAGATGGAAGTTTTCTTTTAAACTTGGACAGATTTTGGGAATAAAAGTAAATAAATTTCGAAAAAAATAATTTTAATCGTTAAAAAAAAAGAAAAAAAGAGAAAAATATTGAAAAATAATTAAGGAATATTTTTTTTAAAAGAAAAAAATATTTATAATTATTTTTATTTTTAAAAATTTATAAAATAAAATAAAATATTTGGCGCCATTTTGTACAATCTTCTTTCTATATCCATGATTTTTTCTTTACTCTTTGACTTGAATGTTTTCAAAACTAAACAAAATATGAATATCTGTCAAATATTTTTTTAGTCATATATAAAATATAATATAATACATACAAGAACAAGTAATTCGAATAAATATTTAAATGAATTATTTATTTTAATAGATTTAATAAAAATGACGTGAGTATAATAATTAATTTTGAATTAAATTATTTAATTTTTTATATTAAAATTTTTTGAGTGATTCTGCCTTAGTGAAATTGTATTTTTATAATTTAAAGAAATTTATTAATGTATAAAAAACAATATATATATATATATATATATAAATTATTATCACAACTAATCACGCAAATTGTGGATTTTGATAAATCTTTTTTAGATTTAAAATAATAATAAGATTACAATGAAAAATAAATTATTTAATAGAAATTAGGGTAAAATAAAGAATTAAATTATTTTAATCAAATAATGTCATTTTAACTGTTATGAGAATCACTCAAATAATTTAAAAAAAAATTATTCTTAAATTTGACAGTTAAGAATTATTATTATTATTATTATTATTCAAGCACTTTGAACCGCGAAAGTTGAATATTTTTGAATTTTTTTCTTTTTCTTGTTTGTTAATTTCTTTTAATTGATTTGTATTTATGTTTATTAATTTCTGTTTGTAGTTAATTTGTATTGATGTTTTTTTGACCTAGCGCCACCGAGGACTTGTGCCTCTAAGCAGGTCGAGTAATAAAGATTTATTTATTTATTATTATATTTAATTCTACATTTAGAAAATTATTTTATTGAAAAGGAAAAATAAATAATAAAATAATTTTCTAAATGTAGAATTAACATAAAAAATTATTGATCATATTATAAACTTTCGCGGTTCAAATTGCTTTAAGAAAAAAAAAAATTTTTTGTAGACCGAAATGCCATGGTTTCGCTCAATTTTTTTAATCAAAATAGTTTTAGCCGTTTTTGAGATATTTCGAAAAAAAGAAGGAAAAAAAACACTTTTTTCATGCACGATTACAATACATGACCATACCCTGTATGGTAAAGTAAAAAATTGGAATATATTTTTAATGTTTATTTTCAATTATGCTGGAATCTTTAAGACGATCATTTTGGGTGGTTAGTTTATGCATTTTTAGACTTCTGAGGGTCCACGTATTATGTATACAAAATTTGGTTGAGTTTGCTCAAATAGCCTTTTAATTTTTACCCCCCCCCCCCCTCTTAATTTTGGGTCAATATACACCAAAATCTAATCAGCTCTTAATCTCAATGCACCAAAACTACGTGTACAATTTGGTTTTGATATTTTTTCTTTTTTTGTGAAACCTACCTCGTATCTTACTCAAGTTTTATTATTATATTAAAATGTTTCACCTAGAACCAACACCGAACTCCTTAAAAGTTACTAAAAGACAGACTAACAGACATTTTAACAAAACAATTATTATCTCTAAAAATATAATTTTTTCGATGTTCACTTATTAGGGCTTTTTTATAGACCGATATGCAATGGTTTTGCTCAATTTTTTTAATCAAAATAGTTTCAGCCGTTTTTGAGATATTTCGAAAAAAAAACACTTTTCATGCACGATTACAATACTTGACCATACCCTGTGTGGTAAAGTAAAAAAAATTATATTTTATTTTTAGTGAACCACCTCCATCTCTTGATAATATTGCTAGTGCAAAATTAAATAATATTATTCCTAATCAAGAATATTTACTACAGGGAAGTGTATTAGATTCAGCCGTAGAGGTATTATTACATAGATTAAAGGGACTTTGTGATAATGTTGATGCAGGACCAGAAACATTTCATGACCATGAAATGTGTTTTAGTATACGTAAGTTTAAAATTTATTTATAAAAATTAGATAAGAAGAGATTTATTTATTGAAAATTTGTTTTTTAGGTGGAGCAAACGCTCAGCCTCTTCTTTTAAGAGTTCGAAGGGCACTTGATCATACAGATATGCCTTGGCAGTTAAGATATATTGGACAGCCAGAAATAGGTTTTTATTTTGAAATATTTACTGATAAATTTTAAATTATTCATCGATTTATTTAATATTTTTGTTTTTTATACAGAATAATTTAAAATTATTCTCATAATAAGGATATTTTTGAAATTATTCTCATAATAAGCATATTCCATATCAAAATTGGTAAAAAAATGGAACCCTTAAACATAGTAAGATTTCGTCGTCTACCTGTCCCCCTTGTTATCGGCCTGGAGCTTCTAAATCATTAAAGCTAGAAAGTTAAAATTTGGCACATATTTAGAGGATGATGATTTGCACAATAATAAAAATAAAAAAAATAAGAAATCGCGACCCTATCGAGTCAGGTACCATTAGTAGGTCTTTTAAAATACTATTAAACATATATAAGCAAATTACAAATGGATTACTTAAATTCACTTTAAAACGACGCAGTAGAAGGGTGTCAGTACATATTTTTTTATTTAATGGGATATTCAAACCATTGAACATGAAATTAAGAATACGTCCATGGGCATAGTAAGGTGGGGGGGATTGCCCTGCTTAAAAACTCATTGTCCCCTCTAGAAAACTATAAACTTTATTTTAGGTATCACTTATGTATTTCTCATTAAATTATTTCGTAACTTCCAAAATTTGTCAATTCTACTAAAAAGTTAGTTGATCTCTTAATTGCATTACCAAAATTGAAACCTTGTTTTTTTTTGTTTTTTTTTTAATGAAAATGATGAGAGAAGGAATTACACCAAAAAGGTGTATTCCCTAAAGGCCTGGGTTGGCCTCTCCATCGTGAAAAGAAGAAGAGGAGGACATTTTATGGGCTGGGCAGGGGTCGAAGGTATCTGTGGATACGGGTCTTAAACAGCTCAAGGTTATAAGTCGCGGGAAAGATGATGGCAGGGAGCGAGTTCCAGCCTCTGGAGGTCATAGGGATAAAAGAATTGGCGAAAGCGCTTGTTCGATTTTTATCCAATTTGACAGCGAAGGGGTGCTGGGCGTTTGAAAACCGCGTGTTTCTCGTAAAGAGGGCTTTAGGGGGATAATTGATTTCAGCTTGACTGAACAGACACCATGATAGTATCTGTAGTACAGGGAAAGGGCAGAAACGGTTCTTCGGAGAGCCAGGGGAGGGAGTCGAGTGAGTTGGTTAGGTCTCCTATTAGTTTAATTGCTCGCTTCTGAATCGCATCCAGAGTAGCAAGAGAATGCTTGAAGGCACCCCTCTACAGATGAGAGCCATATTCGAGACAGGGACGAATTTGAGCCTTATACAGTGTATGAAGTTGACTGGGAGTATAATAGCGTCTAGACCAAGCTTGCGCGCTGCAGCTTTAGCAGTGTGGTGGCTAATCAGCTGGCCGGCTGCCCCCTGCCCCCTGGGAAAACTCCCTAACTACGCCAATGAATAAATACGTCCATTTCTCCTTATTAAGTTAAAATAAAAAGAAATTTGTTATCTCAAGTATTTTAGAATAAATAAGGTCCGGAACCCTCGATATGCGAGTCTAACTCCCACTTGCCGTTTTTTAATTCGTTTTTATGTTATTATCAACTTAAAATAATATACTGATATTGCAAATTCATTCATTTTTTTTTAATTTATCATTATTAATTATTGGAAAATATTTCAGGAGATAAATCTCGACCTACACTTGTTCGAAGCAGCATTGATATTGGATGTAGTTCAACTGTAGTCGAGTTTCTCACTGAATTAGGTTGTAGAATGGATTATGAATATATTGTTCGAGGTTATATGTTTAGAAAAGGACGAATGAAAATAACCGTTTCGAAAATTTTCAAGGTATATTTAATAAACCTAACATTTTTTTATATCTTTTAAAGAATATACAAGATATCCTTAATATTTTAGATGATACCTGGAAAGCCTGGGGAAAATGTTGAAGCGATATCTCAATCATACTTAGTTGAACTAAGTGTTTTGGCCCCTACTGGACAAGATGCCATTGCGGAAGATATGCGAAATTTCGCTGAACAATTACGGCCTCTTGTTCAACTGGAAAAAATCGATCATAAACGATTACAACTTTAATAACTTTTATTTTCATAATTTATTCCACAACATATTCTCTAAAAGAACTGTATTTATTTCAAAATAATTTCTTCATTTAGTGTATTATAAAAATTATTTTTAAATTTAAATATAATCTTAATCAATTTTTATTTAGTTCTTTTATATTTACTTTCTATAATCTTATGAATTTTTTAAATTATTATAATAAGTCAATACATACACATACATAATTTCTTTCTCATATTAAGTTTTATATTAAAATTATATTAATCTTCACAAGTTGAGATTGTTTCTCTGTATAGAAGTGTGTTTGTAAGACAAAGACACCTAAAGATAATTCTGCTGATGTCAATGGCGAATTCTAACACCAGACAATCACAAGCACTGTTAAAGGAGGCAAGAAGAAGAAGTGTTTACAGGATTCGTTGACCTTTTAAAACCCTGAAGGAGGGAAGATCCTTTTAAAGAGAATTAAAATCATGTTCTATTAAAAAAAAAAAGATTTTATTTGGAATATGTAGTTTTCGTTATCTTTGGGCTATCTTACCATCTTTCTTAATTGAATTCTACCAGTCAGTCTCCAAAACAAAATACTTTTTCTAAAACAAATGTGGTCCCTAACACGATTTTCAATTAAAACAAAATGCATTCTTTAAGTTAGTTCTTTCACAAATGCAAAAATTCAAGAAATCTTCGAAACTTGAAATATAAGTCATTAAAAGCATAATAAACACATTGTTAAAATTTGAAGACGATTTACCACACCAAACATGGAATAATTGCAATTAAATTGAAATATTTTACATATGGCAGATTGGGAAAGGGTGGCGAAAATGATCATTATTTTATTTTCTTTAATTGAAGGACCTTCACCATCTTGATGAAAAATTAATATTTGTTAGAATAATATATTCGGAGTAACTTGAAAAAAATTGAAATTATTTACCTCGTAGTTTTGATAAAAAATAAAAAAAAACATTTGGGCGATTATTTTTAGTGGAGGGGATATAATAACAATGGCAAACGATCATTCATAAACAGGATATAGTAGTGTGATAAGTATAGTCACGTTAGAAAAACAACCCAAAATTTTAGCACCGTTCATATGTATAGAGTGGTTAGGAGGCTAAAACTTTTTGTGTGTATTGTCGCTAAAGAACTACCTTAATAGAAATGTGTCGTTTGTTAGGGACCACCTTTTTTTCTTATTTTCTTTTATAAAATTCTTTTGCAGACATTGATTCATAAATTAATTTCGTTTGGTTAAATTTTGGACTGTAGGTTAATCACTTCATCAGAAAATGCATAATAACTATTGCCTATACTACGAAGAAATAAAATAGAGAGCGATGACCGAAAAATATCTGACATACACCAATGTAAAGAAAGAAGACAAAAGACTGAACGAGGCCAAGATGCAGCAATATTTGAAAGGATAATAAGGGTTAAAGTTCAGTGGATGTAGGAGGAAACGGCAGGACATGTAGAGATTTAATGAGGCTGGGAGAAAAAATTTAAGGGTGGGGTAGATTGGCCAATCGAGGAAGCAGAGCTAATAAGAAAAATCAAGGACATAAAAGATTAACGGAACAAGAGAAAAGAATTCAGAAATTAAATCGAAATAAGAAAAATTAAACAATTTATACTGACAATATTGTGTACAAATAACCTCAAAAAGGAAATTTATATATTGCAATTGAATATACGAGTATCCACCCGAATCGGGAAAGAGTTAAATAAATCTTATGTTAATTCTACATTTAGAAAATTATTTTTTGATTTTTGAAAAGGAAAAATAAATTGAGCATCCGACGGGACTCGAACCCGTGTCTCTCCTCTTACTCGAAGAGCGGCTTACTAACTAGCCCACGGATCCTCCCGCTATCTAAAGAGCTTATTCGGCGAGAGGGTCCGTGGGCTGGTTGGTAAGCCGCTCTTCGCGTAGGGGAGAGAGACACGGGTTCGAGTCCCGTCGGATGCTCAATTTATTTTTTCCTTTTCAAAAAATCAAAAAATAATAAAATAGATAGGGTACTATAATGTTTTAAATTAAAATTTTGGTGTTTTTTGAGGCTCTTGAAGAATTGTACTGGCTGGAAAATTCACCAGTTATCACTTTGTCCTTGAAGGCAAAAATAAATAAACTAATAAATGTTTGTTGTTTAAAATATTAATTATTCAAACCGGGTCTTGTATATATGTATAACAATGTGGTTAACAAGCTTGGGTTTTACTAATTAAATATAGTTATATAATTTAAAATTGAACAACCAATAATTATTTTATTTATACAGTATTTGGTACTTGAATAAGGCAATCGGCCATTTCTATAAATAAATAAACTTAAATATTTTACTGATATTTAAGATATAAGATATATATATATATAAATTATTGTTCAATTCTTTTCAACAATAACAACAACACTCAAACACACGATAAACAATAATATTAACGGTAAACGGTACACGATAAACTAAAAAAACGAAACGAAAACAGATCAGAGCAAGTTTACTTTGACACCTTGCCACCTCGACACCCATATATGATCTCTCTTTCCACGAGTACATTAGTCATCGAATCCAACCTCTAGCTTCCACGTCATCGAGTAGTGAGCTCCGTCTAGACCTATTTTGGTTACAGAATATAAAGAAATTTTATTTCTTTTTCCTAACGAAGACATTCCATCTGTTTCCAAGGTTTTCAAGAGCTTCAAAAAACACCAAAATTATAATAATAAAATAATTTTCTAAATGTAGAATTAACATAAGAAATTATTGATCATATTATTTAACTTTCGTGGTTCAAATTGCTTTAAGAAAAAAATTTAAAAGTTAATTTGTCTAAAAAAAGTTAAATAAATAAATAAAATAAAAAAATGGTAAATCAAATAAATTTTATTACATTAATTTGTAATATAGAGTAAATAAGGATTTTTATAAATATAAAGAAAAAATTAGATCTTTGAATATAGTTGCAATAAGATTATAAATAAAATAAAAATATCAAAAACAAAACAAATAAATATATTTTAAATCATAATATGTAGATTTAGGTAAATACAAAAATAGTGAATAATAAAAATTCTTAATTTAACATTATCTTTCTATTAAATTTAAAGTATGTTCAAGTGTATCAAGCAGATTTTCTTTTAAAATTACATTATTTATTACAATTAACCAAGAATAAAAACTGAAATCACCACCCGGACAAAATTCTAAAAAACAAAATAAACAAAAGTTATTAATAAAAATAAAATAATTATTTATTTATTTAAGATGAATTAAAGAAATGGGAAATACTTTATAGAAAAAATTAAATTGATGTTAATCTTATATGAAATTTTAATATATGGAAAGTTCAGAAGTCAATGAGTGTAAGATAGATGTTCTTTGAAAATGACTTGGCATCATTAAATAAAGCTTAATTTCTTTCAAATTGAATTCCCTTTAAGGTAGTTGTTCCGCCAAATGCGTTTTCTTAGGATTTTTTTGAAATTTATACAGATTATTATTTAAATACTGCTGCATCTATTGGTGGCAAAACGAAATTTATGAACAATACAGTTCCGGAGATATTAAATTTAAAAAATCGAGTTTTTCAGGCTCTTTAACATTGCACTTTACGGAATATCGGAAAGTTTACATACATATTTAATTATAATTAAGAAACTCTTCTTACCATTGTAATAAAAAACTAAACCAACATTAAACAATAACTAATACATTTTTTAAGAAAATTTTAATTCATAGTTACAACAAAGTTTCTGAGATAATAATGAATAAATAATGAAAAAATGTATAATGAAAAATTTACACTAAAAACAAGCTGGCAACAACGC
Source organism: Forficula auricularia (assembly GCA_024734495.1). Classification (NCBI taxonomy): domain Eukaryota; kingdom Metazoa; phylum Arthropoda; class Insecta; order Dermaptera; family Forficulidae; genus Forficula; species Forficula auricularia. Next base: position 6,072,859 of record JALMQS010000061.1, read on the forward strand.
ATTTATTTAACCTAAAAAGTGGGTTAACTTTAGTAATATTTTTGACGTTTTTTCGCTTCAGCCATTGTCTCAACAGCTTTCAATCGCTTATTAAGAACTTTTTGTTTTATAAATCTCCCTTTATAATGTATTTTATCTGAAATTTCTATGATAAAATATATACAAGGTCGGACAGTGTTGCCAGATTTGTCAAACGAGCACGGGATTGGCTAGTAGTGGTACATAAACAGCAAAAAGTTTTGGGCTTATGAATTATGAATCATTATTGTTTGTTCAATATACTCTAGTATTAACTATTTGCTACTATTATCGCGAAACAACTACCTTAAATAATTAATGTAAAGATTTAAGCATCTTTTTAACCGACTTCAAAAAAGGAAGAGGTTTTTTTTTTTTGTGTCTATGTTACCTCATATCTCCGCCAATTGTGAACCGATTTTGAAAAAAAAAATTGCATTGGGTTCAGACTAGCTTCCGATTGGTCCCGTTTTTTTTTCATTGGTATTAGACCTTTTTTGTTAGGTTTATTCAAGCCTAACTTCTTTGTTTATCAACAGATTTCGATAATTCTTTTTTTATTGGAAAGGGGGTTTCTTAGGGATGGTACCATATTAATTTGGTCAAGTTCTGATGATAAGATCACTATTAATAACATCACTAAAAAGAGAAAAATAAAAATAATTTTTAAGATAAAACTAAAACCGACTTCAAAAAATTAAATGCAACAAATAAAATACACCAAAAGGTATAAAATAATTATTATCTTATTTAGTTACAACTAAACGACGAAATATTAACATAAAATTACTTTTTGAAGTCGCGGCCAAACATATACATTTTATGAATCGCACTCGACGGATCTTACTTAGTACGCTCGCTTATATACATATTTCGTTTGGCACAGACTTCAAAAAGTAATTTCATGTTAATATTTCGTCGTTTAGTTGTAACTAAATAAGATAATAATTATTTTATACCTTTTAGTGTATTTTATTTGTTGCATTTAATTTTTTTGAAGTCGGTTTTATTTTTTTCTTAAAAATTATTTTTATTTTGAAAAAAGATGTAATTTTTCAAAAATCAACGCAGGTAATTTAACCACAATAATATTAACCCCTCTGATATGCAATGTAAAAATATTTCTACTAAAATCTTAGATTCGTCCCTAAATAAAATAAATTATTTTCTTAATATTATTGTGGTTAAATTACCTAGGTTGATTTTTGAAAAATTGCATCTTTTTTCAAAAAGATGCTTAAATCTTTAAATTAATTGTAATATAATATTACAAAAAGAAACAAAGAGGTTGTCCTCTGTTTGATGATTTTCAAGTAATATAATATGTTAATTTTCATCAATTATATTAGTTTCATTCGCACTTGGGCACTTTTTATTAATGTTTTTTGAATACACTGATTGACTTCTAATGCTTTAATTTAATAAAAGAACAAGATTTTAAATAATGATAATATTATTTGTTAAAATTAATTTACTTACCACATAAGTCTTTAATATTTAAAAATCCTAAAACAGATATTTTTCTTCTAGATAAGTCATGTATATCTGAAACAATTTTTTTAAGTACTTCAATGAAATCCTTATTGGAATCCTTGAAATTGCAAAGTATGATAGAGAATAATTGGCCTTTTGGTCTCAGAAATCCCACCTGAAAAAATATAATCTTTTATTACTTGAAATATTATATCTAATTTTTAAACTAATAATAATAATAATATGATTTAATTCCCAGTTTTTTTTGTTTTTGTTTTTAATGTAATCGAATGCAAAAAGGGCGCACCACCTATGGATCTTGAAAGACCCTTGCATTACCGAAGAGAAGGGAAAGTTGATTTAAGTGAGAGGGTGTAGACGTAGGTGTTTATGCACTCGGGTTTTGAAGGTTTGAAGATTATAAGTGCTGGGAAGAGTTCCAGTTCCTTGAAGTCATGGGGATATACGTATTGGCGAATGAAGTGGTCCGGCACTTTTCTAATTTGACCGCGAAAGAGTGTTGGGAGTCGGCAAAACGCGTGCTACGCGCAAAGTATGCTTTGGGGGAATTATTGATTTTATCTCATCAGAGCACCTGCCGTGATAGTATCTATAGAAAAGGGAAAGGGCAGAGACATTTCTTCGATGAGCTAGGGAGTCGAGGGAGTCGGTGAGGGTAGAATCGTCAATTAGCCTGGCGGCTCGTTTCTGAATTGCATCCAGGGTAGCAAGGGAATATTTAGAGGCTCCTCTCCATAGATGAGAGCCGTATTCGAGACAGGGGTGGATTTGGGCCTTGTAGATGGTGAGAAGATGTAGGGGCGTTTTTGACTTACTAGTGAACTTGATAATTTTTTATAAAAGAACATTCGTAAGAAGAGAGTAGGGCCCCGCTTTTTTATATATATGATCTTAAAGGACAAAGTCTATTTAGCTAGAGCCTATATATATATATAAAAATAAATAAATAATTTATTTTTCTTGAATAAATTATTTATCTATTTTATTGACAACAATAAATAAATAAAGAACAGATATCATAAATATCTCTTATAAGATAACCATACATATAAATATTTCTATGGATGTGGCATAGGTGTAATATAAATAGAAAGATATATATATATATATATATATTAGATATTCATTAAGTAAATAAAGATAAGAACCAATAAATATTTCTGATAATTTTAAATAGAAAAATATTGACTTGATGGGGACCAAGAATAGGTTATATATATATATTTCTATGGCTAGATCAAATATAAATAGAAAGATATTTATATTAGACATTCAATACATAAATAACAAAAAAAGTGAATCAGAATAAAATGCAATCTGTCTTATTTAATCTTAAAGCGAAAGGCATAGATTCCTACTTAATGTGGCGCTACGATTTGTAAAGTCGAAACAGCTGTTAGATTGAAATAAAACAGAAGATTCGAAACTCTGATTGAGCCAATAGAATAACAAATAGTATACTTAAAATAATTATTAAAGAATAATTAAATGATATAAATACAATAATTTGAAGGAATTCACGGGATTGTTCCACGTATTCAAGATGGAGAGATGAAATTTCAATTCGATATTGATCCTGGAGTCGAATGAAATTCGGATTTATAAATTGGTATTATAAAGTTTAACCTAGAGTTAACCGAAGGTTGACCTAGGGGTGGTCTAGGGGTGACCTATGAGGGGTGCTTTACTGCGACCCACTGAACACTTGAGATAGCTAAGATTGAATTATATGAGTCTATTTCACAGACGTCAATGCAATTCAATTTGAAACAAGAAAATTGGATTACGTGGCTCACACGCAAACTCGAATTAGATTCTTGCAGAAGAGGATAATCGAACAATAAATTGTACTGAATTAGTCGCAATATGGAAATAACCAAAGATTATAAAGAGAAATGAATAAATCATAAGAGATTGTATTCGTAGATCATCTTAATGGAAATAGACAAGGATTATAAAGAGAAATGAATAAATCATAAGAGATTGTATTCGTAGATCATCTTAATGGAAATAGACAAGGATTATAAAGAGAAATGAATAAATCATAAGAGATTGTATTCGTAGATCATCTTAATGAGTCTTTGTACATTGTCGACGTGGAATAGGAAAAAGAACATATAGAACATATGGTGGGGACTTGGCCGACGCAGCATAGCGATTACAATGTTAATTTTTGAATGTGCATTTATTTGCTCCCCTAATTATTTTAGAGTTAAAGTTCTTATAGGTTTTTTGTAGAAAAAAAATACTGAATCAGAACATATTTTTGTTTTCAAATTTTGAAATTTCAGAACCCTAATAATCATCATTATAAATAATTGTATTTTTACAAAAATCACTGAGGCCATGGAATTATTAAAACAAACAAGGCATTTTCATTTGTTGTTTCTATTTGACGTTTAATAGTGATGTCTTTAGTGATTATTTTAGAGCATAATTTGAATACAAAAAACTGAGCAGAATTAAAATTCTAAAAGATAATTACATCAGATTTTGTCTAATTCATAATTTAAAAGTCCAAAAAAAAGATTTTAAAAATGTAGATATTTATTTAAAAAATTTAAATTCAAAACTTTTATTGTTGTCGATTGTTTAAGTTTTATTGTTTATACTAGTCTCAAAATCGATTCATATTGGTGAACAAATCTATGATTATAAAACAAAACTTAACTTTTTAAAGTCAGTTCTTATTACAATTATTCATTACAAGTAAAAGTTGAAATAATTAAGTATTTTTATGCTGGAAATAGTGCTCGGCAAGTGAGTTCCTTGTTTAGCGTTAAATATCCGAATGGGCCAATTCCAGCTGGTACAACGGTTGACAGAATAGTTCAAAAATTTGAAACTACAGGCACTACTAAATAATTGTAAGTGTAATAAAGACGCACAGAATTTACGTGAAAACGAGGAAAATGAGAACACCTTCAATGTTTTGGCTGCAGTAACGGAAGATCCTAATACAAGTTTAAGGCAAATTGCGGAAAACGTTGGCTTACATCATTCCAGAGCATTGCGAATTTTAAAAAAGCACAAATACCACTCTTATATCAATGTCATCAAGAGTTGCAAGAAAATGATTTGGAGAGAAGAAATGCGTTTTGCCTTGAAATGATGGAAAAAAGTAATAAAGACAGAGATTTTTTGAAAAACATTGTTTTCACGGACGAATGCACGTTTACACTCCATAATGAACCAAACGTTCAAAAGTGTAGGGTGGGCTACTGAAAATCCACACAATGTTGTAAAGACCAGGACCCAATATCCCCGAAAAATTAACGTTTGGGCGGGAATATTCGGTCATCGCATTTTAGGACCATTTTTCTTAAATGAAAATTTAACTGGACAGCGCTTTTTGCAGTTATTGGAAGAGGATATAGTTCCGGCTGTAACGGAAAATGCTCGAGAAAACCAAGATATTTGGTTCCAGATAGATGGTTGCCCAGCACACAACAGCCGCGATGTCCGTGGATTTTTAAATAATCATTTTGAGAATAAAATCATTGGTCCGAGGTTTACGATTAGCTGGCCTGCAAGGTCCCCCGATCTTTCTCCCAACGATTTTTTTCTTTGGGGACATTTAAAATCAAAGATTTACTCTGGACAAACATTTCAAAACTTAGATCAACTCAAAAATCGTATACAAGCCGAATGTGATAAAATATCACAATACCAATTAGCAAATGTCAGACGAGAATTTTACGAAAGGTTGTTTAGTGGTAAATGGTGGTTTATTCGTACATTTGCTATGATTGTTATTTTTTGTTATAATTTTATGCATTTGTTAATTATGTTAAAAAATTAAATTCTGTTTACCTTACTAATTTTAATGTTTTAATTACGTTTAAAAATATTACTTATAATTTCGTTGATTATTCTTGTGAAAATTTAAAAGCTCGTTCTAAACTTCTTCTACGTGAATCTACTATTTTTATTTATCAATGACGAATAAAAAACTCAGCCCATTCAAATTTAACGAGTTTCTAATTATGGTAATCAATAAATTCTAATAAGAACTGATTTTAAAAAGTTCAAATATAACAAACGTCACTTAGAAACAACAAATGAAAATGCCTTGTTTGTTTTAATAATTCCATGGCCTCAGTGATTTTTGTAAAAATACAAATATTTATAATGTTGATTATTACGGTTCCGAAATTTCAAAATTTGAAAACAAAAATATGTTCGGATTCAGTATTTTTTTCTCTACAAAAAACCTATAAGAGCTTTAACTCTAAAATAATTAGGGGAGCAAATAAATGCACATTCAAAAATTAAAATTGTAATCGCTATGCTGCGTCGACCAAGTCACCACCCTGTATATAGGTAAATATATATATTTTGTTTATGTATCTATGTACTCAAGTACTGTGTAAATTAGTGTAGGGATTAGATTATAGCCAGAGGGAACGGTTTTAATGCTTTCTTAAATTGCAGTTTGTTTTATTATTAATTACCATATTAATATCAACATCTAGAGAAGCCTTTAATTTCAAGTAAGCGAAACCAACAAGCGTTTTTAAAGATAGAAATCGAAAACTTGGTCATTTGGTTCCTCTGCAAGGTATTACACTTAACTTAATATATATGAAAGAAATGTTGAATTCAATACCATATAATCCAATAATATATATGAAATGGCATTGAATTAAAATATACAGATTTTTCTTAACTTTGTAAATGAATTCAACATTTGTTCAACAAAGATCTTTTTTTATATAATGATACCGATGCAAGAAGAAAATATTTATATCAGAGGTTTATTTAGGTGGGTAGTTTTAAAAGATAATTCCATGAATAGCAAACAAAAGTAATATATTAGCCAGCTTGGCATTACAGTACAAGTACTGACAATGACCTTTTTACCTTTAAGGGTTATAGAGATAATGGGTCACATCTCCTATCCCCTTTAGGGCCTCCCAGAAGGATACATGCCACATTAATGAGATTGGGACTGCAGTAAATATGCAAACAGCACACAACACCAATCTAAGAAATAACCGCGCTACATGTCGGTTGTCTTCGGTGATCATTATGGGAACCGGTCCTTTCAATTAGCAAAAGCTGTTGGTCTAGAATAATAAGTCCTCATTTAATTCACACTATAAATCTATAATTATCAGTAAATCGGAGCCGAAATGTATAATTACATGGGTTAACTTATTAAAAATTTAATTATATAACAAATATGACAACATTATCTAGTAATATACAATGGAGTCAAATGCCGGACTCGATCTGAACGAATTGTGACGCCGCGAATGTTTTATCCCACTCGAAATGAATAACTTCAACATTTCATAATGAGTTATCGTTGTGAGACAGAATATTTTCAATTTTTTTCAAATCAAGTTAGAATAATAATAGAATGCTTGGAGGCCCCTCTCCACGAAAGCGAGCATTATTCAAGACAGGGGCGAATTTGAGACTTGTATAATATAAGGAGTTGAGTGGGGGTGAAAAAGCGTTTGGTTCGGAAAAGAAAGCCAAGCTTACATACTGCAGCTTTTCCTACTGATATAATATGGTCATTCCAAGAAAGGTCAGAACCTAAGGTGACACCTAACATTGATATTTTATCACGGAATTACAATGAGCTCGAATCAAAGGAAATGTCAGGAAGGTTCCTATCTACGCGCCTAGAAATTAGACAGCATTGCGTTTTGCTAGCATTAAAGTTTACAAAGTTGTGAGATCTCCAATTTCCGTAAAGGAAATTCGTTCCTTGTTAGGAAACATTTTGGTTACACATTTTCTAAAAACCACTCAGGGGACCTTGAAAAGTAAAGATGTAGAAATATTTCAAATACGAATTTTTTCATGAATACATATTTTCTTTACTACTAATAGAATCATCGATTCTATTTTATTGAGTAATGGCAATTAAACTTATACCATTTGTGAACCGAGATCTTTAGAAGTTAGGTGTGGACCAACAAATACAGTCAAGATACAAAATTGTTGCAACCATCTTTGTCAATATAAAGTCGAGATATATTATCGCAAAATGGAGATAGATTTAAAGAGTTGAGAACGTATATTCATACATACATTTCATTTACATATTTAAACATTTAATTTATTTATATAATTACCTTTTCAAATAAATGGCCCAGAATGTAAATTACTCCTAAATTAAACTGGGTTAAAATTGGAAATCCATTTATAATTAAAGATTCATCCTTGGTTAATTTGGATATTGTTTGAGTCAATTTAAAAAAACATATATCTTGAGAATATTGATATCTACCCAAAAATGTTCCCATCGAAAAATTCATATGAAAATCGAAGATTTTATAATTTTTTTTGATTGAATTTGAAATTTCTTCCGCTATTGGATCCTGGAAATTATTTTTAATAATAGATGATGGGTCAAGTTCAAATTTATGGATAATTAGATCCAAAATTTGATTTTTCATTTCTAATAAGCGGCTTTCACAAAATTTGGAACTTTCAATTCTTGAAAGGGCCTTTCCAAATTTTAAATCAATATTTGCACGTGGATTTTTCATCTAAAACAAAAACAAATTTACATTTATACGGAAAAAATGGATAGAAATATATGGAAAAAATTATTCTATGTATATAAGTCATCCAAACGTACTTAGGTAAGATGATAGCGGTATATAAAACACATTTATGAGAATAAGTCAAAAATTACTTACACTTTTCGTTCTACAACTTTATTAAACTAAGATAGGTGTACAACAGATACATTATTTTTCGATATAGTCTCCACCTTTAGCAATGCACTTGGACCAGCGAGCCACAAGCTTCCGGATGGCTTTCTGGTAGGTTTTCGGTTGGTCATGAAGCCACTTTTGCACCGCGTAGCTAGACGACAACTGACGCGATCGTGATTAAATTCCGCACACGTGACCACAGACGCGCCAACTCAACGCATGCGTATGTGGCCGCCTCCTATCTTAGTTTAATAAAGTTATAGAACGAAAAGTGTAGGTAATTTTTGACTTATCCTCGTATATAAGTCAAGGCTGGGAACGATAAAATACATGTATTTGTAATATATTTGTATTTTAAATAAATGAGGTTAAATAAAGTATTTCAAATACATTGCTGCCAGTATTTTGTATTTAAAATAATTATAAATTTATATCGAAAATACTTGAAATACATTCTGTTTAATATTCCCTATATATTTTTTAGATTATAGAAGATCATGTTTATCAATAAAGAAGTTTTGGATGAAACCACGTAATCGAAGATTTTTAATGAGATAAACTCATTAGAATCCACGACGTTTCGATCTGTGTTCAGGATTCATCATCAGCTGTATATCTAAGGTTGCGTATTCTAAAACTAAAGTCCTTTTCGAAATGTTGGGCATTCTAACGAATGATTTCATTTCTTCAAGATAATATTTCTATTACCGGTCTATTTGTCTATTTATTTCAGTTTTCCCATCAACTACGATAATTATCAAGTTAAATGTTTGAAAATAACATTATATATTGATTGTTCTAATTTGATAACATTATATTTGTGCCCATGATTATGAAAGTGGACTAAGTCAAAAAATTAAAAAAATTAGTTTTTTCATATTTTATGTTCCATCCATTTAAAAAGTACAGAATATAGTAATGAGATGTCGGTTTTGAAAATCGCATAAAATTGAACCGTTAAGTGGATTTCTAGTTGTCTTATTATACAGAATTCGAATCTTGTTTATTTTATAAAACTTTAAATATCTCGAAACTAACAATCAATGATTTAGACCACTTTCATAATTATGGGCACATTTATTTTGGGACTAGAAGAGTTAAATCTAAATATATATTTTTATAGATAACAGAACAAATCCAGAAATAATGTTAGTTTTGAGTATAAATCAATGTTTTTACTTTACCATACAGGTTATGGTTAAGTATTGTAATCGTGTATGAAAAAAGTGTTGTTTTTTTTTGTACTTTTTTTCAAAATATCTCAAAAACGGCTGAAACTATTTTGATTAAAAAAATTGAGCGCAACCGTGGCATTTCGGTCTACAAAAAAGCCCTAATAATTAAACATCGAAAAAATTATATTTTTCGAGATAATAATTGTTTTGTCAAAATGTCTGTTAGTTAGTCTGTCTGTTAGTCTGGTTGTCCGTTAATCTGTGCGTTACCAAATTTTTGTGGACGAGCTAGCTCAAAAACTAGTGTGAATATCGAAACCAAATTTCACACTTAGCTTTGACGCATTGAGATTAAGAGCTGATTAGATTTTGGTGCATATCGACCCAAAATTAAGGGGAGTAGAGGGGGGTTAAAAATTAAAAATCTAGGCCATTTAAGCAAACTCGACCAAATTTTGTATATATAATCTCCAAAAGTCAAAAAATGCAAAAATTAACCCCCCTACATGATTATAAATAATTTTATTAAATATAAGTGAGGGGCCATGTTGTATTGTAAAGTCAAGTGGATGGCCACATCAGAACGTGTCAGTTTATTTAATTTGATATTATTTTATGTATTTCAGATAGATTTTTTTGAGTATATTTGTATTTCAAATACCCAAAGTGGGGAATTTTGCCTCTCTCTGATAATAGTGAAAATGAAAATGAGACACCTTGGTTATGTTTCAGTTCTAAATATAGATGAGAATTAAAAAACAGAATAAATCAGTAATTTTTATTATAATACCTGGGTAATATAAGTAAAAAATTTTGATAATTACTAATAAATACTCATTGAAGGAGACAATAAAAGAGTGTGTCTTCTGCTGGAATTATAAATTTTCATCATCATCATTGAGTATACAGTCCTAAGACTGGTTTGATGCAACAATCCGTCTCCACTCGACTCTGTCCCCCGCCAGCTGTTTAACCTCTCTAAATGTCTGGCATCCCATATCCCCAATTATTTGGTTGAAATATTCTAATCTGGGTCTTCCCTTCCCCTTTTCTTTCCCACCTCCCCCTCCAAGATATCCCTAAGCAGTCCCCCATGTCTCAGTGTGTGCCCCATCATCTGACCTCTTCTCTTCTTCAGACTCTTCCACAAAGGTTCTTCTTTCTCCGATTCTTCCAAGAACTTCTTCATTTGTAATTTTATCCATCCATTTGATATTCATCATTCTTCTGTAGCACCACATTTTCGAAAGCCTCCAATCTCTTTCTCTCCGCTTTTCCAATTGTCCAGGTTTCACACCCGTACATGGCTATGCTCCATACATATGTCTTCAATAGCAACTTCCTGTTTGCTAAGCTGATTGAGGAGGAGCATAGTAGTTTTTGTTTTGAATTAAACCCCATTTTTGCTTGGGCAATTCTTGATTTAATTTCGTTTTTGCTCCTCCCATCCCATGTTATTTTACTTCCTAGGTAGCGGAATTCCTTAACTCCTTCTAGGTTTTCTTGGTTAATTTTGATGCATTCCTGTCTCGTTTGTTCTTTTTTGTACATACTAGGACCTTGGTTTTATTCTTGTTTATTTTCATTTTGATTTCTTCTATTAGGATTTGGTTAATTCCATTCAAGGCGTCCTCTAATTCTTTTTTATTGCTTCCTAGAAGGGCAATGTCATCGGCAAATCTTAACATAGCGATCTTTTGACCTTGGATTTCGATACCTGTATCAATTTTGTCTTTGAATTCTTTAATCGCTTCTTCTATGTATAAGTTGAAAATCATGGGTGACAGCACACATCCTTGTCTTACACCTTTTTTATTTTGGCTTCTCTTTGTTCATCACCAATATTTATAATTGCCGTCTGGTTTTGATATAGATTGTAGATTAGTCTTCTCTCTCTGAATTTTATTCCCGCCTGTTTTAATATTTTAAACATAATTTCCCAATTGACGATAAATTTTATTTATTTATAACGAGACTATAGTTTCGAGGGCTTTGCCCTCTTCATCAGTCTATTAGATTCATAAATTAATTCCTGTGAATACATTGTAATAGACTGATGAAGAGGGCAAAAGCCCTCGAAACTATAGTCTCGTTATAAATAAATAAAATTTATAATTCCAGCAGAAGACACACTCTTTTATTGTCTCCTTCAATATATAAAAATTCTGCTACTCTCGGCAAAAACTTTCAATTTAATAAATACTCATTTTAAACCATTTTATATCTTCCTCATGAGGCCAAGTTATATTCCACTGCATCAGTTCATTTTTAATCATTAATAACTGATCCACTGGGGGTAATTTTTCTTTTATTTTTTTTTCTACAAAAGTAGTTTCTTGAGACTTTTGGTCAAATGTTGAATATATTGCTTTTGGCTGTAAAATTTAAATTTCACTAATTTATCATGTAGGTATATGTATAAAATAAATAATTCAAAAATTGAAAAACAAAAAATTATCTTTACTTACAATATGTTTTTGTCCAACAATTTCACAATTCGGCGAAATTGGCTTGAGAGAATATTTGTTAAAAAAAAATTCAGCGACTAAATGTCGTATCCGTTTAACGTGGAATTCATTATTTTTACTTTTTGTTTTAAAAAGTTCTATATTTCTATTTATCGCTTCAATCTGAAAGAATAAAATAATTAATTGATCAACATTTAATTAAAATTAGAATTTTTTTTATTATTTACCTGAAGATTTTTATAAAAATCGGCACATGCTAAAAATTGATCAAAGAAATAGGGACATATAGATTCCTTAGGTAAAATGGCATTTTCAGATGTTTTCTTTTCGTAAAATATATATAAATATTATATTATTGAATTAGTCGATAAGGATATATTAATTTATTTAACTATTAACAATCAAAGATTAACCGTAAAAAGTCTTCAAAGGAGTTAGCCATGGTTCTATATAGGCAAGGCCTTTGTAATCCAAGCAAATGAAATAAACTTCAGAATTGCCTTCTTTACTTGTGACTGGTTTGAATACATGAATTTGATTAAAAGCATTCCATAAAAAATTAATTAAACAGCATGATTCAGATTCAAATAAAGTGAACATTTTCATTAGAAAAGAACCTCCTAAAAATTAATAATAAAAATAAATCAAATTGCTTTAATAAAAATAAATGATTAGGATATAAATAAAAATTATTGAAGCAGAATTATCATTAAATAAAAAAAAAATCGCTTTCCGAGGATTCTGTGCTTAATATTTAAATGATAAATTAAATCTTTATAAATATTAAGTACAAAAATTGGCTAAAAACACGTGTGTGCTGATATTACTTGTATCTGCTCTATGAGGTATCTGCCTCAGAGCATCTTCATGAGTCAATAAATAAATAAAATGGATGATCTGGGGCCACGATAAACTTAATTTAAAAAATTAATTGAAAGTAATGGAAGGCAGCCCATGGGTAGTGAGGAAAGAAAAAATTAACACATCAAATAAGGTCTAATTTATTGGAATCCTTCCTTCTTTACTTTCAAACCGACGTTTCGGAGGATTCTTCCACCCTTCTTCAGGGTTTCAAGGGGTCAATGAAGGAAACAAATAAAATGCTTCCTTCCTCTCTCTACAACAGTGCTGAAGAAGGGGGAAGAATCCTCCGAAACGTCGGTTTGAAAGGAAAGAAGGAAGAATATACCCCTTATTTGATATGTGTTAATTTTTCTTTCCTCACTACCCCTCGGCTGCCTTCCATTACTTTCAATCAAAAGTTCTACCAGCCCGTCTCTCTCCAGAGAAAATTTCGTTGCAAATTAATTAAAAAAAATTTAGTCTAATTCAATTTAATTATATTTTTACGGGGATATCTTAAACATACTGATAATTTTTTTTTATTTTCGACCTTTCCTAAAATAATCATTCGATTAAATTTTAATACGATTTGAATACACATATAAGCAGTAAAGTTTGTATCTTATTTAGTTTACGAGCTACAAGACGAACAGTAATAAGATTCAGTTTTACTTTTATATGGAAACCTAAAAAAGAAGCCGGACCTAAAGGGTTTGAAAGATGGCTAGACTAACAAATCAGAAATCATGGACCCTAACAAAAATTTAAAAGCGCCTTATTAAATAAATCGGAAGACAATGTGAAACCACCCAGATGAAAAATTTGCCCACACCATTACTTCAGAATACTCTCCATAGTAAACGGCAATGCTCAACATCGAGTATGGCACTAAAACAGGGGTCGGCAACCTGCGGCTCTTTCTATGTCAAGATGCGGCTCTCCAGTTTCACGCGAAAATATTAATAACTATGTTATTTTATTTTCAAAACTCATAAAAAAATATTATACTGCAAGTAAAGTAAGAAGCCAACTAACAAATAAAAATCTGGAGGTGTGCTTGAAACTGGAAACAACAAGTTATGAGTCAGATTTAACCAAACTTTCAAAAGGCATCCAAGGCCAATGCTCTCATTAATGTAACTATCTATTATTCAATAATTATAGTTATATTATTTATTTACTAATTTTATTATTCTAGCAGAGCTAGATAAAATACTTTAATATTAATAAAGTTGTTGTAGGAAATAAGGACAATAGCTTATGCAAATAATTTTTATTTATTGCCAACGTTTCGTCAATTTTGTTGACTTCCTCAGGGCTCAAATAAATTAACTTCCTTGCATATTTGTCATTTTATCAATATTCCTTCTTAGCAAACTTATCAGGCCAATCATCAAACAGATTGAAAATATTAGTTTGATGACTGGCCTGATATGTTTGTTAAGAAGGAATATTGATAAAATGACAAATATGCAAGGAAGTTAATTTATTTGAGTCCTGAGGAAGTCAACAAAGTTGACGAAACGTTGGCAATAAATAAAAATTATTTGCATAAGCTATTGTCCTTATTTCCCTACAACAACTTTATTAATTTAATCGATGGACATAAAAATAATCAAAATACTTTAATATGTTTTGTGCGAAACATTTGTATGTTTTTATATGAATAAATATTATTTCATATTTAAAGTTATTTATTTTAAATCAAAAATCAAATTTATATACCTAATCCTAATCAAATACCATAATATTGAAACAAAAATGTTAGTGGCTCTTTAAAAACTGGGAAATTTTGTAAATTGTAACTTTTGGCTCTTCCGTCTCAAAAGATTGCCGACCCCTGCACTAGAAGAAAGGAGTGAGATCCACAGCTCTAGGCTGCTGATGATTTATTATTTTAGAATAAAAGTCTCATATAACAATGATGAGAGTAGTAGATTCAAATTGTATATATGAAATTCAGATAAAAAAAAGATTGTTTTAGAATACCAGTTTCTAAAATTTGAAGAGCAGTAAATGTTTCCCAATAATTCAGAGGGGAAACTAAATTTTCTTGTTCCCCGGGGTCTTTTTGACAATCTATACTTCCATCCGCTGTCACCTATAAAAATTAATCATATATAATCAGTATTACTATTACAATTTTTAAGACTATTTTAATTACAAAAATAATAAAAAATAATACACATTCAAATAAAATATTAATATTTTTTGGATTATATTATGTGGAAAAATAAGAACTAAGTAGTTGTATTAAACAAAATAGAATTGTATTCTTAATTTTTTTTATAAATTAAATTAGAAAATAAGGAAAAAATTTTTATAGGCTAAAGGACCAAACAAATTCGAACCCGCAACTTCACATACCCAGTGTAGTGTGAAGCTCTAATGAACTTTGCTAAAAGTTTCCACTCCCAGATTGACCCTAAATGTTATATAAACATATAGAAAGTTTTCCTTTAATTAAATTAAATTAGAGAACGAAGAAAATATTTTTTATTATAGACAAAAGGATCAGCCGGGATTCGAACCCGAGATCTTCGCATGTGCGCTGCGATGCCTTCATAAGAGCCTTAGCTCTTATCCTCTCGGCCACTGATCCCCGAACTCAAGCTAATACCTAATGTCTATATGAATTTGGAATTTCATTTTTATTTAATCTTTAATCTCTTCCTCGTTCATTTTTGCAGCTCTTTAGTGGCCGGACTATTATTAAACTATATTCAAACGCCTCCCAATCGATAGATCAGGCCACTACAGAGCTGCAAAAATGAACGAGGAAGAGATTAAAAGATTAAATAAAAATGAAATTCCAAATTCATATAGACATTAGGTATTAGCTTGAGTTCGGGGATCAGTGGCCGAGAGGATAAGAACTAAGGCTCTTATGAAGGCATCGCAGCGCTCATGCGAAGATCCCGTGTTCGAATCCCGGCTGATCCTTTTGTCTATAATAAAAAAATATTTTCTTCGTTCCTAATTTAATTTAATTTATAATTGTCTTTCGACGCGGCCTCGTTGTGATTGCGCCCCGAGGTAAAGAAAAAATTATTTTCGACCTTTGGGTTTGTGATCAATTGGGAGGTGTTTGAATATAATTTTCCTTTAATTTTTAATTTATTTATTTTTTAGTTCCAAGTTTGGAAAATAATTAAATTTTCTCAAAGTCATGAAGCGAAATTACAAATGAGGCCTTTTTCAAACAAAGACAATTGATTATAAATTAAATTAGAAAATAAAGGCAATTTTTTAGGGTAGGTATATATTTGTAATTTAATTCTTTTTTAATGTATTATCGGAATAAATTATTAAAAATTATTAAAGACTTCTAAAAAATTATTATAATAATCTCAATTTTAAATCAAAAGGGATATATTGATGGCCTATATTTATCTGAAGAAGGCATAATATAATTTTCAACGTTTCTTAGATAATACCAATAAGAGAGAATTAAACCCAATTTGATTTTTTCAAAGTGACAAGCCACCAGAAAATAAAAAGTCGACGCCGAGAAATTAAATTCCTTCACAGAAGGGGCAGCTTTTTAATTCAGCAAAAGGTTCCTCTCATCACAATTGTCTTATGGGCTATTCGACTTGATGCACAAGCAGCGCATCTCATGCATATTTAGAAATTTCTCCCAGTCAAGTGGACATGTTCACCGAATAGGTTATTTGATATTCTTCTAAATTTTGTGTAAATAAAATTTGGAATTTAATATAAAGGATTTTTTTTATAAATAAGTTTTTTTAATCAATAAAATGAAAAAATAAATTATCTTACCAACATAATTCTTCCTAATTGTTGCTTTACATTTTTAACGATAAAATTCATATTTTCTTGATTCATAAGATTTCCAGTAAAATCGGCTCCAAAATTCCAATTATCTATTGTATTTAATATAAATCGGTCATCATTTATCATATTAGATAGAGGATTTCCTTCATAATATGGATTAAGAGTTGTGGCTCTCCAACCCCACTGAAAATTATATATTTAATTAAAATTATAAATTTATATTAAAAGAATATATTCACAAATAAAATTAAATGAATAAAAAACGTTTTGTTGAAATTGAAAAAATTTACTGAAATTTAAAATATAAAAAAATATTTATAAAATTATTATTTAATAAATAATTCTCAACGTTTTATTTTAAAATGTTATATTTTTAAATAAAAATATATAAACCTTAGTATTTGGATGGTGCGATTTTAAATAATGATTTAAAGATGCGATAAATGCTCCAGGGGCTTCACATAAATGGACTGAATTGAATGTGTTATTTTGTACAGTGTGGTCCGATATTAATGGAAAAGTACTAACAATTTCATAAAATTTACACCATGCCTAAAAATGTAAAAGTATTTGATTTATTATAAAAATAAATGAAAATTTTAATAAAATAAAATAAAAACATGATAATACAGAAAAAAATATGCAATCAAGTAAATACCTGAGTTAATAATTCTGGTTTAATTTGATTTTTTATTTTCCATGAAATACTACCAGCTCTGTTTGTAAGTTTGGTATGTTTATGCCATACGTCTAAGTTAAAAAGATTCAATTTATTTTTTACTGAGTTCAATTCTTTTTTCATTTCTTGACCGGGATCAATCTAAAAAAGAGATAATAAAAAAATAAGTGAAAATATTATCGTTCTTAATACTATTTAATTATATAGGTTAAGGATAGTGTTTATAGAAAATTTTTTAAAAAAATGTTCTATTCCCAATAACCTACATAATTATAATATTCTAAAATGACCTACAGGCTACATATTTATAAATTAACTATAATAATAATATCAGAAAACTCTTTAAGTATAAGATACTTTTTTTTTAATGCAATCGAATGCAAGAAAGATGCAGCCCCTATGGATCTCGAAAGACCCTTGCATTATAGAAAAGAAGTGGAAGTTGATCAAGGGTGGAGGCGTAGGTGTTTGTGCAGGTTTTGAAGGTTTGAAGATTATAAGTGTTGAGAAAGATGAGAGGCCGGGAGAGAGTTCCAGTTCCTTGAAGTCATGGGGACAAACGTATTGGCGAATGAAGTGGCCCGGCACTTTTCTAATTTAACTGCGAAAGAGTGTTGGGAATCGGCAAAACGCGTACATGGTTTGGGGAAATTACTGGTTTTAGGGTCATTCTTAGTTATGGAGTGTTAAGCATGGTCTACTACTATCAATCTTTACTATTGTATGGAATTTTGGTCTGGGGAAATATTCATGAGATTATTTTGAGAGGTCTTTCTGTTGCTCAGAATATTATTATAAAAATTATTTTAAAGAAGCATCCAACATTTGGCACTCTGGCATTATACGATGAGTTTAAAATACTAAATTTGAGACAGCTATTCCCATTGAATGCCTCTATTCACGTATATAAAATAAATTGTACTGCAGCTTTATCCTACGCGTATCTCTAATAGAACAAATATAATTTTGCCTAAGTTTAAAACTGAATTGAATTTGCAATTTCGAAGAGGGCACATCTCGCATATTTTGACAAATACACTTTTTCATAAAAATATTATCTAAAAACTTCCCTGCACCTACTATGCTCGAAAAAGGCACTAAAGTATTAATTTTACTGCTCCCAAAATGTAACTCAAAAATAAATATAGCTGTCTCAAATTTATGGCCTTCTTTCCTAACACCTACCTAAGAGAATTCCATGACCACTTGTAATTATTTCTGTTTTATAAAGAGAAATCAATGAGGATGTCCTCTGCTTGATGCAAATGTGTATACATATATATATATTAATTATAACTATTTATTGAACACAAACAACAAATAATACAATATAACTACGTTATAATTAATTATAGGTATATATATCGGGTGAGTTTCCTATCTGAAACAGTCCTATAACTCAAAAATAGTGCATTATATGAAAAAAAGTTTCAAATAAAAGTTTATTTATATCGGGGGGAACTAAACTAAGCAATTGTTTGTCGGCCTAGAACAAGCTTTCAAAGGTATTTGGAGGTCAACTTCTGTTTTTTAAATAGAAACCTATTTTTATTTGATGTCGAATAAAAATTTTTTAATAAAAGTTGTTCAATTTTTTTGTAGATTCAGAATATGTACAGAAACATATAGGTTTCTACTTAAAAAACAGAAGGTGACCTCGAAATACCCATGAAAGCTTGTTCTAGGTAGACAAACAATAGCGTAGTTTAGTTTCCCCCTTGATGTAAATAAACTTTTATTTGAAACTTTTTTATATAGGTAATACACTGTTTCTGAGTTATAAGACTGTCTCAAGATAAAAAACTCACCCGGTATATATGTATATATCTGCGATTCTTTTACGGCTGATTCCGCATATCTCATCCTGTTTTCCACCTCTCTCCTGTAGTCCCCGGGCATTGATCGCGCTCAGCACGTCCTGATGCCAGGTCCTTGGGGGTCGTTAAAATTAATTATAAATAAATAAATAAATCTTTAATGACCTGCTTAGAGGCACAAGTCCTCGGTGGGTAGGTAGGTCCTCCAAACATCAATACAATCTACCCAGACAGACTGGAATATTGCAGCAATATTGCGAATCTTGCACAATATTGTTGCAATATTGCCGCAATGTAAAAGAGGCGGACATAGGAATATTGCTGCAATGTTCCTGCAAGGTTTAATATTGCTGCAATGTTCCTGCAAGGTTTAATATTGCTGCAATATTCCCTTCTGTCTGGGTAACTACAATAAATTAACAAACATCAATACAAATTAACTACAATTTAACAAATGAGTGATTTAAAAAAAATTTCATATTTTAATAAAAGCTTTAACAGCTACATATTTAATAATTATTTTAAAATTATTTTATTTTTCTCAATTCAATGGAGTTGAAACTCCCATGGTTTAAGTTATCATCTGAGCTCATTTCTCCCTAAGATTTTATATTAAGATAAATCGTAGAGAAATTAAATTAATTTTATTACTTTCCAATTCGTTTCCTTATAAATGACATAGGGTTTCGGTAAAGAACAGTCGCATGATCGTAAAAACGAAAATTTCTTCTCAAAACAGAAATTGATTTCTTTTTCATAAAGTGATTTGTCATAGTCATTCTGTTGAGTAAATTTTGATGAGTTTTGGGAACCACCGAAAGAGGATGGTAGCCCGAATTGGCTTAAATCTTGGTCCATATAATTGTTATCCCGGGAGCTCATTTTAGTCTCTGCAAAGGTAATAAGCTTTGAATTAAATAGATTAGATATAATTTATTTATTTAATTTTACTTACTCAAATTGGATTTTACTTCCAGTTTTTATTATTTGTTATTTCATTTTAAATATTTATTAAAAATAGTAATTATAAAGTGAATAAAATTATTAGAATGGTATTATATTTCTATTAGTTATGTATAAAAAAGCTTGTAAAAAGGTAACATTTCATGCAATTGCTTGTCAAATTTCAAATGGTTCAATATTTGAAGAGCATTTTGGAGTTGAGATTGAGAGTTTCTCCTGAAGGTGGCACTGCATGCTAACACCATTTATTTTTTTAAATAGGGTAAAAGTCATGCGCGGATCCAGAGGTGTGTGTGTGTGTGGGGGGGGGGGGGGGGGGCAAAGCATTGAAGAACTAAATTTTTTATAATATGTTTATTTAAAACTATTGAGCTAGTTATTTGGAGCGAGAGAAGCTGGAAATTACTAAAATAAAAATGCACAATGAAATTAAAAAAAAATTTTAGAGTAGTATTTTCTTCAATTTACATTAATTAAAACATATGGTAAAACTTGCTCGCTGCCCCCCCCCCCCCCCCATGTGAACCACTCCAAAAATAATGAAGTGATACAAAGGGTCCCCGCTTACCTCTAATTTTCGGAATTTTATTTTTTATTATTTTCATGTCTCCTAAAAATTAAATTTATGAACCTTTACAAAAATGGCGAAGTGATACAAAGTCTATCTTTCCTCTCATTTTCGGATTTTTTAAGAAAATAAAGTTTCACTTTTAAAGAAATTTTAATTTATTCGAATAGTATATTTGTATTTTATTATTAATAAATCTATTTTTTAATTTTATTTATCTTGGTATATGACTTCAGAAACAAAGCCCATTTATTATTTACTTATGTATGTCTGTAAATTGGTTTAAGGGTAAAATTATTGCCAGCAAAATTTTTGTAGTTTCCCGGGCATCAAAAATCTTTTAAAATTTGAACAGGAATCAAAATGTGTTTCCAGGGCCGGCGCTACCGGGGGTGCAACCCGTGCGGCTGCACAGGGCCGCACAGGGCGGCAGAAAGGCAAGGTGGGCGGGGGTCGCAGCGGTTAAATGTGACTGTCTAAAACTAGGTTAGATGACCTAGCAACAATATCAATCGAACATGAATTGGGAGAAAAATTGAACTATACTGATTTAGTGAACGACTTTGCTGCTGTTAAAGCAAGAAAAATGTTTTTTTAATTCCAAATAACTTTTGTGATGAGGAAATGTTTTAGAATCAGTATTTGGTATTTCTCCATGTATACAGTATCTTAACCTACTGTAAATTTAAAATTACAATAGTGTACAAGAACTGTTGACACAATTTGTTTGTAAAATATTTTTTATTTCTAAATAACACCAGTAAACTAATAACTGCTATGTTTGATGTTTCTAATTGTTATTTTATCCTATCTTTGTTACTTCCTAGTACTATTATGCTGATTTCCGGGCCGGGAGGAGCAAGGTATGGGGGGGGGGGGCGCCAAACAAATGCTTTGCACGGGGCGGCAAAGTGAGTTGCGCCGGCACTGTGTGTTTCCGAAACTCGCCACCAGTTGTAGCTGGTAGCGGTTTTATAAATCAAATCGTTGGCAACACTGGTAGCTGCAAGCAGAGAGCATAGATAAAAGAGTATACTGCAAGCGTAGCAATAAGTAATGGAAGATGAACAGTTCTGTTATTTATCGAGTTTCTAAATTCATTCTTGTGTTATTAAGAAATATAATATTTTTATAAGTTACTATAATTTATTTATTTTATTTCTATCTAATTTAATAATAATGAATTTTATTTTCATGTAATTTAGTGATTCTTTGCATTATTGAACCTTAATAAATTCTATTCACATGACATTTGTTTACCACACTCATAACCATATATAAATATAATTTAATCATTTGAACAAAAATGAAATCGAAACATACAAAAAGGAAAAGGGATTCCAGTTCATCGTCATCTTCCCAAGATGATTCCAATTCTAGTGATAGTTCATCTTATTCTTCGGACTCGAATGAATCCGACAATTCAAGTTCTTCTGGATCCTCGTCACCCAAAAGCAAGAAACAGAAAAAGTTTTCTGACAAACTCTTGAATAAAGAGAAAAAAGACAAGAATAAAGAAAGAAATAAACACGAAAAGGAGGTAACAAAAAACTTATTAAAAACTAAACCAAAACATAAATTATATGGAATTAGTTCTTCAGAAAAAACTGTTAAAGAACATAATAAATCAAGCAAAGAAGAAAATTTGAACGCTATAACTATTAAAGAAGAGCCCTTAACTGAGGATGAAGCAAATACTAAAAGCAGGAAAAGAGGATATCATAGAAGCAGATCACCAAGGCAAGATATATCAGAAAATGATAACAGGTAATTTGACACATTCTTTTTTAAATAATTTATATTTTTATTTTATTTTTTTATTTTTTATTTATTTTTTATTTATTTAATTTATTTTTTATTTATTTATTTTATTTATATTTATTTTATTTTATATATGAGCCGTTTATTTTGAAAGTGGCCTATGTCCATTGTTTGTTATTTCGAGATATTTTTATAAATACATATATTTCCCTATACCTAAAATGAATAGTTTTTTAAATAAAAAATATCTTAAATTTCACTCGTCCAAAATGTATAAATAATTAAGATCTAGACCAGTGTTTCTCAACCTATGTGCCCTGAGAGATTGTCAAATGTTTCGCAGGGGTTTTTGACAAATAATAAAATTGCACGTGTTTTGTAACTTTAAAATTGTATTTGTAATTACCTCAACAGTTACAAAAAAAATATTTTTAGATTAATTTATAAGA
Organism: Forficula auricularia; assembly: GCA_024734495.1. Taxonomy (NCBI): domain Eukaryota; kingdom Metazoa; phylum Arthropoda; class Insecta; order Dermaptera; family Forficulidae; genus Forficula; species Forficula auricularia. The sequence continues at coordinate 6,095,572 of JALMQS010000061.1, forward strand.
TCTTATTAAATTGGAAAAATAAATTGAATTCAGAGTTGTATATTGAATAATTTTTAAGAAAAAATAAAACCGACTTCAAAAAAATTAAATGCAACAAATAAAATACACTAAAAGGTATAAAATAATTATTAACTTATTTAGTTACAACTAAACTACGAAATATTAACATGAAATTACTTTTTGTACTCGTTGCCAATGCGATTCATAAAAGGTATATGCTTGGCACCGACTTAAAAAAGTAATTTCATGTTAATATTTCGTAGTTTAGTTGTAACTAAATAAGTTAATAATTATTTTATACCTTTTAGTGTATTTTTATTTGTTACATTTTAATTTTTTGAAGTCAATTAAAAAGACGGACGTTTCGTCACTACCTCTGTGACTTCTTCAGAGAGTTATTCTTCAACTCAATTGTATCATATTATCCTAAAAATTCAATCTTTTTTAATTTATTTTATTCTTAAAAACCTTGATTTTTCATCACAGTTAAAACAAAGAACGACAGAAATCACATTGTGTTGAAGAAAAAGTCGCTGAAGAAGTTGCAAATATAGTGACGAACCGTCTATCTTATTCAATATAAAACTCTGAAATCAATTTATTTATCCAATTTCTTAAGATCTTATAAATTAATAAAATTATAGATACGATTCATCAAATAAAATTTTTAAATTTACTTTCTGTGCCGCGAATAATTCCAGATATTTTTAAGTGACTAAAAAAGGTTGAGAAACACTGATCTAGACGAGTGAAATTTAAAATATTTTTTATTTAAAAATCTATTCATTATTATTATTTTAGGTATAGGGAAAATTTAATAAACTTGTATTGGATTTTTATGTAGAACTCAAAAATACTAAAATTTATGCCATGCCTCATTAGAAAAAATTGAATATTAACAACTTTTTAATTTTCAGAAATAAACAATTATTATGGTCATACTGGATATAAAATTTGAATTTTTATGATTAAGTAAAATTCTTTAATGTCTAATTAAGAGTTCTAATTAGTCAAATTATTTCTACAAATAATATTTTATTATTAATTTTTAAAGATGAACGCTAATTGGTAAATTTTACAAACTATCTAAAATAACTCGGAAATTATAAATTTTAAACATTAAGTTCATTATACAAAATCATGTTAGTTTTTAACACTTAATCTAATGATGCAAAACTATTTGAAGAGTTCCATAGAAAATAAGAAATTTGATAGCGATTGCTGAAAAGCAGAAAGTGTCCAAAAGTTGTTCATAATTTATTTAAAAAGAGCATATTCCAAAATATAAATATGACAAAGTTCAAAATTTTCTCTCAACTCATTCCATGAAAACTTTTAATGAACGAGTTCTGTGAAACACCCTGTATATATTTCGATACTTTTATTTTGAAGAATTCATGAGGATATTGTACTCCATTGACTAGATATTATAAATATGAAAAGAAGACATCTATGTCTAACTGAAACTACATTAAATCATTTTTTTCAAAATTGGACTTAGGCCACTTTTAAAATAAACCACTCATATATAAATTCTTAAGGAGAAATCAATGAGATTGTGTTTTGCTTGATGCACATAAACGTAAATCTTTTATATATAATATAATATAATTTATTTCACTATTTTTGATTTCTGAAATTTTTATATAACAGATTTTTTATTCTTACATCCAATCCTTATAATTAAAAAATCTTGCTTTATTTATGAAATTTATTTATTTTATTTTTATTTATTTATCCAAAAAATACACAACATACAATATATCGTGCCCTATAGAGTTGACAAGTCAAGGGACCGGATTAAAATTAATAATTTAATTTTATAAACATTTACAATAAAGGAAATATGGTATACATTCCTAACCATTAGTTCGCATAATACATTTACATACATATCACAGGATGAAATCACAACAATCCAATCCATTTAACCAATTTTTTCTTCAATACTTTCTTGTCACACGACAGATTTTTTAGATCATTTGTGAGTTTATTAAAATATTTAATTTCCACAAAATAGGCATTTTTTGGTGTAATTGACTTATTAATCTTTGCCAGGACAATTGATCTATGTCTAGTTCTGCCACTATGTTTATTATACATCATCTTAGACACATCATAATAACAATAAAAGATTCATCAATACTCAAGACAAATTGCACCTTCATTTTTTTAATAACTCTAGTCAGTATAGTGAAAAGTGGTTGCATTATCATAGCACCCCCACGCAATTATACCATAGTTAATTATACTCTCAAACAGAGCCTGATAAATTACCTTCATAGCCCTTGGATTCAATATTGCACACAACTTAGATAATACAAATTGATATATAATATCTGCTTTTCTTGATAATTTGCTTTATGTGATAGTTCGATCTCATATGACACTCTATATAGATACCCAATTATTTAAAATAGTCAACTCTTTTTCTTTCTTTGCTATCAATATATTTTATAAATCTTGTTTTTTTTTAAATCTAAATTGCAATCAATGTTAAAGTTGGATATTTTCTTTTTGTATAAGAAAGTTTTTTGTCTTTATAATGTCAATTTTCTCAAAAAGAAAGGAAAATAAATAATTTTCCTTTAAATTAATGTAGGATATGATTTAACAATACTTATTTGAGTTTAGAATTTCGAAAAATTATTTAAGGAGAAAAGAAGGATTTTGAAATTGAAGATGGACCGAAACTCGTACATATATTAATAAAATAATTTTTTTTTCATTAATCAAGTTTTTTTTTTTTAATTTTAAGGATTGGTTGGACGAATAAAAAAATGTGTTAACATTTTTTTGTTGAGACTATAGTTTCGAAGGTTTAACCTTAATCATCAGTATTTTTAATTAGAAAATCTGTTGTTTCTCATGGTTCCAAATACCCGATTGGATACAGCTAAATTCGATTTCTCATTAAGAATCAACAAGTCTGCTACTCTCGGCAAATGAAATGTTTTTGAGAAATTCTATTATACTTTCAACTTTCATAATGGACAATCTAATACTCTCCTCACAGTCATAAACATTTTAACAAAATAAATCTTACGTGACTATCATTGTCAAGAGTAAACGTCAAGTATCAAAATTTAATCAGCTCTTTTATAGAATTTAATTTTAATATTCTTATCAAGTTTTTTAAATTGTACGTAAAATTTAACTACTCACAAACAAAGCCATAATACTCACAAATATTTTCACTAAATAAAAAAAAATAATAATTTTGCCAAAGGTTTAAGATTGGTTTTATAATATGTGAGGATTCTGATTTCATTAATATATTCACTTTTTTAAATTAACTCTGATTTTTAAAATAATCGAAACCAGTCAAATTTCACCTGTTCTTAACCTGTTTCAAACCTACTTTACTTGACAAAACGACGTGCATTTAATTCGTCTCTAAAAAATAGCATTTTTTTTTTGCTGTTAGTTAAACAAAAGTACCCTCATTTTAGTAAATATACGAGGATATTTCACCCCAAAAATTAGAATTTTCTATAAGCATTTATTTGCTCTTAGTATTTTCTATAAGCATTTATTTGCTCGAAAAATAAAATCAATCTAGAAAAATTAAAATTAGAAATCAGGAATCCATAATTATTCAAAATCGACTCATAATTCTTTGGCAACAGATTGACTCTTAACCTTTATAATTAATATCTCTTAAAATATTCTATGTTTACTCTATAAGCCTTTTTATAAGTTATGTAGCTGTTAAAGCTTGATTTTTGGTGATTAAATTTTTTATGTCTTAGGCTGTGAATTCAGTATTATTATTTTTTTTTAATCATAATTGTTTTACCCGTTTTTTCAAAAAAAAAGAAATTTTTTAAAGTTCAATGTGTTGATAGTAGCATGCTTAAAATTTCCAAGGAAATCACGAGAGGTTGTCATCTACCAAATTTTATGAGTACATTTCGAAGGGCAGCCACTAGCCTGGATTGCTATCTCTGACTTTAGTTCATTCGCAAGGGAGTAAATACAACAACCTTTCTGGCATGTAATCTATTTCAACTCGGATTTGGTCGATGACAACTGTGATTTACTTAAAAACATATTTTTTCTGCACGATTAATACTGTTCCCCATGCTTATATAGTTATAATATATTGTATTAAAATATTTAGTTTTAAACTTGCAGAAAAAGAGCCCATGGTTCTATTCAACTTTTCATTTAGTTTGAATTTTTTCCTATTTCAGGAGCTTCATGGGAATTTTTGTTCTCCAAGGATTCAGGCACCTTTTTTCTGCCCACATGCCTAAAAGAAAATTTTCGCCTGGCTTCAATTTTTTTCAACTTTGCTCTATTTTCGGGGTCCTCAATGAAATTTAATCTCCAAAAGCCTTCGATATGGTCTGGCACAAAAATCTTCTTGCCAAATTGATCTCCGTCGGCCTTGCGCCGAAACTCTGCAAGTTGTTCGAAAGTTTTCTTTCAGACCGTAGAATTAAGGTTGTCATCGATGGAATATCATCTTCCTCCTTCCATACCAACACTGGAGTTCCTCAGGGATCGGTTATCTCCCCTACGCTCTTTCGTATCTATATCAACGACCTCCTAAACCTCCCCTCCAATCCGGTACACTGTTACGCAGATGACAGCACCCTACATAACACCCCTGCATCGCATAAAACCGTGCAGACATTGCCTCCTCAATAAATTTAGACTTATGCCGACTTAAAAACCGGGGATCTCAAAACTTAGTTAACTTCAATGCAGTGAAAACTCAGTGTTGCCTTATTTCTAGGCGCGTCGACAGAAACCTCCCAAACATATCATTCGATTCAAACTCACTGAAATTCAGGGATAAAATTTCTATGCTAGTCGTCACACTAGGGTCCGACCTTTCTTGGAATGACCATTTCTCAACCATTTCTAAAGCTGCAGAGCGCAAGCTTGGTCTCCTATTTAGGTCTAGACGCTATTATACTCCCAGTCTACTTCTTACACTGTATAAGGCTCAAATTCGTCCCTGTCTCGAATATGGCTCTCATCTGTGGAGGGGTGCCTCCAAGCATTCTCTTGCTACACTGGATGCGATTCAGAAGCGAACAATTAAACTAATAGGAGACCCGGCCCTGACTAACTCACTCGACTCCCTGGCTCACCGGAGAAACGTTTCTGCCCTTTCCCTGTATATTGTGTCTGTTCAGTCGAGCCGAAATCAATTATCCCCCCTAAAGCCCTCTTTAAGAGAAACCCGCGGTTTTCGAACGCTCAGCAACCCTTCGCTGTCAAATTGGATAAAAATCGAACAAGAGCTTTCGCCAACTCTTTTATTCCTATGACCCCCAGAGACTGGAACTCGCTCCCAGCCACTGTCTTCCCCGCGACTTATAACCTTCAGCTGTTTAAGACCCGTTTCCACAGATGCCTTCGACCCCTACCCAGCCTATAAAAACCCTTCTTCTTCTTTTCACGATGGAGGGGCCAACCCAGGCCTTTAGGGATTGCACCTTTTTGGTGTAACTCCTTCTCTCATCATTTTCATTAAAAAAAAAAATTAGTGTAATCCAAATTTAGTTAAAGTGAGATTTAGACTTGTTGAACGCTTCTTCTGAACATATATAGTATATACTTTTCAGCTAACCGACCCTCTCAAGACGACTTTATTTACCTGTATGAGGAATTTTATAGGAATTTCCCTCTCCTTTCAATATAATTGATTCCATACACATTTGTAATGTTATAAAAATTTTATCAAGAGTATTTCTCTCTAGTTTATTAAATGCAACTAGAACATATTCAATCAATAACTTTTAAGGAGTTAGGTGTTGGTTCTAGGTGAAACATTTTAATATAATAATAAAACTTGAGCAAGATGCGAGGTAGGTTTCACAAAAAAGAAATAAAACAAAATTGAGTTTTGAATTCGATATATTTCGGGGGTGAGCCCATCATCAGGAGTCAAAGAAATTCACAATGGATTCACATCCAAAATTTTAGAGGTACACCAAAGAAAAAAAAACAATGTTTATTTAATATTTATTTATTATTAAAATCAATATAATATGAAAAAATATTTAATGAGAAATGTGAGTGAGCCTCAAAATTTGGTGCAATCGTTGATAAGACTGGTCGCTTACCTCTCAGCTATGTGTAGATGGATTATTTTCAAAAAACTTGACATTTTTCCGCGGCACACCAACTAATGACCACGGTACACAAGTGTGCCGCGACACACACTGCGGAACACTGCTCTAGATAATCTAAGATTTTTCTTTCAAATGTATACCATACTTTCGAACAGAGGGAGTAAGAAAGAAGTAGATCCAATTCATTAATATTTAGATTTAGTAATTGTAATGATGTAGTTTTAATAATTGATAAAATTCTTATAATATGTTTACTAAAGATTTACTTCACTATAAATTTATTTATGATTTGCTAGTAAAAATAATGTTTTATACCATATATCTATAATATGGGGTCGAATAAAATTGTTAACTCAAAATAGGGTCGCCAATGGAAAAAGTTTAAGAGCTGTTATAGACGAAAGGATCAGCCTGGGCTCTAACACGGGATTTTAGAGAGCCTCTTAACTACTGATCTCCGAACTCCAACTATTACCTAATTAATATCTATATGAAGCTTAAATTTACTTTATTTAATCTTTAATCCTTTTTTATTCATTTTCGAGGCTCTGTAGTGCCTCAGTAAATAAATCTTTATTCCTCGACCTGCTTAGAGGCACAAGTCCTCGGTGGCTAGGTCCTCCAAACATCAATACAATCTAGCTACAATACATTAATAAACATCAATACAAATTAATTACAACAATTTAAAAAATAACAAACAAGTAAAAAAAAATAAAAAAAAAATAGAAATGTATGCTCATTAATAAATAACATGACCATAGATTTCCATCAAAAAACAAAAGTAATTTAAAAATTCCGCGCAAAAACCCGATACCAGGAGCAAGCGACGCATTAGCCATCCCGGCATTTGCCATAAGTTGTTAAGGAAACCTGGTCAAAACCTTAACAAGGATGGTATGACCTTTCTCTACCTCACCTAATCTCTGCTTGTGAGAACTAAATAAAATTTTGCAGTATTATTATATATATTAATATTTATATTAAAATGAAGATGAACTAATAGGCTTTGAATTTATTGTCTCTAATAAATATTTCTACGATACAACATATTAATAAAATTGTGTTTTTTTTTGTCTTTTTTCTAGACATTCAAGAAAAAGAAGTTCCGAAGAATACGTAGAAAGGAAATTTACCTATGATAAAGACAAAAGGGATAACCTCTATGAGAAAGAAAGAAGACCACATCATGATAGGGATCGAAGAGAAATGCACCAAGAAAGAAAAGATTATTATCCAGAGAGGGAAAGAAGAGAGTATAATCAAGGGAGAGAAAGAAGGGAGAATTTTCAAGATAGAGACAGAAGGGAATATCATGAAAGACATAATCAACCACATCATTCAAAAAATAGACAAGAGAGAAATAACAGCAGAGAAAGGAGTCAAGAAAGAAATTCTCGGCCTCAGGATTTCAGAAAAGATCGAAGGTATAATTTTTTTTTTTTTTTTTAATATTTATTATATATTCCTTAGGTATAGACCAGGGATGTCCAACCTTTTAGCTTCCCTGGGCCACATTGGAAGAATATGAGCTGTTTTGGGCCACATATAAAATACACTAACGCTAATAATAGCTGATGAGCAAAAAAACGTAGAATATGTACTTAAGAAATTAAGCTTTGTTACTTTATTAATTTTTTTATTATAAAAGTTTTGTGAATAAAAGTAAGAGACAAATCAGCAAGATAAAATTATAGTGAGAAGTTTGTCATTGTTTTTGGGATATAAATCTATCGATATTTGGCTTAAAGGAATTCTCAAAATGCTCATCAAATATTTTGGATTTAGATTCATTCTTTGTGTGCTTCATACTTGAAAATAGATGCTTGAATAAATAAAATTATTTAAGAATCACTTTATGAATATGCATTGCGGTTCACCCCTCGATGTGCACTAATCACGCCTGAATATTTATTTTTATTTTTAATTTTTCTTATAATAAACATATATTACCTGATATTTTGAAATTGATCTGATCTAATATCCACTTTTTTTTATCTTTTTATAGAGGACCAAAGTTTGACCCAAGCAGAAAAATAAAATCAGAAGCTGAAGATGAATCTAAATATGAATGGGGTAAAAAGTCTACGGAAGAAAATACTAAGAATGGTAAAAATGCAACGAATAAAGAAAAAGAAAAACCGAATTTCGGTTTGTCTGGAAAACTCGCAGAAGACACCAACATGTTCAAAGGTGTAGTAATAAAATATAATGAACCATTGGAAGCGAGAAAACCAAAGCGACGCTGGCGTCTTTATCCTTTCAAAGGCGAAACAGCCCTTCCTACGCTATATATCCACCGCCAAAGTGCCTATTTACTCGGAAGAGAACGCAAGATTGCTGATATTCCTATCGATCATCCTAGTTGTAGCAAACAACATGCTGTTATTCAATACCGTCTTGTGCCATTTACCAGAGAAGATGGATCTCAAGGAAAAAGAGTACGTCCTTACATTATTGATCTCGAATCAGCCAACGGTACTTTTGTCAATAACAGCAAAGTGGATGCGAGAAAATATGTCGAACTCATGGAAAGGGATGTTATTAAATTTGGCTATAGTTCCCGGGAATATGTCCTTCTTCATGAACATAGTAAAGATGATTTGGAAGATGACGATGTAAGTGCGACAGTTGAGGAGGAACAACCTACTACCAATGATGTTGAAATTAAAACAGAACCCACCGATTAACTATTATCCTCCCTTTAGGCACTTTAATCTTTCATATATTTATCATTATTATTGGTTCTTAAGAACGTTTTTTGTAAATAAATATTAATAAAACCTCTTTATTTTAATTTAGCTTTCTTTTTTTAAACATTTTTACATATATAATATATCTATAATTTATATTTACAAAAGATTTTCTTTGTGTAAAAAATAAAAAAAAATTATTCTCAATAATTATGGGGTTATCCTGACAAAATTGTCTAAATGCAAGACCGAGTTCTTTCAGGTGAAAATGTGACATTTTTGTTATTAGGCTTTTATTTAAGGTAGTTGTTTCGCGACAATACTAGCAAAAAGTTAAAGCTAGAGTATATAGAACAGACAATAAGGATTCATAATTCATAAACCCAAAACTTTTTGCTGTTCATGTACCGATTCTAGCCAATCCCGTGCTCGTTTGACAAATCTGCCACCATTGTACGAGATTGAATATTTTTATATTAAAATGATAGATAAAATACATTTTAAAAGTTAAAAAATTTCTATAAAAATCGTTTTGTTATTTTTTAACAAATGTAATTAACGCCTACGTTACACCATGAAAATTATAATTTTGAAAAAATCTAGCGCATGGGCGCATTATACATCTTTCACTGGTTAAATAAATGCGCTGTTGCCAAATTGTTTTAGTGTAATTTTTTTTATAAATTTTTCATTATTTATTCATTATTATCTCAGAAACTGTATTGTAACTATGAATGAAAATTGTCTTAAATATGTATTAGTTATTGTTTAATGTTGGTTTAGTTTTTTATAAAAATGGTAAGAAGTGTTTCTTAATTATAATTAAATATGTATGTAAATTTTCCGATATCCCGTATAGTGCAATGTATAAGAGTCTGAAAAACTCTATTTTTGAAATTTAATATCTCCGGAACTATATTGTTCATAAATTTCGTTTTCCAACCAATCGATGCAGAAGTATTTAACTAATAATCTGTCTAAATTTCAAAAAAATCCTAAGAAAACCCATTTGGCGGAACAACTACCTTAAAATTTTATAATTCACTAATTTAGTTTTGAGAGAATGCATTATGTTTCTGCAACAGATATTTGCTGAATTCATCGCAAGCCATGTGTTTAAAATTGTATTTTACCATAATGATCTTTTTAAGTGAATGTGTCAACCAGTGATTCCTTTCTTTTGTCCACACCTGAGAATATTGATTAGAGTTATTATAATAGATATAATAGATTTGCAATGCTGTTTGAAATTGCCAAATTAAACTGATATATTGGAGACGGACTGATAACTGAATTAAGTGGATATCGATGAGGCAGTCCAAAAGAAGAATAAGATAATTTACACTATCTTTTTATTCGTAAAACCGACGTTTCGGAGGCTATTCCATTTCAAAACCCTGAAGAAGGAGGGAATAGCCTCCGAAACGTCGGTTTTATCAATAAAAAGATAGTGTAAATTATCTTCTTTTTTTGGACTGCCTCATCGATATCCACTTAAGTTATTATTAATGTTGAAAAATCTCCATCAGTCGTCGGAATCTTTCTGAAATTAATAAAAATGGGCATTTTATCATAAGGTAGTAAAGTTTATTTTAAGTGTATTCCAGAATGGCAATTATATATTTTCCTAGTCATATATTTAAAATATTAAACAAAAAATAATAGAAAAATATAAGCGTGAATATACATAATCTGTATGACTCAGAAGATAAGGTTTTATTTCAAATAAATTAACATTTTTAGAGTAAAACCGTCATTAAGAAATATACAAACACACAAATTTTCATTTTTTTTCAATAAGTTGATATGTTATTTGCCCCCTTCCCCCTAAATTAATTTTCGACGACGCTCATTAAGAGTCAAACTTTGATCTATAGTAGAAATTCTAACTTTTGAAAATTGCAAAACTGATAAAAAAACTTTTAAGGATCATCGAAGGTCACAAATACTCAAATCGTTTAAGAATTTTTCTATTAATTTTTTATCAAGAAAAAAAAAATTATAAAAAATTTATATGCCTGCTGGACGAGGGAAAATGATAATAATGTCTCAACACGCACAAAAAACTTGATCTCTTTGCTTTAATGATTCCAAAAAAAATAGAAATCGATTGTAGCTTTGTTGGTCGTCTGATATTCAGAAATAGAAATATTTTCGCTCTCAACCGGGCATTGTGTAATAGAGGAACAGAAATGTAAACCTATAAGTAGATATTTTAGGAGAAAATAACTTAGAACAGACTTTTCCTGTATAATGTCTAAACTAGGCAAATGTGAAAAAATTATCCGGTACCAGTTTAATTTATTTTAAACATATGCTGTATAGATAATTGCTATGACTAGATTTTTCTAAAAGCATTATTATTTAATTATATTAAGGATATTTAAAATATAAAAATCATAGAGTATATAGAGTGGAAGGCTACCGAATATAGAAAAAGCGCTCTCTAGCCTAGTTCTTAAGAGCTATCCAAAGATCATAGAACATTCAAAGCCTTTGTCATAGATAAAAGATACATACTTACCCTTTATGTTATATATATATAAGCGTATTTTTTACTCTTGATAATGTCACCAAAAATTGCCCCGAAGAGAGTGGTTTCCACCATTTTATTGCCCAATGGTTTTGCCCTTGTTTCTCCAGAGAGCTCTGTAACTCGTATACGCTCCTTATGGAGCCTTCCACTCTATATTACTCTATGATAAAAATGTAATACAAGTTTTAAGGAATTAACGGATATAATAACAAACAAAATATGTGTAGAAAAATCTGAGATATAATCAAAATGTTAGAAAAATTTGCGCCATTGGTAATCTCTGATTTTTCTGTATACCTATATTTTGTCATAATCTAGATCAATGCTTGTTAAAAGTAGTGGACCGCGGCCCCCTAGGGGGCCATGGATTACCCCGCAGGGGGGCCGCGAAGAGTCGCAAATGTAAGAAATAAATTATTATTGTTAAATAAGTTTAAATACTTGGATTATAATTATAAAATTTCGATAATATATTGAAATGTTGAAATGATAATATATTTGCAACTGCTTATAACAGACTATTGATTTCATGCGCTAATTATTTTTAAATCAAGCATTTTAGTGGATGGTAGTGGATCCATACACTCATTAATCAAAACATAATAACCGTGTTTATTTTTTTTCACGCTTTTACTGTCAACCTTATTATATGCATTGACTAGTAAATGTATACATATACGAAATTCAAAATTATAAATAGTTTTTTAACCAATCTGAATTTAAAAAAAATAGGGGGGCCGTGAGATATTGACTTGGGTTCCAAGGGGGCCGCGACTTCAAAAAGTTTAAAAATCACTGATCTAGATGATGCTTAAAATAAAAGAAACTGGTTCCTGAAGTCTACTTTTTTTGGACTAATAATCCCCAAAAGTTGTATATGAAATGTTTGGTAAAAAAGGCGTCAATCTCCACAAATGGTCAAAATGAGTTATATACACCAAGAAATTCAACCTTTTAAGCTACTACGGTTGTGTGAATATCAAAAGCGGTAAAATCCTTATCCAATCAAATATAAGGGTTATCATTTCTTACCTTTAACCAAATAGGCTACATGATGAGCATTTACAGATTTTTCGAATGCATATTGCAAATTTGCCTATCGGTTTTTTGTCAATACCTCAAATTCAACAAATGTAAGATTGCCGCCTTTAATACGAGACGTCTCATATATGATACTATTTTATATACTGGATCAGCAACACCAAATTATTAGAAAAATTCTTTCGGGTTTTACTAAACAAAAGGTAAAATTATTTTATAAAGATATGTTTGATAATTCCAAAAAAAAAAAAATTGTATTTCTATATAGAACTATATACTATAAAAAAAATTTATTGAAGAAATAAAGTTAACATAGACTAGATAAATAAATAAATACAATCTTTGGTAGGTAAGCAAAAGAAAAGATATTGAGAATTTTTTAACATACTTTCTCATTACTCATTAGTAAGAAATATGAATTTTACTTATAGAATATAAAAAACTTAATCTTATTACAATATTACAAATATAATACAATTTTTTTAAATTTAAAATTAACTTTATATACGATATTTATATATTCAAGTTAAATTAGAATGTTTTTTTCTTTTTTTATTAATAAAAACTATCGGGTATTTATCATTCGCTGATTTTATAATTTCTAATTATCTAATAGAATGTTTTTGTTTTGTTTTTTAAATCATAAAGGAAATGTTTTTTTTTTATTTAAAGATGACTGGTATATTCTTGAGCACGAAATCTTAGATTGGCAATACTATTAGAAACAGAAATTGCAGATGGAGGTGATCCTAAAAAAAAAATAAAAAAATAATTATATATTTTCATTTTTATTATAATAGAATGTTCACGGTTGTATGATGTTTAAAAATAAATACAATTCTTTAATAAAAACAATCAGGTGTTCATGTAATCAAGTGATAAACGTATCGAGAAAATTGTTCCCTTTATCAATAAAATATTAAGCAGAAGTAATTAAAAATTCCACATGAATCATTCCGCCTCATTTAAATTTGAGATCAAATCCAACATATTTTGCATTGTAAAGTTCACTAGGTTTTTTTTCCAATTTTCCAAAGATACATTTTTAATAATATAGTCTTTAATATACATTTATTGTTGCACTCATAAATTTTTTAACGCCGATTTTACTCAATTTCATATTTTTTCAATTGAAATAATCTACAAAAAGTCAATTCCGTCCCCTTGGCTGTTTAAATATTCAAACCCGTGTATTTACTTGAAAAATGTTCAGATATGACTGAATAAGATATCACCTAAATAAAAAAAAGATGAATGAAGACTATATAATTTATTCAAGTTTTTTTAGAAAAAATTATTGAGAAATTGTCCAAAGACAGTGTATCAATTCCGTCCCCAATATAGTTTTAGTATTTAACTTGAGTCACGCCATCACTGCAGTGGTGAAGAGAGAAACTATTGTCAGTTGGTGAGTTAGTTTGTTAATAGCAACCAGTGGTGTTAATATTATTCATATGGTAACACAGAAAAATGACTTCTTAAAGGTAGTGATTAATTATGTCGTTCATAAGTGTCATTTCCGTCGCGATAACAAGTCATATAAAAATATTTATTTAAAAAAACTTTCTAGTGTAGTTTTACTTTTAGTGAATTGTAACCAAAATTGTAACCTTCTATATTTTTAAGCTCAGTCTCTGTCCATATTACCAAACCAAAATTCTCTAATGTCAATTCCGTCCCCTTGTCACACCTGAATAGGAAAAATCATAAAAAATTGAAAAATATTTTTTAATTCATGACCATTATTAGAAATTGGTTTATAGATAGTTGAGCCACAAAACTATATTATTATTGTTGGGGTGCGATAAAGTTATATTTTCAAATGTTTAGTTAAAAAAAACCAAATAAGTTGAATTTACTCTTGAATTTTTCTAGTCTCAAAATTCTTAATAAAGAAAAAAATTTAGAATATAGATTAATTTTAAATAATTAAAGATCAGTTGAACGATTAGATAAAAATTAGGGGACAAAAATATTTTCTTTGTCAAGACATAGTACACTTTTTTTTTTACTTTGAGAAAGTGGTGTAGGTTTTAGGTGAAACATGATATTAATTAATAAAGTAAAGGGTGTGTAGTTTCACAGTGAATGAAATAAAACTCAAAGAGGTTTATACAAACTCAATATATTTCGGATTATTAATCCATCATCAGGAGTTTACAGGTTAAAACTGTAAACTCCTGATGATGGACTAATAATCCGAAATATTATTGGATAAAAATACTTGGTAGGTTTCACATTAAGATATAAAAAAATAAATTCGTTTTATTTTTTATATCTTAATGTGCAAAGTATTTTTATCCAATAATTTTAAAAATGTTTCACCAAGTACCAACACCAAATTCCTTAAAAAACAATCCGAAATATATTGAGTTTGTATAAACCTCTTTGAGTTTTATTTCATTCACTGTGAAACTACACACCCTTTACTTTATTAATTGACATAGTACACTACAAATTTCAATTTTTTGGAAATTTTTCGGCTGTAGTTGAGATTGGCAGATCGAGTGATACAGTTTATTAACCCGGACATGTATGCCGTAACCTTGAATGTCGGGTGTTTCAAACCAGTGCCATACACTATATTTTTTGTAATACCAGCTGAGAAAGAAAATAAGCCATATCTATTTCAGCAAGATCTGGCGGTGTAAGTGTTATTTCTAACTTTGATCCATTATTTAAGGAATGAGTAATGATCACTCTTTAATATAAATAATACTTAATGGCGACGTGTTACATGGATTGAAGTATCTATGAAGAATCGATATTGCTGTGAATGTATAATTACATAATATAGGTCCGAAAAAGTTAAAGGGGTTTCAAAAGAAAAGTGTAATTTTACACACATCGAGCTAGAAAAGTGTAAGTATGCACTATAGTCAGTGAGAAATCAGTCGATACACCCACAGAAAACGTCTCTAGAAAATCGCACTTTCGCGACTGGTATTACAATAATTTTTATTTTATTATTATTATGTATGGATTTTATGAATTAAATGATAAAAATTACGTATTTGATGGAAACCTTGCGAGAGAAATGCGCATGAGGGTGAAGGCATGACGTTGGGCGGCGGCAGAGGCGGCGGTGGCGGGCGGCGCCGCCTGCAGGTAGCTAGCATATTGCTGACAAGGGGCGGATGGTTTCCACATGCTTTCGAAACCAGTATAGTCCACCATTGCTCCAGAAAGCATGCCTAAAAAGTAAAAAAATAATCAAATTAAAACATAAAATTCTTTATAACGCCCGATTTCAACAACCAAACTTAAA
This sequence comes from Forficula auricularia, assembly GCA_024734495.1. Classification (NCBI taxonomy): domain Eukaryota; kingdom Metazoa; phylum Arthropoda; class Insecta; order Dermaptera; family Forficulidae; genus Forficula; species Forficula auricularia. The sequence continues at coordinate 6,111,202 of JALMQS010000061.1, forward strand.
CTCAAATTCATTTTTATTAGTCGTTGATAAGGATAGAATGATGGAATCCGGCTAATTTTTTTCCATAATTTTAAGTTAAGCCACGCTTGAACTCCGACAAGTACAAAAATCACCTACAAATGACCACTGTCCAGCTCTCTCACACCGTCATTTTAAAAGAATTAAATTTGAAAAAATTTACTCCAATTTTTCTTAAAGAGATCTTTGCATGAATACTTCATACTCCATGATATTTATTTATTTATTTTTGTTTTCCAATCCAGAAAAAATTCGACCCTCTCCAAAATAGTCGTTCGATTAAAATTTTTTAATACGATTTTTGATTTATGGATAAATAAAACACATAACTAGTAAATTTCAAGTTTATTATTTAGTTTTCGAGATATAATGCTCTGACAAAGTAGCGATACTAATAGAGTCCCGTTTTGAACGTAACCCTAAAAACATATATTTGGTCCTACCCAAAAATCCACACTTTCCCGCCCCTGTTATAATTTCTTAAAACATTCTGATTATTTTTCGGAAATGTAAAAATTACATATGAAAACCGGCCAAGTGGAAGTCTGAACTCATACCGAGGGCTCCGAATCTTATAACACCCAAAATATCAAATTCGTCTTTATTTGAAATGCGTGAATTGGTGGAATTTTTCATAATTTTAAGTTAAGCCGTTTCTAAATGCTGCGCTGACAGGTTTAAAAATCACCTAAAAAGGTCATTTTAAAGTTCTCTCATAATCTCATCTTAAATTGAAATAATGACACAATGATAGAAAATAGACTTTAAAATAAGCATTCGATTAATATTTTAATATAATTTTCGATTTGCGGGAAAATAAATATATGAATATAAATATATCGTCTAAATTTCAAGTTCTTATCTTAATTAGTTTTAGCTAAAATTTGATAGACGGACAGACAGACAGATATTGTAGCGACACTAATAAGGGCCTCCAGGGCCGGCGCGGCGTGACCTTTTGCTGGGCGGGCCGGGTTTAAAAATTTTGCGGCACCTGATTACACATTCTAATCCTAGGCTTAAATTTTACAACGAAGAATATTTACAAATGCTCTTACATATTATATATTTTTTATAAGAATAATATTAAATAATAATCCTTGCCACGCGTCGAGAGATTGACTAACATTCAAAATGGAAGACCGTAGCAATAATGCAATAGCTTGATCCGTTTTTGTTTAAAACATATGAATTTCAAGACGGCAACTGACACACAACCACTAATAAATGTCAGGCGTTGCTATGCCCAGTTCCTAAGCAAGTTCGTAGGAGCTGCGACTCGTCGACAGACTTCCAAAAATAGGGGAGGCTTATCTCTATTTTTTTAAGCAGTGTTTTATTTTAAACAAACCCAAGTAATATTTTTTCGTATTCATATTCGCTTTCAAGGGGCAAAAAATTCAATGAAAGTACAAAATCTGTAATCATGTATGGTTTGATTTTTGCAAAAAACTATAGATGTAGTTTAATTTCTCTAAAAAGTACATTTCTCTAAAAGCGTCTGGATTTTTTTATCTAAAGTAGGTAGTTTCCAGGATATGAGGACATTATAGAGTTACACTGAACTTTGTTGATTTTTGTTACTCATTTAAACTGAATCATCGCTACTAAAAAAATGTCTTGCATCTGTTAATGGTATTCATTCTGTAAAAAGTTAATAAAAATCGGTGTTTTTTAATTTGGCAATTTTCGTAGACCGCGGGGCCTCTCAAAACCTGCCTTGCGCCGGCCCTGAGGGTCTCGCTTTACTTTTTAAACAGACCCCTAAAAAAATCTATTTTTCAAAAATGTTTAATCCCAATTAAAATGTAAGTGAATGTATTATATTTATGAAGTCTTAATTTAAGCTTTATTGAACTAAGAATGAAAGACAATATTTCATCCCTTTCTGAACTGAAACGTTATGTAGGTATTCTCAACCTGATTTGTAATGCTTCAGCTAACACTTAAAAACAAAGCCTCCTAAATCTATACACAATAGTTTTCTTGGATAAGAAAAATATACTATTTTAAGTTACTTATGAAAATATCAAAAACACTTAAAATAAATGAAGAACTCGAGTTACCTGGTCCTATATTGGGGTGCCTGCCACTGGGCAAGGGTTGTTCATCACAGCCTGTAGGTAAAGAGTTCGTTCGAGATAAATATCCACTATTTGAATTATTTGTTGTAATATTTCCATTGCTTCTTTGAGAAAACACTGATCGTTCGTTGCGACGGAATTTTGCACGTCTATTTTGAAACCATACCTAAAAAAAATATTAATAAAATAAAATGATAAATGATGATAACTAGAAAAAGTTATCCGTGTCATTGTAATGGGATTTAAAAAAAAAACGATATTATTTTTAAATTGGTATTTAGGAGGATGATTCATTAATAAATGTCACTTGCAGATTCGCTACGGATCAAAATCTACAAACAAATTAATTATCTGTCTTTATTCCAGAGTCACTTCTACATTTAGGTATTATACAATATACTTAATTTAAATTTAGATATTTTTCACATGGCCAGTTCTACCTGTAATTACAATAAATGCTAATTAACCAGTGTTGTTAATTAACTAGATACAGCATCTAGATATATTTTTGAGTATCTAGCTAGGTATCTAGATATAGTTTGGAGTAGAGGTAAAATTTTCAGTGGTATCTATTTAAAGAAGATACATCTTTGGATTCAAAAATTTTAAAATAGTGATTTTTACTTGAATCACATGTCACGTACTCGCATTTCTTTTAACTAAAATAAGGTCTAAACTAGATGTTAGAATATTTGATTTAAATTAATAACAGGAATTTACAAAAAATATTTCTAGACAGCCTTTAAACCCCATTTAAACCCCCAATAATAATAATATTTCTATACCAAAACCTTTTAATAGGTTTTATTATTCGTTAATCACCCTGTATATTCTAAATCTAGTATAGAAGAATGTAGTTTAGTATTATTTAAGCATTTTGAATTGAATTTTAAAAACCTCTCATCCAGCTATAAAGCTTGAATTTTTATCTACGCATGGATCTTGTAGGTGGATATATTTTGCAAAAAACTATATCTGTACCCAGAGCCTTTCAGAGAGGGGAAAAGAACTCAGCTGCCCTGGCCGGGCCTTATAATAATTGAATTTGTTAATGTTGAAGGGGGCCAAGTTCGTGTGAAATAAATAAATGTTATAATTTAATAAATATAAAATAAAATTGTTTTTTCTTTTCCATAGTTTTATTCGGAATTTTGAAGGCCATCAAAAATATTTGTCCCAGGCCTCGCATTTACTCTAAAAGGCCCTGTCTATTCTGTACCCTCTGTACCTATATCTACGGTAGATGTCTTGGAAAAATTTTATTTGTATACATTTTCACAAAAGAATCTTTTTTTCTATCTATGGTAGATGCTTTAAAAAATGTATCTTTAATTGCAAGCGTTCAAAAATTCATTATTTGAAATTCCAGCGCTAAGCTAATGATTGCCGTTTCCGAATAAAATAAAATTTTCAAACAGAAGTTCTGTAATAGCTCGTACAAAGCCCAAAAGTCTTTGGCTTAAGAAATAAAAACATTTTGGCACTAGAACTAACTTCCCTTCCTGGGTTATCCTGGGACCGATACTCAAAAGACAAACAAAATCATGGATGAAATTATTTTTCCCAAGTTTCAAACATTTCTAAACATAATAAAACCCGGCAAGTAAGAGTCGGATTCACATTACCGATGATTACATACCTTATTATATCTTCCAAAAAATTTGAAATATCAAATTCGTTCTTGTTTGTTTGATCCGGAGGGAATGAACAAATTTGTTGATTTTTTTCATAATTTGAAGTTAAGCCAGGAGGTACAAAAATCTCCTACAAATGGCCACTGTGAGTCGTCTTAGAATGAATTGAATAAAAAAAATTATATGGGATATAACATCACAACCCATGAAAAAAAATTGTTTTCGAACCCACAAAAAATGCAACCCTAGACAAAATAATTATTAGAATAAAATTTTAATGTGATTTTTAATTTCGAGCAAAATTAATATACATAGGTAACTTGTAAATTTCAAGTTTGTATATCTAATTTAGGATGGTCTGTCAAAGGGACAGACAAAAAGAGCACGTGCCGTCAGTAATAATGTCCCGTTTTGGTTATATACGGAACCCTAAAAAATTTTTAAATTAAATTTTTTAAGCGAATTCAATATCCTGACGGTGTTAAGACTTCACTCAATTTTTCACTTGTTTAAGACATAAATATGGTGTTTAATGTAAATCCACAAATATAATTAGAGTAGAAAATTTGAATGAATAAAATGGATCTGAAATGAATAAATATAATTCCGATATTGGAACCCATAAGTTTAAGTTTATATTTTAGGTAAATAAAAATCAATATTGTTAGAAAACTGATCTCCTTCCTTAAATCATATACCCTTTGCTTAGATTACTGCCAAATACTAATTAACAAATGAATATAAATTCCCACCTGAACTCGAGCTTCCGTGAGAGATACTCGTCTTGCTAGTTCTTCTCTGGCAAAGGCGTCAGGATAATGGGTTCGTTCAAAAACTCGCTCTAGAGCAGCCAATTGGGCTGTAGTAAAGGTAGTTCTATTACGACGAGGTTTTTTCGTTGATGCTGAATGAGAATTTGGACGGATTCCTGATCTTCGTTCTTCACTATCCACAGGCGAAAGATTATCACAATCTGAAAGAGAGAGAGAGACTCTTTTATATAAATCATTTGCTAAAGAAAATCAAAAGAAGTTGTCAACTATTAAATCCGTGGGGTAACTATGTTTCTAACAGGAGATAGCTTCGGGGGAAGTAATATTTCAGGGTTATGGGGTGAAGGGTAAGATGGATAGGAGATCAGCTGAATGAATAAATAGATAAAATAAACTGATGTGGCCATCCACATGACTACCACACGCCTGTCCCCTCTCTTACATTTAATTTAATAAAATCATTTATAATCATTTAGGAGTCAGGTTAGCCGAGTGGTTAAAGACCATGCCTTCTAATCAAGCAAGCCAGACTTGTTGCAAATATTTGACCGGTTATAATCTGATTCCTTCAGTGGAAGGCAATGAGAAACCTGTGGAAAATTTTCCCAGAAAAATTACAATGGAGAGGATACTCTCTCTAGGCACTTGGACCAAACTATGGGCGGTTAGTTTTTACACTTATAGACTTTTGGGGGCCCACTGATTATGTGTATACAATATTTGGTTGAGTTTGGTCCAAGGGCCTAGATTTTCATTTTTTGACCCTCCCCCCAATTTTGTCCTCAGAAAAAAATAATAATCTTTTTCCTGGTTATAAATTCATTTTATAGTATATTTCATTTTTCTTGTTTTGTTTTGTTTTTTAGTTTTAAAATCTTATAATTTTAATTTTTAAACCCCCTTAATTTTTGGTTCGATTTCAGCCAAAATCTAATCAGCTCTTAATCTCCAATGCACCGAAACTACATGTGAAATTTCGTTTTGGTATTCACACTAGTTTTTGAGTTAGAGCGTCCACAAAAATTTGGTAACATACAAATGTACTAACAGACATTTTGACAAAATAGTAATGCTTCAAAAAATATAATTTTTTCGATGTTCACTTATTAGAGGTTTTTTTGTAGGCCTAAACGCCATGATTTTGCTCAATTTTTTTAATCAAAATAGTTTCAGCCGTTTTTGACATATTTCAATACTTGTATTCCCTGTATGGTAAAGTAAAAAGGAAAAATAAAATTACTGGAAAAGTTCTAAATCGAGAATTGATAAAATAAATAAAAAACATAATTTAGTTAAGGCTACTACAGAGAGAATGAATAAAGAGTGGATTAAAGAATAGGGGAAGGCAATGGGAAACCACCCCTGCGAAAAATTTCCCCAGGAAAATTACAATGGAGAGGATACCCTCCATAGTAATAGCCGACGCTCGGAATCGATTATGGCACTTGAAGAAGAAGAAAGATTAAATTCCAAATTCATATACACATGAAATAAATTGAATAGTTAGCGTCTATAATTATTAATTAAATGAAGGCTGCGGAGAATTGTACTTTGTTCTAAATAAAACAAGATAGGTATTTGTTTAAGACAGTTTAATCAAGTCGAGATTAATCAATTTCAAATTTACAAGACGAATTTAATTTACTTGATCCTATTCTGAAATTGATAATGTGTACTTATATATATATATATAGGATATAGTCCAACATAATTGAAAACTTTTTATTTTTTTAACAATACCTCAAAATTTAATGTGTCCAACTTTATCGGCGTCAAGCTATATAGTAAGAAGCAGAATAAGGTCATATCTTTTAAAATAGTTCAGATATTTTATTTTAAACACCACCAAAAATCTGACCTTTATCAAAATTTTAATAAGATTTTGATTTCGGGGAAATGAATAGATATAACCAATAAATAATAATAATAATAATAATAATAATAAGCTCAACGAGGTAAAAATTATTCCGATTGTGATGTCTGTGGAGGGTGTGTCCAGCAACAACTTAAAAAAGAACATCAGATCGCTAGGGATATCAGACGAAATAACACCTCTCGTGCAAAAGGCTGTCGTTTTACAGACCTGCTATATAGTAAGAAGATTCCTAACGATTAAATGAACAAAAGAAGAGTAACTGAGGGCCAGGGTGAATTCCCTTTCCACAGCGTCTGAGCCTAACCCCATAAGAACAACAGGGGTAGGTGAAATTTTACCAGCACTTGTGCTGAGTAAGTGTCATAACTCAAATAATAATAATAATTCTTTATTAGCTATTTTAGCTATACATCATACAATTAAACAAATATATGTAATTTGTTTTTAAATAATACATTCAATTCACGAGATACAAAAAGATAACGATACTCAATACATTCTAAAATATAACAATTTATAATAAACATATAAATGTATAACACACCATACATGACAATAAACAAATGAACACATGTACATATAAACAATAATAATAATAATAACAAAAGTACAAATTAATCCTACATAAAAAAAAAAAAAAAAATCACAATCTTGGTATTATGGGAAAAGGAATATAACAAAAACAATAATAACAGTAACAACATATATATAAAACATATCACAAGTAATTATTGCTCTGATATTAGCAATAGCCTCACTTCTCTTTTAAATGCCGATAAAGTTTTACATTTTTTGATGTATTCGGGTAAGTTATTATATAATCTTAACCCTTTATAGAATACGCTGTTCATGGTGCTTGCCTTGTTTACTGTACTCAAGTAGAAGTCTCCCTGTTGTCTTGTTCCATGGGAATGTATTGGTTTCATTTCGTTTAATTTATCTATTAGATATTGAGGTGCAAGTTGGTTTATGATTTTGTAAACAAATATCAAAACTTGCATTTGTATACAATTATTTATATTAAGCCATTCCAATGTGTCAAGCATTTCTTTTATCCTGGTGTACCTATTGCACTTTAATATAATTCTCATGGCTTTATTAAATTAAAAGTTTGAATCTTATTTAGTTTACGCTCGAACAGATACTTAACACCGACACTAAAAGACTCTTGTTTTCTTTTTGAACGGAACCCTAAGAAAATATCAAGTGAAGTCATAATCAAATTTCTTTCAAAATCTATAAAATGATTGCCTTGAACAGAAAACCAAATTTACTTTTTCATCTAAAATTATTTTTCCGAAATACTCTCAACATTCTACAACAACAATAATATACATAAACGGAAACTTTGGCTGATCACTGTGGATCCTTCCACGAGTCTCCATTAACTTATTAAAATTATTGAATTCCGAGATTACCAAAATGTGTATTTCAGGTGAAAATTCCAATTCCAATTTTCGGATCCAGAATAATACTTTCTAGAATATGGTAAGATAAAAGTAAAAAATTCTGAGTTCTGAAACTATTTTTTTTTTGTTTTTTTTTGTTTTTTTTGAAAGTTTCTAGCTGAGATTAGTCTGAAGAGCCTGAGGTTGCCCACCCATGGATTTCCTGCTTAGTCCCTAAGGACTCTGCCCTGGCTTCCAAATCCATGGAAAAAATATTCTCTCACCAATCTAGGTAAGATTCATTCAATCCTTTGAATCGAACTGCTAAATAAATTATTCGTATTTGTGAATCGACCATAAAAGTGATTAAGATGTTGAGAGTATCAGGTTTTCGGTCAAAATTAACACCTTAATTGTTTAGTTCCGAGTTTTCGATCTTTTATTTGATCATCGTCAGGGCTATAAAACTATGTTTAAAGGTAGTTTTTTACATTTTCTTATATATATATATATATATATATATATATATATATATATATTTCATCCAAAACTACTTATATATTAATTTCTCTATGAATAGTTACGAGTAGTGGTCACATTAAAGTTAATCAAATAGTTACTTGTCAATTTTTGGAGAATATTTTGATCTGAAACAGAATAAAATACGAGAGATGATTTGGAATAAATTTTGATTTTAAAACATTTTCCTTATATTATTTTATAGCCCTAAATATGATCAAATAAAAGATCCGAATAAACAATTAATCTGTTATTTTTGACAGGAAAGCTGTTACTTCCTCAACGTCTAAATAAATTATTAATATTACTTATAATTAAATATTCCAGCGCCTCCCAATCGATCGCAGACCCCAAAGATCGAAAATAATTTTCTCTTCACCCGGGGCGCGACCACAACGAGGCCGTGTAAAGACAATTAATAACAAATTCAAATTTAGGGAACGAAGAAAAGATTATTTTTATTACAGACAAAAGGATCAGCCGGGGCTCGAACCCGGGATCTTTGCATATGTACTGCAATGCTTTGTCATAAGAGGTTGTTTGCCTCCTATATCTACTAAGCTACTGATCCCCGAACCCAAACCAATTAATAGTCTTTACACGGCCTCGTTGTGGTCGCGCCCCGGGTGAAGAGAAAATTATTTTCGATCTTTGGGGTCTGCGATCGATTGGGAGGCGCTGGAATATTTAATTGTTTGATTAATGAATCAAGGCCTACCCTGCGAAAAAATGAACGAGGAGAGGATTAAAAAAAAAGAAATTCCATAATTCATATAGACGAAAGGTATTAGTTTGGGTTCGGGGATCAGTAGCTTAGTAGATATAGGAGGTAAACAACCTCTTATGACAAAGCATTGCAGTACATATGCAAAAGTCCCGGGTTCGAGCCCCGGCTGATCCTTTTGTCTGTAATAAAAATAATCTTTTCTTCGTTCCCTAAATTTAAATTTATTACATATAATTATAGACAATAGAACATAACCGAAGTTAATGGAGCAAAAGAAAATATTCTGATACCTATAAAAATTCATGAAGAGATTGTCAAAATACAAGTTCATTCTGGCACCAAATTATTTGTATTTTTAAACCAAAGAACATATTAGATTTTGAAATTTCTAGCTTTCGGTTTAAAAATGCAAAAAATTACTTTTGAAGTCGGTGCCAAACAAACTATACCTATAAGCGAGCGTATCCGCCAAACGTACTAAGTAAGATCCGTCGAGTGCGATTCATAAAAGGTATATTAATTAATTAATATTAAAAGGTATATGTTTGGAACCAACTTCAAAAAGTAATTTCATGTTAATATTTCGTCGTTTAGTTGTAACTAAATAAGATAATAATTATTTTTATACCTTTTAGTGTATTTTTTTTGTTGCATTTAATTTTTTTGAAGTCGGTTTTTAATTTTTTCTTAAAAATTATTTTTATATTTTCTCTGTTTAGTGATGTTATTAATAGTGATCATATCATCAGAACTTGACCAAATTAATATGACACCATTCCTAAGACACCCCTTTCGGATAAAAAAAGAACCATCGAAAATGGTTCATAAACAAAGAGGTTAGGTCTAAACAAACCTAATAAAAAAGGTCTAATACCTATAAAAAAAATAAAAAAAAAAAATGGGACCAATCGGAAGCTAGACTGGACCCAATGCAAAAAAATTTTCAAAATCGGTTGACAATTGGCGGAGATATGAGGTAACATAGGCACAAAAAAAAAAAAAAAAAAAAAAAAAAAAAAAAAAAAAAAAAAAATCAGTCGAATAGAGAACCTCCTCCTTTTTTGAAGTCGGTTAAAAAAGGAGGAGGTTCTCTATTCGACTGAATTTTTTTTTTTTTTTTTTTTTTTATGTGCCTATGTTACCTCATATCTCCGCCAATTGTGAACCGATTTTGAAAAAAATTTTTGCATTGGGTTCGGTCTACCTTCCGATTGGTCCCATTTTTTTTCATAGGTATTAGACCTTTTTTGTTAGGTTTGCTCATACCTAACTTCTTTGTTTATGAACCGATTTCGATGATTCTTTTTTTATTGGAAAGGGGGTATCTTAGGGATGGTGCCATATTAATTTGGTCAAGTTCTGATGATATGATCACTATTAATAACATCACTAAAAGAGAGAAAATAAAAATAATTTTTAAGAAAAAATAAAAACCGACTTCAAAAAATTAAATGCAACAAATAAAATACACTAAAAGGTATAAAATAATTATTAACTTATTTAGTTACAACTAAACTACCAAATATTAACATGAAATTACGTTTTTAAGTCAGTGCCAAACATATACCTTTTATGAATCGCATTGGCACCGAGTACAAAAAGTAATTTCATGTTAATATTTCGTAGTTTAGTTGTAACTAAATAAGTTAATAATTATTTTATACCTTTTAGTGTATTTTATTTGTTGCATTTAATTATTTTGAAGTCGGTTTTATTTTTTTCTTAAAAATTATTAAACCAAAGAACAGATTAAATTTTGAGATTTCTACCTTTCGGTTGAAAAATAAGAAAAATCGAAACGTTGTGTTACATGGTGTTGAATGGTTGTAGTTAATGAAGAGAAAATAAACTTCCCCTTTGACTAAAAAAATTGCCAAAACTCAAAATTTACAGAAAGTGTATCGAGTTTGAAAAAGTCACCACTTTTTTAAATTTCAAATAAATATAATATTTTTAAGTTATTCAATTCCCTAACGTCTTTGAAAGCACTAGTTCATTTTCGATCACGATAAACACTTGAGATTTCTACTCAAAGAGTAGACAATTTTTCCCATTTGAAGGGTTTCGTGGTTCTCTGAGTTACGTATTAAAATAGGTCAGGTCTGGGGCTGATAGGCCCAGGGCAAGCTACTTGAAATTTGACGAAAAATTAAAAACTGTTTTTATTAAAAGTCTGTACTTACACTTTATGCAAATTGAGGTGATTTGTAATTTTTTAAGTTAGAAATATTGCCAAAAAGGCACAGTTAATTAAAACAAGCTTTTATCTGGTGAATTTCACTTCGTTACATGCATTAATTTTATTCTAATTTTCTGCATTTTTAAAAGGAAGTTCTGAAGTTAGAAATTCCTTTTTCTATTCAGTTCTCTGTTTTGAAAATAAAATATTGTAGCATCAAAATGAACTTCCTAGAAGTTTTACAGCTTCGAGCTGTCGGAACCTAGTCAGTCTCAAAAAATTATATGTGCACAATACGACTTTCACTTAGAATGACTACTTTTTTGAAATTTTAATAATATTCCTCTTTTAAATGAATCCCTCGTAAATCAATAATTCAAAAAGTAAAGGCTACTTCAACCGAAATCTCGATGAATTCTTTTAGCTCATACTTAACTAAAATCTGAATTTTCATTTGTCTACGACTTATTAGAGCTGAGATATAGGTATTTCAAATATTTTTTTGCAACACGCCAAATCAACTCCCTTCTACAATTTTAATTTGACTAAAATACACTTTTGAAGAATTTATAATAATAGATAACTACCAGTGGCAGTTGGTGAATTTTCAGCCAGGAGATGCTGTCCTAAAAAAACATTTTCATTATATTTTTTTAAATTTTATTTTAAACTCGCTTTTTTTTACAAATTTCATCGAATTCGGTATCATTTTTGTCATTTTCCAAATTTAGCATAAGATTTTTAAAAAATATATTTTGGGATATTCGCCCCCATACAAACGGATACTGCTTTGTGTGAATGGGGGAAGGAGTCATAAATTAAATCTTTTGATTTAAACTCCAGAGTCCCTGAGATGGAAACCGACAATCTTCCACAATGAATCAGCCTGTCCTATAAGAAAATCTTAAATTTCTCTTAATTCTATTGCTAGAAGCAAGCTATGATTTGTCTAGTATAGCACTCTTAGTTATTTCAGATCTTATTATATTGAGGGTACTTAGAAATGGATTAGTCCAAAAATTCCAGAATCATCTTTATTTATTCTTTGTTTCTATTATTACTATTTTAATAGTTCCTCAGCGAGAACAATTTTTATTCGACTAAAACTCGTCTGGACTTGTCTTTGACCTGCTTGAACTGGAAGCTATAGCAGGCAGGGACTTGAAACCTTCTATCTGCACCTCTTTTCGGAAAAATCATTCATTTTAATTGCCCCTTGAAACTATGCAACTTTTTTATTTCATTTCGAGATTCAATATACTTTTACAAAACAAAAAATGTTTTTTATAGAAATATTTTAAACGGATAATAATTTGAAAATTTAAAGATCCTCCTGAATTTTGAAGTCGATATTTATGAAAATACTCTAAATGTTTGAAATTTTAGAGATGCTCCGCATCCGCAGTATACATGGACCGCACACTAGTGATAATTGCTTATATTGATACAAAAATAAAAAAGTTACGCTAATATTATGACACGCGAAGATCATCTAAGTCGATTGCTTGCTTTTGGAGTCAAGAAGTAGCATAACTTCCAGGCGCATACGAGCCGATCGGAGCTTTTAAATATCATTTTTGTCTTCACGTGAAAAACATACCCTTGTTGTATGGTACATAAAGAAAACAATTAATTTTATTACCTTTGTAAATCGGCATAATTTTATCAATTTATCTATTTGAATAGCTACAGTTGATATGGACCTGAAATTTGTATCTTTATTCTAAATTTCAGAATAATATAAAGTTCATCCCAGCTGTAGCTATTCAAATGATAACTGTAAATCTTATTTAATTATTCAATAAGTTCGGCGGTATCAGATCCATACAATAATTTTCAAATTTTTGTACGCGTGTTTAGAAATGTCTTAAACTGGATTTAAAACAAGATGTTTTTGAAAATTGAAAAGTTTTTGTTTTGCCGAGATAAGCAGAGTTGTTGATTCACAAAGAGAAACAAAGGAGGTTGTCCTCTGCTTGATGCAAATAAACATACACACATATATATCGAAATTATATATCTGTCAAACAAATAAATAATATATATACAGATATATAATTTCGATATATATGTGTGTATGTTTATTTTCATCAAGCAGAGGACAACCTCTTTGTTTCTTGTGTCAAGATGTTTTTGGTTTGTCTTTGTGCCTTGATTCAAGTTCCGACGATAGTCAAGAAGGAAAAGCGAAGAAAGTTTGGTCTGGTGTCAAAATTATTGTATTTTCAAAACAAATAAGTGATTATATTTTAAGTTTTCAAGCTTCAGAACTCCCAATTCAATAATGAAGAAAATATCAAACTATCAAATTATATGGAAAACTATCGAAAGGGTTTGTAGCCATGGATGCCTGAAGAATATTTTTTAAATAATGAAAACTTTAATAACTAATTTGTCTTAAGATTTCATCTTAAATTTACTATTATAAATTTTATTTATTTATTTTTTTCAAAAATGACTTCCCATATTGTAGTCGAGATTAAATTTAATGTAGCCTGTAGCTAGGGAAAAAATATTGTTTTGATTTGAAATTTCATTAAATTTACTAATTCAGTTTATTGAAATAAAATAAATATTTTTTAAAGTATCAAATTCTTGAAAAATGATATGAGTTATTTTTATTTTTTATGACAAATTCGTTTTTTATTTTTTTATTAAATTGGCTTATAATAAAAAATCTTTTAATCTCAATTTTCATAAAATTTCTTTGTATAAACCAATTTTAATTTCACACGAGAAAATGAATTAAATTTTTTAAAGATATATAACGTTTTGGCTTCTTGATAAAAATATTTATTTGTAAATGTTCAAGATATGCCTTAATATATAAAAAATTTTTAAGAAAAAAATAAAAACCGACTTCAAAAAATTAAATGCAACAAATATAAAAATACACTAAAAGGTATAAAATAATTATTATCTTATTTAGTTACAACTAAACGACGAAATATTAACACGAAATTACTTTTTAAAGTCGGTGCCAAACAAAATATACCTATAAGCGAGCGTACCCGCCAAACGTACTAAGTAAGATCCGTCGAGTGCGATTCATAAAAGGTATATGTTTGGCACCAACTTCAAAAAGTAATTTCGTGTTAATATTTCGTCGTTTAGTTGTAACTAAATAAGATAATAATTATTTTATACCTTTTAGTGTTTTTTTATATTTGTTGCATTTAATTTTTTGAAGTCGGTTTTTATTTTTTCTTAAAATTTTTATTTTTCTCTTTTTAGTGATGTTATTAATAGTGATTATATCGTCAGAACTTGACCAAATTAATATGACACCATCCCTAAGACACCCCCTTTCGGATAAAAAAAGAACCATCGAAATCGGTTCATAAACAAAGAGGTTAGGTCTAAACAAACCTAATAAAAAAGGTCTAATACCTATGAAAAAAAATCGAAAAAAAATGGGACCAATCGGAAGCTAGACTGGACCTAATGCAAAAAAAATTTTCAAAATCGGTTGACAATTGGCGGAGATATGAGGTAACATAGGCACAAAAAAAAAAAAAAAAAAAAAAAAAAAAAAAAAAAAAAAATCAATCGAATAGAGAACCTCCTCCTTTTTTGAAGTCGGTTAAAAATAAAATAAGTAGGTTATAATGAAAGGCAGTCCATAAATAATTGTATTTTATTTTTATTCAATTTCCGACGTTTCGAGACTTTTTTCTCTCCTTCTTCGGGGTATTGAAGGAGAGAAAAAGTCTCCGAAACGTCGGAAATTGAATTAAAATAAAATAAAATAATTTATGGACTGCCTTTCATTATAAGATTATAACCTACTTATTTCGCTTACCAGTCCGCCTTTCTAAGAAAATAAATAAAATTACATTTCGATAATATAATTAATTATATTGGACCGAACAAGTAAAGGAACATTACCCCACCTCCACCAGGTAAGTACCTAGGTACATAACTATTACTCTCAAGCAGCCTTTCTTCTCATTTTCTGACGTTTCGATGACAATAATTCACCTTAATTGGAGCTTAATAATTCAATTGATATAGTGCACTCGAGAGTTTTTTCCGAGTCGAATCTTGCTTGAGTCAGAACAATTTTCAACTCTATCAAAAACGCAAGGCGCCTCAATAAATCCGTGGGAAGGCAAATGGAAACCACCAATGTGAACAATTTCCCCAGGAAAAATTACTAGTTAGAGAAATGCTCTCTAACATATGTATACCTAGTCACACTGCTCACAATTGAGTATGGAACTTGATGAAGAAGAAAAAATGAATAATTAATTAATTATCCAAATAATTACAATTGATTTATCATTAACCAATAACTTAAGGCGTCCTTTAAATTTTTTTAAAGAAATATAGGGCCCTTTTAAAACTAAAACGATTAAAGAAGGATATTTATTTGAGTTTGAGAATGATAAATTACTAAGGCACAGAGGAGCTGTTTTTTAGCCATCATAATTGAATATACAAAAGAACAATAAAATAACAAATTTTCTATCAAAATATTACACTTCCTTTCCATCGTCAGAGCATTCATTTAAAAATTTGATTAAAATTTAGGGGGTGGTAACTTTTCATAAGATGGAATTCGTGATTTAATGAATGATTTACAATTTTATGAAATAATCAATAATTCAATCGATTATTAGTATAATATTAGTGTTACATGGATTAATTGAATAAAATTACAAAAAGATTTAAGAATGTAAGTACCGGATTATATTGAAAATGGCACTAATTTTAATTTTTGTTAGTGAATAACATTTGTGATATTTAATTACTTTTTTAGTAAAATCTAAATTCTAAAAAGAAATTAACTAAACTGGTATGTCTAGCCACATAATTTTACCATACACCTGCCTCCTTAATTATATTTAAGAAAATAATTAATAAAAATTCACGAAAGACACCGCTCTTAATTTTGAGCCCTTTAACAATTAATAATATCTCGTTTTAAACATGGGATCTCTCCGAGGGTAAATAGCTTTCTAGTATTTTTATTTGAAAATTTCATCATTTTAATTATTTGTGACGCTTTCCCTTTGGGTCACTATCGCTTTCACATGGAGAGTCATATTCGAGTAAGATCGTATAGAGTGCGATATGCAAAATTTCGTACAACTCGATCAGAGGGTCTAGAATTTACTATAATATTGATAATTATATTTTGTGAAATCAGTGCCAGCCCAATTTTGGTCCCCGAAAGAAGAAATGACTCTTTTTTAATTATAGGACCCTTTATAGTAAATTTTAATTTTTTAAGAACTCACACCCCTTAACACCCATCTCCCCTAATCCCAATACATCAAAATTATATGTGAAATTTTGTTTTGATATTCATAATAGTTTTTGAGCTAGGGTGTAGGTACACAAAATTTGATAACTACTAACAAACTTACATACCTACACTAACCCACTAACAGATATTTTGACAAATTAATTAATATAATTTTTTTCAATGTTTTTTATAAGGTTTTCTTGTAGACGAAAAACCCCTGGTTTCGTTAAATTTTTTTTATCAAAATCATTTGGGCCGTTTTTGAGAATTTCGAAGAAACGATGTAAAAATCGCACTTTTTTAATGCACTACTTAACCATAAACAAATGATCTTTGGCTAGCTTGCTATAACAACAAAACGAATTTATCCATGCCCCATCGTATAAGTGAACCCATGAGAAATAACACGTAGGTAGTTAAAAACATTAAAACCATTTTCCGTCTTAAAACTTGATTTACAAAGATCATCAAACAGTTTCAAGCAAAAACAAAAAATACTTTTCTTCGATGGTGAATACACCATCCACGATCTTAACAGCTTTCCACCATTAGGTAAAATTTGAAAAAAGTCGCGATTAAGCTTTCTTGTTTCGCTTTTGGGTTTGATTGTATTACCAGGTATTTTTACTCCTTCACTGAAATCGGCGTCTAAATTTTAAACGGACCTTGACGTACCAAGTATACTCCGAGCAAAATTTTTAGAGATAATATTTTCTACCCTATACTTGACGACGAGGAAAAATATTCGAAATTATACAGTAATTCATAATCCGTGGAAATCAAACAATAAACTTATGAAGTAAACAAGTTGTTTTTTCAACTATAACTAAATATAAAAAATGTCCTCCCAAAATATGTGTCACCCGGTGCGGACCCCCGTGCGCACCTCCATAGGTACGCCACTGCATATACGTGAATGCACAGTTATTTAATGTTATACCTAGTTTTATGACATTATTCTTATATTACTATTTAAAAAAATCTGATTTATTAAAAAAAAGTTGAAATTCTGGATACGTTTGAAACTTTAGTCTTGAACGAAGGGTAAACCGCGACCTAATATCGTGTACACCTACTTCCACTTCCACTTTCATTTCCAAGTAGAAGACAATAGATAAAGAGGCATTATCTAATGAATTCCAAAATAATTCCACATAATTCCAATCGCGGTTCACCCCTCAGTCTTGAATAAGTGAAAATATTTTAAACAACTAATTTCTATTTAATGTTTTACAGAAATGTGCTATTTTCATTAAAATGTTGAAATAATAAATGTGAAAGTGTAAACCTTGTCTAGCGGCTGCGAGGGCTGCTTGCGCCGCGGCGCCAAGTGTTTCCAGCTCCAGAAGACTGGTGACAGAAAAGCGCCTGGCGTTATGTCCAGCTGAAGAGTCAATCGGCGATGAAGAGGCGATGGTGGGCGGCATGGAGTGCGGGGGAGCCATTCCGCAAGAACCCCCGAATCCGAGCATGGTCTTTTGTTCAAATTGCCATTTACTATTGCTAAGGAAATCTTAAACATCCGAAGAGGAACTGAGTGGCATGGCAGGCACTAGCACTCGCGGGTTGCGTTGTCAACATGAACACGGGGTAGACTGTGCCGGGGACAAGCTGGGACGAACATCCCTTGGGGGCCGGGGGGCGTGTCTTTCAAACGGATACGCCCCTCCGCCAGCGCCAATTAGCCTTGCTCTTTTAAATGGCCACAAACACCCATGCAATCACATTAAAAAAGCTTCAAATTCAATATGTAATCTGATATTTTATTAAAAAGAAAACAATTTTATTTCTCTATTTACATTAATGCCTCGAGACAAAAAATTAAAAAAAAAATTCTTAAATACAATGTAAAAATAGTAAAAAATTATTTCAAAAATTGAAAAAAAGATTCAAGACTTGGTACGCAGTTTGCAATTTCGGGGAATTCATAATTTTAAATGAGAAATAGGTATCTAAATCTGATATTCATTTCGATTTAATATTTTCTTACCTATACCACCGAGAGATGCTCGGTAATGCATGTGTTTATTTTTGATTTAATCAATCATTTGTTTTATTTTGATTCAACCACCTCTTAATAATTAGTTTAAAAACTTATCAAAAAAATTTTTTCCCAAAAGTGAGACCTGTATTATTAAATCGTGGTATTAAATCGATTCTTCCATGTCTTCAGCAATTGTTACCTATAATAATCGAAACGTCAAAAATTCAATACCTATTCAATGCAATATAATTGGAATTAGTAGCCTTTCCATCAATTCAGCATTAAATTCTATCTCTCCATCTTCAATACCTCTAATTAATTTTTTTTATTTAAATGACAATTTTTTGAACCGTCTATCTAAATAATTAAATTCGCTAATTTTAATATATAATAATATTTGTAATGATTTATTAGTGGGATTTAAAATTTAAAAACCAATTACTATAATTATTAAAAGGAAATTGAATAAAAATGTAATTACCAATACATTTTTATCGAGACAATCACCTGTGAATATTTATTTCAATTAACAAAAAACCCATCAAAAACAACTTAGCCGAAGATGAGAACGTGACAGATCGAAATGTCAACCCAAAAAATCCCCTAATCCGTGAATTTCATCCAAATCGTTAGAGCCGTTTTCGAGAAACCGATTCTATATATATACAAGAATTGCTAACTAAATAATATAAGATAAGATAAAAGTGTGAAACAGGTCTGGACTTGTATTTGACGTACTTGCAATGTCGTAGTTCTAAACTTATTTAGGCTAGAAACGCCCTTATAAGTAATTAATAATAAACTTAATAGAAATCAAAAAAATGAATTTACATTTTATGGACAATGTCATCTTAGTGAAAAATTATCTTATTGATAATTATGTAAGTATATATTGCATGTCAGAGGGTTTCATCCCCTTGGGATCGAACCCAAGCGCTAACGTTGCTATCCGGGCTGTTAGCTTACCATAGAAATTAATTGCCTCTGACATACAAATAGAATAAAAGCAAGGAAATTTTACTCCATTCATTTAAGAATTGATTTGAAAAATTCTGCTTTGGAAATCGTTCATTTTGCCTATATTATGTACCTACATCGCCTTAAAATCTCAATAAAACCATCCAAAAAATGATGTTTTCTGCATTTTTAAACCAAAAGTTTTAAAGCTAGAAAAACCAAATCTAATCAGTTCTCCGCATTGGAAATACAAACATTTAAGAACCAACTTTCTACTACTTTTCGTTCTTAAATTATTGTGGGTATCTGAATCCAGATATACAGAAACACAGCCTTCCTGCTGGACATAGTCAATAATACAATAAAAGGGAATCAAATCAAATATTTTTCTAATGTAACTAATGTCTGGGAATTAATTGAATATTAGGTACTTAACACAAAGCTGTATATGTAAACGTAAAAGTTGTAGAAACGTTCATTAAATAATGACTCAACAATAAAAAATAAGATGATATTAAAAGAAAAATGTTGCTGAAAACACATACTGACATACTTAAATTAGATATTTTTGATGAGAAATTCTCCTCAGATTGCACAACGTTTCAACTTCTAGTTTTGAAGTCTTTTGCAAGTGCTTGTGATGTGATTCAATCTACTAAACACTTGAAAATGATTCGAGAATTAGCTGTGAATTCTAATGAGAATATATCATTAAAAATACCCAAACTTATTTTTTGATAAACTACTCAAAAACAGAAGCATCAAATCAGGAAAAATCTTAGTGTTATGAAAGAATTATCGTAATATTCTCTGGATTAAAATCTAATTTTTGAATTTTTCAACTTTCAAGATCTACACTTACTTCATACGTACATTAAACACCTGAAATTTTCCCACTTATTTCTTTAAATAATATGTAAGTAAGTTCTGACTTATAGGTGTAGCCTATCTTGCATGTTTATGATAAAAAAACATGTATGGTTAGAGAGTGTATTCTCGTTTAATAGTGCAAAGTTGAAAGCGCCTCATAAAGACAAATTTAGTCTTAATAGAATAAGTGGGTTTTTTGTTTGTTTTTTATACTGATATTGAGCCAAAAGATGTATCAAAAAAGTGCAACCTCTATTATCTGGGGTAAACAAATGCATCGTAAAATTATAGTTTAAAAAACACGCTTTTGTCAATATTGCACTAAAAAGTATAAAATAATGTAACTAAGTTAAAAAGCGTGGGGAGCTTCTTTAAGAAGCCTGTAGGTAGTTTTAATTAATTTCGACAAAGTACCCCAAGCTTTTTGACTTGATTATTAGACATAAAAAAATTTTTAGGTACATTATTTTATACTTTTTAGTGCATTACTGACAAAAGCGTGTTTTTTTAGTTTTTTTAAACTATAATTTTTTTTTTACTTTTTTGTCTTAAAATGGGTACAATTCCAAGCATACATCACTAAACTAAAACTAAATTTGACAAGAGTCTAGTATATTTTCCCAATTTCCCCCACTTTTGTTAATTTTTGTATTTTTACCCTTCTGAGGGTCCACAGATAATGTATACAAATTTTGGTTGAGTTTGAACCAAAGGAGGCTATAATTTCCAAATTTCGCCTAACTCCCCATGTTAATTTTTTCAGTTCGATTGTTTAAAATTATTGTATTGTCATCGGTTCTTAATACGTCCAAATATTCAATTTAATCAGACGCCTTGAAGGTGGTGAAAATTACGTTGAAAGATTCCGTCATATTGATACATTGGTACATACAGGACAAGCTAATAAAAGCGTGTTAAAAAGAAGAAGAAGAAAGAAAGAAATTCCACGGAATGAGTCGGGTGTATACGGGTCTTGAAAGACCCATGCAGAAAAAAGTTTCACTCTCTAGAAGTCATATGCTTTAGTTGGTGAAGGCGTTTGTTAGGTTGTTATCTAATTTAATTACTAAAGAGTGTTGAATGTTTGAATATGTATACTATAAGTACTTGTATTTCTTCTGAATGAGGCTTTAGAGGGGTCAGAACAAACGCTATCGTAGTATCTTTTTGTTTATTCTGGCATTTTTATAAGGTGTTCTCGAAAGATGGAAGGTTTTAGACTATTTAAAATAGTGAAAAGTTGAAAGCTCAAGAAGAGAATTCTAGTCTCTAGAAATCTTCCTGTGAAGTTCTTTAAGAAAACACAGAAATTAATTTTTCACAATAATAAGTTATAGAAGAAAATTGTTTGAGACTGACTTTTAAAGTATCTCTTGCTACCCAAGATGCAAATAGAAACAACCTGAAAAAATAATGAACTAAAGAGGTAGCTAAGAATATAATTTCAAAAAATCGAAATCAGATTGCTATTACAACGTATAGGTATATTATTAAGTTTTAAATTTCTTAAGTTTGATTGATCACAGTTTTTATATATGGAAAAGAGTTGTTCCAAGCAACCAGGAAGAAATGCAGTGTAAAGAAAAACATTTCGACTCTTTATTTTTATTTTCATCAGGACATAAAAGCCTTTAACAAATATCAGTTTAAATTTAAATTTAAAATCTCTTAAAACCATCTTGTATAAATCTGATGAAAAAAGTGAAAGAATAATTATTTTATTGGAATTAAAAAAAAATAGGATTGTAGGTGAGTTTCTTTAATTTAAATTACTTTGCGAATAAACATCATTGTCGGATTTCTGACCTCTTTTGGAATGATCACATTACTTCTGTCGCAAAAGCTGAACTGCATATATAAGATTGATTTTCTCTTCAGTTCCAGGTGTTATTTTACACTTAACTTCTTATTCTATAAAAACCTTAAATTCATGGGCGAATATGTCTCGTATCTGTGATTAGGACCATTAAGAATTGGTTCAGCTTTGTCTAGCTATCAGAAATTCCTGGCCCATTGGAGGAACCTTCTCCGCTCTTTATCTAATTTATAAATATGTACTAACATTCAGCATGTTCTTCGAGATAAAGTCAATAATATTTCCTAAATTCGCGAAACATGAGCTTTTCAACATAAAAAATTAAAAAAAAAATCAATGACATAACATCAGAAATTAGGGTAGATAACTTTCTCTCTTTGAATATGTATACAGGATATTTTTTCAAAAAAAATTTGTTTTGAAGATTTATTCTCACGTTGGGTTAAAATACAAAAACAAAAACAAAAAAATAAACTAATTTTAATGCCTTTTCTGTATTTCTTTTCTTTTGTTTTTTGTACATTTGAGAATTCCTCCTGTAGATTTTCATTATAAAAAATCGTCTATGCCAGTGGTTCTTAACCTATGGGCCGCGACCCAAATTTGAACCGCGAAGCATATTCTTTAGGTCGCGCAGAGCCGTTAAAAAATATCTAAATATTTTACTACATTTATTTTCAATAAGTTTAAAAATATGTCTTAATTTTCTCAATACTTTTTTATTACATTTTCATTGGATCGAAAAATACGTGTTTTTTTATCTTAATTGTTTAAAAAAATTTATATGAATAAAAAGAAAGGTAATGTAAAAATTTGGCTTTTTTTGGGTCGCGACATGAGCATATTTCTCAAATGTGTGTCGCGGCTTAAAAAGGTTAAGAACCACTGGTCTATGCCGAGCTCTGATAGGAGGTCTTTGATTCTGGATTCGGATACATATCTTTTTCTTTTTCAAATTAAAAAAAAAAAAAGAATTCAATATTTTATTTGAACTATCAATTAATTACTTTTAGTAATCGTATACTTACGACCTTAAGTCATTTTCATTTCTTTTATAAGTTAAAATTAATATTATCGTAATTAGTTATTACTTAGACCATATTTTATTGATCGATTAATTATTAACTTTAGTTTTAAATTAGATAATACTTAAGTATTTTAATAATTTTCTTCGCATATTTCTTACATTCTCTAAATACGATGCTATTACTAGGATTAGAAATGTTGACATTTTTTATTTCTCTCTACGTTGTTTGATGTTCAAAAATACTTGGCGAATGGTGTGTGCTCGTTTAGCTTAAGTTGATATCGAATCAAGTTCAATTAAATGAAGGAAATAAAACGTTGTTCATTAATTTTGACTTTGTGTGATAAAGTTATTGCTAAAAAAATAGTGAAATTTAGAAAGAAGTTTGTTATTTTTTCTTTTCAAAACATCGCCTCCCTAATTTAATAATATTTATGAATGAATAGCTTAATAAATATCAAATGAATATTCATTTAGTCATAGGTATTTAAGAATTTGTTTACCATGAAATTTGAAAATATTGATTACTAATATTTTGTTTCTCTCTTTATTTTCACTTATATTAGACCAGGATCCCAGCGACCCAAGACCTACGTCAAAGTATAAAGCCTAAGATTGTTTCTATGGGTGGGTACTATAGTAGATTATAACGTATGGGTATTAGCTAACTTGGGTCAGGGGGGCTTTGGCAGATATCAGTTACCGAAGAGGTGAAAAAATGGGTTAATCTACGTCATAGTAACAAAGCTAGTTTTTTAATATGTCATACAGGATAGTATTAGCGACCTACAATTACTATTGCCAGACGCTCTCGGCGGGTCCTTGCTGTAGCCAGACGCCTCAAAGATCGAAAAATAGTATAGTATCAAGGCTAAATTTTATATATTTTACTCAGAAGAAAATTATAATCGATAAAAATGTGTAACAATTTTGAAAGATAGCTTCTCTTATAAGGATAAAGTCTACAGAGTTTCAAAATTTTTGAACCAATACTTTGGCAAAGAAAAAATCGCTAGCTCAATGCTAAAAGCCCCATGTTATTTAGATGGGAAACTTACATCGCTATGGCAAGAGTGTTCAATTCTCTAGATCAGTGATTCTCAACCTTTTTTTCGTCACGGCACACTTTTAATAATTTAAAAATTTGACGGCACACTAACAATAAAATAAATTAATAGAATTTTATTTGGTTTATTGATTGATGTACCTATAAAATTGTCATAGGACATTCTGCATCCTGTTAAATGTTACTACCTCTTCAGTTCAAATGATCAAATAAATATTTGGATTAAATTTAGTGCCAATTGATGGAAGAGGGGAGAGAATTGGAATCGACTTGATTGGGGAATAATGGAATTGAAATAATTATCGGAAAAGAGGTTTTTTTATCTAATTAGATTTTTCTCTTATTAAAAACAAGGACTAAAGATGAATAAGGACACTCGATGGTGGAGAAGTAATCTCCGGAATCGAAGCAAAAAATACAATGTATACATTAATTAATGTAAAATAATTGGTTTAATAAAATTTATAAAAAAAATTAAAAAAAAAAAAAAATAGTGCCAATTGATAAAGAAACGTAAAAAAAAATTTCAGTTCGGTAGGGACCACTGCCTAGCAGTGGCGAGCACACTTCAAGAATCTCGCGACACACTAAAGTTCCGCGGCACAGTGGTTGAGAATCACTGCTCTAGATTATAAATTTCTAATAGTTTATTATATTTCAGTTTATTACTCGGGATGGGACGAGAATACCTATAATCTTGGAAAAGTTTAACTTCTTCGTCCATTTTAATGAAGAAATTCATCAGAATGCACAGAATTCAACTACGGTGAATGAAGTCTCTGAGGGCTGAAAAAACTGAAACTTCTCTTTTGATAATCAATCAATTGTTTTAGAACGTTTTCGTCAATTTTATTTTGTCTTTTTCAGCAATTCCAATTGTAATGATTAAATTTTAAATGAATAAGTGATCTTGATGATTTTTTTTATTTTTAGCCACAGTGAGGGGTGATTTCGAGGGTAGTTTTTATATGGTAATTAATAATTTTAATTTATTATTTTGTATAAAATAAAAAAACCACAGGGTCAAAATAGATGATATAAAATTTTATTTCTCTGCCTATACCTCTATGAGAATTTTAATAAGAGACTACAGATGTATTTAATTAATGTTTTTCATTTAATCTTATTATATTAATCGAGCAATTCTTGTATAAATAGAGTGAGAATCGGGTTCTACCGATTTGGATGAAATTCACAGGTTAGGGGTTTTTCTGTTGACAATTCGATCTCTCACGGTCTCATGAGAAGATGCATCATGTTTTTTGTGATGGGTTTTTTGTTAATTGAAATAATTATTAACAGGTGGTTGTTTGAATAAAAATTTATAATTACATTTTTTTCAATTTTATTTTAATAAAATTAATTTTATTTATTTTATTTATTTTTTTTTATTTTTTATTTATTTATTTATTTTGCAAAAATAAGTACATTTATATATATAAAAAGAAATATTCAAACCAAACAAAAACAATAAAAATCAAATTAGGTTAAATAAAAACAATAAAAATCAAAATAACAATAAAAATCAAATTAACAATTTTGCAACACCCCTCATTAAGCAAAGCTTGTGTGGAGGGGTGGTCCGACATCATAGCGTTGTTTGTTAATTTCAACTTATTAATACATTTTACACACACATATATACATTTATATACATACATATATTAATTAATACTCAATGCCTTCCTCTACATACCGCCTCAATCTCCTCTTAAACAATCCAGAGTTTGGCAGCCCAGTGATGCTCGCGGGCAGCCCATTATAAATACGAGGACCCCTAAAAGCTGGATGACGTTCAGCCGCACTCGTTTTACATCTAGGTTCCCTAAGGCGCCTCCCAGATTGCTCGCGGGTCCCATGCACGTGTCTCGGTATCTCCGGGAATTCCCCAGGTCTCGCGTGTACAAAATTTATGAGGCACATATCACAGAGCTGGTTAAAATTCAAAACGTTGAATTCCTTGAAGATCAGCTCCGTGGGATACCTTGCCGACCTACCCAAGCAAACCTTTATTATTCTCTTCTGCAAGAGTATGAGAGGCCTCAGGACAGTAATTCCGCATCCACCCCACCCAACAATCCCATATTCTAAGATCGACTGAACAAGTGCCAGGTAAATCGTCCTCAATAATTCCAAACGGACGACAGCCCTCAATTGCCTGAACTTATGGATCATACCTCGTAATCTAGAGCATAGATAAGAGATATGTTTATCCCATCGTAACCGCCCATCAACAATAATGCCAAGATATTTGTTTTTTTCATTTGGTTTGAGGGGGTGCAGTCACATTCAAATCTGACGCAGCCCGTCTCATGTATAATAATATGATATTCATCCTCCGGTGGCGATCCGGCTGCGGTCAAGGAAAAAGGGACATACACAGTTTTTTTGGTGTTTAGACTAACCAAATTATCATCTAGCCAATCCCTCAGGGTTGCTAGTCCAGCGTTTGCACTCCCAAAGACCTCCCGCCAGGAATCCCCCCAGAAAACGGCGACTGTGTCATCTGCGAAGGAGTATAAATTACAGTGCTCTATTTCAATATTCAGTAGATCATTAATATATATCAGAAACATAATTGGGCCAAGTACAGTGCCCTGAGGCACCCCGATAGTTACATTCATTTCTGAGCTGGTTACGTTATCAATTCTGACAACCTGCGATCTTCTTTTCAAGTAAGATTCAAAAAAACTCAAGGTCACACCTCTAATACCTATATTTTGGAGTTTATTTATTAAAATTTTGTGATCCACCGTATCAAAGGCCTTCTGAAAGTCAAGAAAAACACCCATACATTTTGAACCCCTGTCCAATCTTTTGATTATGTCCTGAGTAAACCCAAAAATAGCGTCACCAGTATTTTTTTATTTTGAAATCCAAATTGTCGCTCAGATAATATCTGGCGTGATTCCAAGTAATTTATAAGTCTAGTTTTGACGCATTTTTCAATTATCTTGGACACTGCAGAAAGGAGGGAGATGGGGCGATAGTTATCAAGCTTAGATTTCTCTTTGCCTTTGTGTAGTGGGATAACAACCGCCTGCTTTATCTCTTGAGGAAAATAACCCTGCTCAAAACATAAATTAATTATATGGACCAATGGTTTTGAAATTGCAGATGCATTATCAATTAAGCATCTAGAGGAAATACCATCACTACCAGGAGAAACCTTTTTTTTTTTTTTTTTTTTTTTTTTTTTTTTTTTTTTAATCTTCCTATCTGCGACAATTAGTTTTTTATTTTATAGATCATTACAAATATTATTATATATTAGAATTTGCCAATTTAATTAATTAAAGTCGATTTTCTATAAAATAATTTATTAGAATATCAATTTCATTCACTTAAACAATCCAACAATTCGAAGGATCGTACTTCCTTCTTCAGGATTTAAAAGGGTCAACGAAAGAACCTCTGTGTATATTTTCGTATATTAATTTTAATTGCAATTACATTCAAAACTTTGTACCCAATGATAATATGTTTTGATGACGGCCTTAGCGGGTGTAAACGTTGGCAAAAAATAAATTAAATTTTATTTTATTTTGACTGCGAAAAAAATCAACCTTTGTAAAATTAAAAATAATATTAATATGTATATAGCTTTTAATCGAAGAAAAAAATTTCCGAGCATCGCTCGGTGCTCCAGGTACTTATAATTATAAAAATTTAATTTTAATAACAAATGCATTGATAATCTTTTAAAGTATTTCTTATCTAAATATTTCGCAGAATAATGTTCCGCTGGGGAACTTATCAAATAACGGGTTTCTTTCAATTCTTTCTCTGTTCATTTGGCGTCGAGAAAGACGAGTGGTAACATCGTCGACCACGAGCAGTTAACCAAAGGTAAACAACCCTTAATATCTAGACTCTCTTAATAATATATTATATAATTACTTCAATGTATCAGAAAATAAAGATTTTCATTTTTATTTAATAATTAATTTTGTACTATATGTATTAAGTACGTTTGGCAGATGCGCTCACAGAGCATCGGGTTAAGAAATATCTTAACGGGGAGAAAAAATTCAAACATTATTATTATTATTTTATCTAGCTGAGTGTGTGTCTGTGTTTGGATTTCAAAACCTACGACAACTCAAATACAAAAGCTCGTAGAATGTAGAAAGTTCGCTCTGATGTCAAAATGTTTGTATTCTAAGTCAAATAATTAATTAGATTTCGGGCTTTCTAGTTTTAGAACTTCATAAAATAAAGCATGATTAAACTATCTACGAATATAATTAGCCTTTAATTAAGTCCCGGTTTGATGGTATATTCCCGCCCAGTTTGTAATTTTGTCCTGGTTATTTGGAAAAAAATTTAAAAGTACCGAATATACAGGGTGGCGCAGATGGATCGGGTGGTTTTAAAATACTTGTCAAACTGTCAATTTTAAAGGTATTGGATTGAAATAAAGTGCAAAACGTGTAGTTACAATGGAAGTTTATTAACAAAAAATTAGTAAAGTTAGTTTTTAAAAATTACATCCATCAAATGCCCTCCTTCTCGAGCGACGCATTACTGTTAATTCGCAGCGTTATGTGAACATGATTGAAGAATTTCTTCTCCCACAACTTGAAGAGAACAATTACGACATGGACAATATGTGGTTCCAACAAGACGGGGCAACTGCACATACCGCTAGGATATCAATGCAAGCTGTACGCGCTCTGTTCCCTGGCCGTTTGATTTCCCGTAATGGAGATCTCCATTGGCCCCTCGCTCACCGGACCTCACGGTATGTGACTTCTTCTTATGGGGCTATTTAAAAGCAAGGGTGTACATGAACAAACCCCGGACCATTCAGGAGTTGAAGGCAGCAATTCACAACGAAATCACATTAATTCCTGGTGATGTGCTTGAGCGGGCAATGCGGAACGTTAAGGACCGACTCCAAGAATGCGTCGCTCGAGAAGGAGGGCATTTGATGGATGTAATTTTTAAAAACTAACTTTACTAATTTTTTGTTAATAAACTTCCATTGTAACTACACGTTTTGCACTTTATTTCAATCCAATACCTTTAAAATTGACAGTTTGACAAGTATTTTAAAACCACCCGATCCATCTGCGCCACCCTGTACTCCAAGTCTAAAAGTGCAGCCTCACTAAAAAAGTCAGCTAAATTTTACTGAATTTTTCAACGCGATTAAAAAATAACAAAGAATTTTTAAAGAAACTTTTTCGATAATCTTTTATGTTCGAGTCAAGAGTAATTAAAACTTATTACTTCATAATTATGTTATTTTAATCACTCCATTGCATACACACCTTTTTGAATCATAAGTACTTAACTTAAGTAGACTTCTCTCTTTCTAAATTCGCAGAGAACGCTCAATTTCTGTTTCTAGCTACTTTCAAAAACTGCTCCCGGCTTGAGAAAAAAATATTATAGTAAGTCTACCTATAATGAAAAGTTTCAGTAGAGGGTAATAATGTCGGCTTTCTATTGAATTGAGTCAATTATTTTTTGACTTATTCGTTTTTATAATTTTATAAATTAAAGGGTTTGTTCAGTCACATAAAATAAATAAA
Organism: Forficula auricularia; assembly: GCA_024734495.1. Lineage (NCBI taxonomy): Eukaryota > Metazoa > Arthropoda > Insecta > Dermaptera > Forficulidae > Forficula > Forficula auricularia. The sequence goes on from JALMQS010000061.1 coordinate 6,140,911, forward strand.
TAGACTAATTTCAGACAATTAACATTATTTAATATATAGATTTACTAATTACAGTTTCGGTCACCCCTGATAGACCATCTTCAGTAGGACTGAAAATTGAAACATTTTTATAAATAACTGGAACCCACGATAATGCAAGTGCATAAGATCGTAGAAAGTTTCTTTTGGTGAATTATCCAAAAAGGTGGGGCTCCAAATATATATTGAATTGGTTAATTTATTATTAAAATTTCGATGTTTTTTATTCTTAATTTTAATTTTTAGTGAGTCAAATTGATTTTCTTTTTTATTGAAAGTCTTATTCTTCAGACTATATTACAGTACAAATGAATCTTTAGAATTCTTAAAATCATGTAATAAAAATCCATCTCATTGCTTAAATAGCAAAATTGAATTATCAACTAGTCATTTGTTAAAAATGTTTTCAAAAATATAAAATTTCGGAAAGGTTAAAGATTGAGGAAAACCATTAGTCCCTTTTGCGTTGTTTGTTTAGACTTCAATCACATATGTACATTTGTACATTACATATTGTACTTATATAAAAAGTTGATATATTGGAAAGTAATGGGATAGGTGCCCACTTAGTGTCCTCCAATTTATTTAATCGGTCAATGATAAAAGAAAAAATAATTTACGAAATCCTATTTCGTAAACGAATAATTGTTGTTATTTTTTCTTAGATTTTTCACTTTGCACCCACAACCTACATTAATAAATAAAATGATAATGGCCCCTTGGGGATCATAAAACACTGTCGCTATTTTTGACTTGCACCCGCCCCTTGCGCATATGCATGTTTGCTTTGATGAGGTGGATAATGAAACGAGTGCCACAGAAAAATATCTCATTTTCACTTAAAATTACCCTTCCCTTCCTATATAAACACTATAATTTACAGCTTAAGGTACGACTCTGATCTCTTGGGGGAAAAAAATAAGTAAAGGCCAGAAAGTACATATCATATAAATCACTAGATGTGTTTTTTGTACGATTCATTTGGAATACGGAAGCAACATTTCAAATTTCGAGAGAAAAATCTATTTAAATGGCGAATAAAATGTTTTAAATCTCTCTTTTTGTTTGAATGAACTATGAACTACTAGTATATTAAATATCCATCTAGAATTGTTTTCTAGTTTAGCTTTGATTATTTATTATTAGTTGAAAAAGTTTGCCAGATTGGGCAAGTTATGATAATTAGCTCACATTTATTTTCTAATGCTTTTCATAAAGTTTTGACCATCTTTAATTCTTAAACCATATGATAATAATTTTTACAATTATTATTTATTTATTTATTTAATTAAATTAAAGGAAAAGGCTCAAGATATTATATTTTTTTCCCTATAAAAAGCCATTTTAAAGGCCTTAACTCCATAATTTTTTTATTTACAAAAATAGATTAAGACGTTTTTTTAGATATTTTGATATAACTAATATAAGCAAACACACTTTATTGTACACTATGACAATATTTACGCATATCAAGGAAGCTGCCAAGGTATGAATAATAAAAAAAAACAATAAAATAAATAATGATACAATATAATAAATAAATATATCTACACTATCTTTACTTGACATTTATTGTAAATATAGAAGTTTAATTTGCCAAGAAAAGTAGATTCGAATTTCTTGAAAAATCCCGTGATTATCTGCTGCTGGATTCTAGCTGTTATAGATAATTTTTATTACATGTCAGAAGGGATATATTTACCTCTGTGGGAGATAAAATCCAATCTGGGTCCAATGGTTGTCGAGATGAAATCAATCTGACATTTAGATACACGTAAATTTTTTTTCAAAGATTTATTTATTCCTCGTCGTTAAAAAAATTTCACTCTCAAGTGATTTTAAATTTAAAACACACAGCCAAACCAAAAATAGAAAACATTGTGAATGTAAATTCACGAAAATTTAATATAAAAGATTTTTTTTGAAATTTTATTTGAAATATTTTTGGTGTTAAGATTTTAACGCTTTGGGAAACAGTTTCATGTAAGTAAAATGTTAACGAAGTAAAATACTAAAATGAGATTATCATTATTTATGTATTTTATAGCCCTCGCAAGAGGGGAGGGGGTCCAAGTGCACCTGTGAGTGCTTGGCCGGTTTTTTTTAAGGGGGTATGTTAGAAAACAAATGCGTAGTGTGACAAACATTTTCTACTTCATAAAAAACATATACTTGTATTAATGTATTTATGTGGGGACAATTGACAATTTATATTCTACATTATTTTTATAAATTCAGATTTTTAAATTTTTTTAAAATATTTGTCTCTCCCCTCAAAATACTTTCTGGATCAGTGTCTGCTTCGTATGGTAAAGTAAATCAATTAATTACACTATTTAGTCTAAATTTATGTCATTATAGTCAAGAGCTTAATCATATAAAGTAAAGAAAATTCTTTAAAATTTTTAAAAATATCAAAAATTCTAGGTAGGTTTCACAAAAATAAAAGACAAGATGCTTGTTAGCATGACTCTATACGAGGGTGAACCGCGACCTAATATCGTGTACACCTACTTCCACTTTCATTTCCAAGTAGAAAACAATAGATGAAGGGGCATTATCTAATGAATTCCAAAATAATTTCATATAATTCTAATGACCTATCTTTAGTCATAATAATAATTTGTTGTTTTCTTAGTAAAGACCATCAGATTATATTTAGTTATTGTAGGTAACGTTTTCTTTAGATGATTATTTTCAATTTTGAGCCAGTCCACTAAAAACTCACTTAAAATACATCCATTTATATAATTTTTTAGATCGAAATAATTCCTAACTATGAAGTCTAAATTTCGTTTTTAAAGCACCCTTTTTTGCAAGGCTATCTACTATTTCATTCCCCAAAATATTTTTATGAGATAGAATCCAGCAGAAAATGATCTCCATATTTGAATCGTATAATTTCTTTTTTTTTAATGCAATCGAATGCAAGAAGGGGCGCGCCAGTAAAGATGCAGCCCCTATGGATCTCGAAAGACCCTTGCATTACCGAAGAGAAGGAAAAGTTGATTAAGTGAGAAGGTTGCATTAAAAAAAAAAAAGGTGGAGACGTAGATGTTTATGCACTCGGGTTTTGAAGGGTTTGAAGATTATAAGTGCTGGGGAAGATGGAGGCTGGGAGAGAGTTCCAGTTCCTTGAAGTCATGGGGATATACGTATTGGCGAATGAAGTGGTCCGGCACTTTTCTAATTTGACCGCGAAAGAGTGTTGGGAGTCGGCAAAACGCGTGCTACGCGCAAAGCATGCTTTGGGGGGAACTATTGATTTTATCTCATCAGAGCACCTGCCGTGATAGTATCTATAGAAAAGGGAAAGGGCAGAGACATTTCTTCGATGAGCTAGGGAGTCGATGGAGTCGAGGGAGTCGGTGAGGGTAGAATCGTCAATTAGTCTGACGGCTCGTTTCTGAATTGCATCCAGGGTAGCAAGAGAATATTTAGAGGCTCCTCTCCATAGATGAGAGCCGTATTCGAGACAGGGGCGGATTTGGGCCTTGTAGATGGTGAGAAGATGTAGGGGCGTGAAAATCGCTTGGACCTGAATAAGTGGCCTATCTTCCTTGCTGCAGATTTCGCCACAGAGTTGTGTTCATTCCAAGACAGGTCAGATGCGACAGGGACGCCCAACATGGATAGGCTGTCGCACATTTTCAGGGTATTCGAATCGAAGTGAATATCAGGGAAATTTTTATTTTCGCGCCTAGAAATTAGACAACATTGAGTCTTGGTTGCATTAAAGTTAACTAAATTTTGAGAGCCCCATTTATTCAGTTTGTCTAGGTCGAGAGTGATTGAGGAGGCAACATTGATTCGATTATTTGGGAGTGAGGCTTTGCCGTGCAGAGTGCTATCGTCGGCGTAACAATGAGTGGGGTTTGACGTTTGATCGATAAGCTCGTTTATATAATTTTTTTTTTTTACTAGAATTAAAATTTTTTGAACAAGAGGATGTTGGGTAAAAATAATTTCTAAAGATTTAAGTACACACATGGAATCAGAACAAATTAAAAATTTACTGCCATTCAAAAATTTAATTTTTATCAAAATTTGTATGAGTGCCATTAGCTAGCTCTGCTGTAAAAATGTTGCTTGCAAATGATAATTTGAAATATCTTTCAAGAAGTTCAATCTTGAATGCACATCCAACTCCGGAATCTGATTTAGAACCGTCAGTGAAGGAAATTTGAAAGTTGGAATATTTAGATACAATTAATATTATGATCTCAATTACATATTAAAAGATCTTAATAAATAATGGACATGATAATGTTTGTCTCGTTATCTGGCTATGCTTGAATAAGCGACTATTTGTCCGGCCCTGTGAAAAGGGATAATAAAATAGTTTCCCCGAAAAGGTTGTCTCGATGAGAATAATGCAAATGAAAAGAAGCCTGTGCCTTGTGCGCCTAGCACAAGCGGCCGGTTGTCTGTCCGAGAGGATCGGGTTTCCCAACGAGCTGTTTGTTCTCGCCGCCGACCTCTTAGCCGATAACCGCTCCTCCTAGACTCCTGAGACGGCCTCCTCTTAATTTCTCGACTTGAAAATCGTTCCAGCTGCGAATTGGATGGATTAAAACGAAGAAATGAATACCCCTGTTTTGCCGTTAAGCTCGAGATGAAGTATACTACTGTGACAGGATCTGTTATCGGCTGAGAGGCATGTGCACCCGACCGACCGCATGATCCAGCAACACATACTCACTGTAGTACATCCGAGAAATCAACTTCAAATACTTGACTCACTGATAAATGAAAAACAACTCCACTCTTAACTAATTAATTCCAAAAGTAAGAAAGAGAGATACTACGCGAGGGATATGTTTCATCTCACTGTTTACGATCCCTATTTCAAAACAAAGAAATTGATTACTTAAATATTCCAATATAAAAGATATTTTAAATATACTTTGGAACCGATATCTAAAGTTGGGGTGCTAAAGCGCTTACTTTCCACCTAGGAAACAGTGGATTGAATCACGTCCCATAGCTTCTAGAAAAAGTGAAGAATTGCTAAGCTCAGCTAAGTACATTTTAGTGATTTGGCATTTTTCGCCAGTGGGCTGTTTGAGCTAAAAAGCTGAAACTTAAACCCAGAGTTAGGTTCAGTTGATTAATTTAATAATATTTGCTAAATTTCGGCTCTTTCTTTATATTTTTCATTTCATCTTAAACGGAAAAAGACAATAATAGTCTTAAAAGTATTACTTCTTTTGGCCTTTTGGCTAACACCCTGTATGTAGTTTTGTAAATATCATATGTATATTTCTTGTATATAGTTTTATCTGATGACTGGTGTATCTAAATTATTTTTTTAATATAAATATTGACAAATTCCCGCTCTGAAGATGGCTACAACCAATAGCCGAAACGTTAGCGAGAGTTCATAAATAAAAAATAAATAAATAAAAGCTGCACGTCTCTTATTTTAACCTTCATAAATTTATATAACAATACATTTTTTCAAATTCTGAAGCTAGAAAGTCCAAAATCTAATCAGTTTTCAAATTCATAAAAAAAAAAAAAAACTGGCTCCAGAGAACCAATTTTATACGCTCTTTATTTTATTTTTATTCATTTATTTATTCTTGGTATCTTAATTAAGACATTATTATTATTTTCACCTTTTAACATATATAAAAATTAATATCTTTTGAAATACACTGGAAGTTTCAAGTGTTTATTAGTCCTACTTCTAACTGGCTTTTCGGCTGAGTAAGAGCAAAAAATGTTCAAAATCAACGCTATACTGCCCACAAATCAATCCAAGATTCTCACCCGTACCAGCGGACCAGAGCATATGTCCTTTACCATTGGTTTCCAAATTAAATATTTTTTATTTTGTTTCTAAGAAGATATAGTTTCGAAGGCCTTTATTTTCAGGGTTTTTTTCTATCTTTTATAAGTTTTTTGTCTTGAATGAAGATTCGATTGTACGAGTAAGCTGGGTTATTCGCATTTATCCAATACTTCATCAAATAGGGTACACTTCCTTTGATTACTTTTTTACTTTGTTTGTCTTATCTACATGTTCATTTGTTCATCTGACCATCTGATTTCAGTGATAATTTTTAAATATAAACTATTTTTAAAAATCTTTGTTTAATGAATTATGAAATATGCTTTCTGAAATTTATAATAAAAAGTAGGTACATTTTTTCATACTTTTTTGTTATCATAGATTTTATCCTAGTTTTTATAATAATAAAAAGTGTTCCATGGGCTAGAAAAAGTCAAGAACCACTGTACAAGAGTATTGAATTAACTTAAAATAAGTCTTTGTGTTTCTTAAAAATAGCGTATATATTTATTAATACAAAAATTTTGGAATAAAAGTAATATTATATTCTAATAGAAAGCTTTTTCTTATATAATTAAAATACAATAAATATTATTTTATGTTTATTAAGTGATTGTTTTTATTAAATAATTGATGATTTTGATGAAATGTGTTTTGTTTAAAATATATAATTGAATTTTCTTTTACATATTTGATGAATCGGTTTCTATTTAAGGCAGGGCTGACGTTAGGGTAGGCCTCGCTTGAGGCGGCTGCCTATTAGGGGCGCCAAGACTCAACAGGCGCCTTCACGGATATATATTTCATTTACTTGCTCTCCATTTGAGATTTTCAAAATATTTTCATGTTCAAAAATTATTATTATTATTATTACATTTTATTATTACCTCTCTGGCTAATCTGAAGTATCGAAATGAAATGAAGCTCATATTTCATTTTTTTTAATAACTATTAATTTCTTATTTAGGCTTTGACTTCTTAGATTGCTTCCCCATTATCGAACGCCTTATTCTTTTGCGATATACTTCTAATTGTCCTTGTTCTAATAAAAAGGAAAAAAAATATTGAAAAAACCTCTTGTGCCGTTCCATGTCTTCGCCCAAAATAAATTTATCGGGATCGATCCGATATATCGGGGTCGATATCTTTGTGATATATTTCATTTCTTTAACTAAATTCTCTGATCAATAAAATTTTACTATAGGTATGCCTCTCCAAACTTTGAAAAACTGCCAATAACTATTTAGGCAATGTCAATATAGTAGTTAATTTCATTAAAGATAAAAGTAAATAAATATTTTATGAGATATTAATTTACTATGAGTTAGGTTTTCTAGGTCATTTGTTTCACGTTAAAAATTGAAAAAATAAAAGAGGTAGATTTTTTCAACATATATATTTCGGGCTATCAACCCATCTTCAGGAATTACAGAAATTAATTTCATTGTAAAAAGTTTTAATTAGGGTTTTTTATATTCATTTATTTATAAAAATTTAAATAGTTTTAAATAAATATTTGATATATATCTACCCTATAAATACTGTTGTACCCCATCTTGCCCAAAGGACGAGGGACCCCATTTTACCCCAAGGGTGGGGTAAGATAAAAAATACTTTTTTTTCCTTTGATTTATTATTCAAAAAATATATGTTTTTATTTTTAATCTAATAGAGGGAAGACTGATTAAGTTGATAAATAAAATTCCAAATTTCTGTGATGTATATTTAGTTTTTTTCGACTTCAAACCTTAGGGGGCCCCCCCCCCCTTTCCCTTCATTTCAACAACAATATCTGTCGAATACACCATTAGTTAAAATAATGGAAATAATTAGAACATATATTACCAACTATTATTTCTCAACGTATTTTTATTTATTTATTTATTTTGTGATATATTTCAATTAAATCTAAATTTATTTTCAAAATTAAATACCTTACAATAATAGTGTGTATTAGAATTCTATAATACAAATCCACAAGAAAAATATAAGCATCGAGTGAACTCTTAAATTCTTATTTTGAGTTCAAAAAACTTTAAAAAAGGAAACTATTATAAAAATAATTTTAATGAAGTGATTAAAGAATTGGGGACGAAAATGTTTTAGTCATAAAAAGATCTCCTGAACCTGCATCATTTATCATTAATTTGATAAATTATTTTTTCATATAATTATGAAAATTGGTTTCAATAAAAAATAATTAGGTGATAGAAGCTGTATATTTTGGCATGTTAAATAAGGGTTCATCATTTTAACTAGTCTGATTTAATGATATATAGTATGTTTTTCCTTTGAAATTTTTTATTTAGTCATTTTTTTCTCTGCCATCCACTGACAAGCGGCAATTATTTTAGCCCAACTAGGCGGAAATCGTGAAGTGATTTTTTTATTGGAAGGTTTGGCCAATCGAGGGCATCTGGGTCTCATTAGCCGCGAAGACCTCAGGGTCAAAAGGCAGGGCGGAGGGTGCCCTTGCTGGCCTGGCGCCTAGACCAGCAACGAGCAATATCCCCGAAATTAATTAGGATTATAATAAATAAAACGGAACTTAGGGTGCTGACAATCTCATTGACGCGTAGCTTAGCTATGACTCGTGACTGGAAACACTTAAACAAGCATTTATCACTCAGCAGTCCATTCATTATTCCAAATTTCGAAATTCCTTTAAGGTGGGCTCTATATAGTTTTATCTTTCATAAAACTATTTAAATTTCATTTAGTCCTAATTGGATTTTTTGATATAATAACATAATTTAGATAAATAATATTACCAAATTAAAGGAAAAAATAAATAAAAAATGTTTAAATTAAAATATTTTTATGTAACTGAAATTAAAGAAATAAGTCGAAGTTCAAAATAATAATAATTAGTGTTTTACGGAAGCCTAACAAGGAGTATAGGGGAAAATTCACAATTAGCCAATTTGCAATGGAGTTTAACCAATAATCTTAATAAAAAAAAAATGGTGATGAAATTTAAAGCAGATTAATTGTTATCACTAACAACTTTGGTGCGGTGCATCTTTAGAACACTGTAAAATAAAAAAAATTAAAATCCATGAATGAGTGAGGCGTACAAAAACATTGTTAACGAACGGGTTCCCCCAAACACACTATTCTACTAAAGTACTATAAGATTATTAATTTATTTAAGATCATTCTAAGCAAATAAAATTTTTTTTCAATCTTATTTAGATATCAAATCAAATTGGGAGAAGGGTTCTGGGCCTCTTTAGAACGCTGTTTATTAAGGGGCTGTTGCAAAATAAGTAGAAAGTTGAATAGAAAATAAGGTTTAAACTTTCCTTCTCTATAAATCGCGGGCTTCTTGCGAAAAGTCACTAAGTACACTGTTGGTGGATTTTCATCTAATAGTACGTAATTGTGTGTTTCGATCATATTTATCGATATAAAATACTTTAAGGGAATCAAAATAACACAAACCCTATTAAACGTAAAAAGCAATTTTACTAAGTGCACAATGTTCTGATTTTACAGAGCGAAAAAAAATAAAAATACATATATGTAAAGTATTTTACTCAATTGTGAGAGGTATGAAACATATTTATAATTACAAAATACAAAAGCTAAACAATTAAATTGCTATTTAAGTATTTTTAATTTACCATACAGGGTATGGTCAAGTATTGTAATCGTGTGTGAAAAAAGTGTTTTTTTCCTCCCTTCTTTCAAAATATCTCAAAAACGGCTTAAACTATTTCGATTAAAAAAATGGTGGAGGGTCACAAAATGAAAATCTTGGCCATTTACCAAACTCAACCAAATTTTGTATACATAATCAATGGACCCCCAGAAGTCTGAAAATGCAAAATTTAACCACCCAAAATGAGGGTGGGGGTGGGGTGGAGGGTCAAAAAATAAAAATCTTGGCCATTTGACCAAACTCAACCAAATTTTGTATACATAATAATTGGGTCCCCAGAAGTCTAAAAATGCAAAAACTAACCGCCCAAAATAAGGGGGTGGAGGGTCAACAAATTAAAATCTTGATCATTTACCAAACTCAACCAAATTTTGTATACATAATCAGAGTGCCCCTAGGAGTTTAAAAATGCAAAAACTACCACCCCCCTCCCCTACATGATTATAAATAATTTTATTAAATATTAATGTAAGTGAGGGGCCAGGTTGTATGATAAAGTCAAGTGGATGGCCACATCAGAACACGTCAGGTTATTAAAACTAAACGAAAGTTAGAAATTTGGTTATCTCAAATGTAAGAAAATGTTACTTAATGACTTTTCGCAATAAACCCACGTTATTCCCTTTGATTATATAAAGACCGAGAGCATGGCATAGAGAATCAGTTTACTGAGACCATAGATTAAAGAAACACACAGAGATGCAATGAGACTTTCATATCTGAAACTTGGAGAGAAATTCTATAAAAATGTAATTTGATTCATGAAGTAATTGAACCGCGAAAGTCAAATAATATATTTAATAATTTCTTATATTAATTCTACATATTTAGAAATTATATTATTATTTTTTGAAAAATATAATTGATTCACTTAACGATTTCTTACCCTAAATTAATTAGAATCAGCACCCGTCATTAAATTTTATGAACCAAATTAAGTGAGCTTTATTTTTGAGTCGTTGATTCCATTTATTAGGCCAGCATCATCCAAATTTTAAAACTTTTTAAAAATTTTTTACAACGTTTTGAATCAAATTAACTAACTTCTCATTAAAACTCGTTATTGCTATTTTGACTATCTTCACCCAAAATTACAGAGAATTTTAAATTTGTTTTTTAAGACATTTTAAATAAAATTACTTTTTTTTCAAATCCACAAGGAGATTTTTTCTGCATTTCGTTTTTTCAAAAAAGTTATGTTTCATGTTAAAAATTGATCAATTAAGCCCTTATTTGTATTAATAAGGAGAGATTGTTTTTTTCTTTCATTAGTTTTTCTTAAAGTTGCCTCTCTTAGTATTTTAATTGTGAATTTTCATATAAAATTTTATATCATCATGTGCCTTTAATTTCGTGTATAATAATGATTTTTTTCAAAATTATCTTTTATAAATAAGTGGAAAACAAAATTATAAACTCAAGTGTTAGTTTTGAGTATTTTTATTGGCTACGAGAACCTGAGAATCTGATTTCGGCATTTCAGTGTGAAGGTAAGTTTCACAACAATGAAATATATTTTTATTTTAGGAATTCTTTATGGCTGTAGTTATATTAATTTAGTAAGATTTTAAATAAGAAACGTGCAGCTTGTATTTCTTTCTTTTTATTTATGAACTCCCGCTAACGTTTCGGCTATTGGTTTTATCTTCAGAGCTATAAAATGACAAACAATGTTAACAATATTAAATCGGCTTTGCCCAATCAAACACTTATAATTTTTGTTTTTCTTACCGTGAATTTATCAATATTTATATAAAAAAAATAGTTTCCAATTTTTTTTTATATATGGTACATATTGACAAATTCCCTTGAGTGAAAAACATAATTATAAATTGATTGGTGTAGCTCGAGACAAGGCCGATTTAATATTGTTAACATTTTATTGTTCAACTATGAAGATGGCTACAACCATTAGCCGAAACGTCGCGGGAGTTCATAAATAAAAAAGAATAAATAAAAGCTGCTCGTCTCTAATGAAAACCCTTACTAAATATAAGTTTATCCGATATATTTGTATTTGCATTTAGGTTAATAATTCTAGTATTTGTCAGAACTGCGAGATGGCCAATAAGGGCTTAGGCTGGAGTATTGGAAATTTTCGTGTCTTGGTCTTTAGAAGTGGCTTTACTTAAAATTTCACTCTTTCTTTCTTTATCAACGACGAATAAGAACATATTTGAAATCTTAAGTATTTTGGTAGATATATGCGGTCCGTCACGTACTTTACCATATCCCCAGATCTTTAGCTTGAATAGGCAAATTAAAGGAACGCTGAAGCTTTCGAAAGTGCAAAACTAGACTTGATGATATTTCGATGTCTATTGTATTGGTAATGATCTGGTTGGAGGGATTCCAACATGCAGTAATGATTTGAATCAAATGCGGCTGAAAGCTGCTTTCATCGGCTATTAATAATCCCGGAGGGCTGTCATCGTGATCCGCAAGCAGGTGGGATCCTCTCTGTGACACCGTCGTCAGGCTCCGCTGCCGAGCAACACGACCACCGATTCCCCTTTGACAACCGACTCACTTGACTTGACTACCTACAAATTTAAAAGAGGATATTTATTAAAAACATTCGTACTCGAATTGCCGAAAAGAGTTAATTTTAGACGAAATTCTCCCAAAAGGGTGGAAAAGAAAAAACGATCTGTGACATATTTTTTTTTTAATATATTCAAAGATTCTGAAAAACATTTATTTTTGAACTGTTACAAATTTGGGAAGGGGAAATGAAAACTTTTTTTTTAAAGACTTAGTTTCTATAAAATAAATTTTGGCGATTTGGAAATTTCAATTATTTATATAATTTTTTTTTTTTAGTAAAAGATTTTTGCCCAGTGGTAGGGCTCCTTTCCTTGACTACGAATCAACAAGCTTGGTATCAAGCCGAACGGCCCGACTGGCTATAATCTGGCTTCTACCCCAATATTTTCACTCATTACACATGAATACATACTAAGAAAATAAGAAAAAAAATTATAAGTATAGACATTTTGTTAAATTTCTGTAAGGGTTGAATGAACCTTCAAATTCATGCTCCTGGTCGTGGTTTTGATATCATTGATTTTTCATAAATTATAAACAAAAAAAAAAAAAAAAAAAAATTCAATCGAATAGAGAACCTCCTCCTTTTTTGAAGTCGGTTAAAAATAAAACTAAATAGTATTGCATCACTTAATGTATATACCACTTATAAATATATATATATAATCAGCTGCGGTTGGTGACTTTTCAACCAGGGAATGCTGTCGAAAACAGTAGGTGCCCCTTATTTTTTGAAATTTTATTTTAATCTTCGCTTTTTTTTGCTTATTTCATCGAATACGGAATCAATTTCGTTATTTTTTTAAATTTAACATTATATTTTATCGCCCGAAATGGATACTGCTTTCTGTGAGTGAGGGTATGAGTCAGAAATTAAATCTTGTGACTTCAACTCCATAGTCCCTGAGATGGAAATCCACCATCTTCCACAATTAGTCAGCCTGTCTATAAGAAAATCTTCAATTTCTCCTAATTCTATTGCTATAAGCAAGCTATGACTTGTCTAAGCACTCTTAGTTATTTCCGATCTTAGATATTGAGAATTTTTGGAAATGGATTAGTCCAAAAGTTCTCGATCGTCTTTATTTATTCCTTTTTTGTAATATTGAACAATTTTTATTCGACTAAAGCTCGTCTGGACTTGTCCTTCACATGCTTGAACTGGAAGATATACCAGGCAGGGACTTCAAACCTTCTACCCGCGCCCTTTTAAGAAAAAGCATTCATTTTAATTGCCCCTTAAAACTATGGAACAATTTTATTTCATTTCATTTCGATATCATATACTTATATATATTTCTGATCTGAATGTACTTATTTATTGAGAAAACTCGATTTAAAATAAATAATTTTTTACTATCAATTTTATCGTAACTAAATCGTATAGCGATTAAAATCAAATGGTAATGAAATGATTATTCGTAGCCTATCTATCTTTTCTAACGTTCAATATTTATTTCCGAAACCGAGATATAAAGTAAAAACCAAGATTTCGTTTTAAATATCTTTCTAGTTAAGTCAAAATTTGAATTATAGCATAATCTATCTATCTTTGTAAACATTACATTAGGGTCATTTTAATTTACTCCCAATCTAGAAACCTTTAAGCGTAAAAGACCATTCTAAATTGTTTTAATGTTACATTTTCGTTTTATAAATTTATAACCTCTTAAAAAATTATTTTAAAAAGATTTAAATTAAAACCTGTTTTCAGTTTTCCAATAGGGCTATTAGATATTAAAAAAGACAAAAAACAATATTAATGACTTTTTATTTTAAATTATTTTCTTCAGATTAATTTGAAAATGTTCTAGTTAGATTTGTTCAAAGAAAAACTTCAACGGATGGTTTTATGGTTATTATCTATATTAATGGAGTGTTAAATTTTCCGACTGATGGTTTTACGGCGCGCTAAAGAGACACTTGCTTCTAAGAGGCAATTATTTCTCCGGCTGCCAAAAAACTCGACTATCTTTACATCTCCTATTTCCTCTTTTGAGATTTCACTTATATCCATCCAACTATGCGAATCTCAATACCTATACTTTTCTCTTACTTCTAAACAAATATAACTTTATTAAACTAATAATTTTTTGGAAAAAAAATTAATTATCTTTTAAAGTAAATATTTATTATAAGCCAGATCCGAGTCCAGTCTGCGGCGGGCATCTTGCTGTTCTGGACTCAGCGTTGGGTTTTAATTTTAATAAGTTTTGAACTATTAATGGGTTGTAAAATTAACAAAATCACTTCGGCGTCGCCGATTATAATAAGTATAGATAGATAGATAGATAGATATAGATAGATGTAAAAGCATATCTTTTTTGACAAATGAAGTGATAAAAATAAGTGATAAATTTCTTAAGATGCATATATCTTCTGCAAATTTTGTCATTCTTTCAAGAGTATCCAACCTTTTGGCTTACGCGGGCCATATTTGAAGAAAAAAAATTGTCTCGGACCGCGGATAAATTATAATTCTTTGATATTTGTTATTCAAAAAATATACATAGTTAATTATGTAGTTAATAATCATAGTGAGCTTCTAATTTTAATTTTCGTAAATTTTATACTTGAAAATAGCTTCTCGTATACCTACCATATACTTATAGAAAGTGATATTATGTATTAGTATTTGTTTATATTTTTTCCTGGCTAGATAATTAATATAAAATTCTAATAAAAAGACAATATGTATTCAATTTTTCTTTCAGATCGATATCTAATTGTTGTTCTAGAACATTCAATCAGAAAGTTTGCAAGTAGAAAATTTATTTCTAATGAAAATGGAGTCGAAAATAGACCAAAATGATGATTATTTTTTCGGAAATCTTGAAATCTAGTTCCAGATTCAAAATTTAAAATTTGCACTTTAATTTTTCGAAAACTTCACAGTAGATTTTCAGATTTCTTATTTTAGAGAGAAAAAAATTATCAGGCCAAATTGTTTTGTGTTTTCCAGTATCTACAAATAAATCTCAATGTTTTAAGGAATTTTATGACTTTATATTGGGCCACGGGTTGGACAGCCCAGGTTTAAATCGAATGGAATTAAAGAAGGATATGAGGATTAATCATTTATTTTTGAAAAGGGTCACGGATATAATAATTCCTGACTATCCATTATCTATTGACATGTAAGAACGTGCAAATATCTAAAAGACAAGTCCTGACAAGTTTTAGTCCAAGAGAGAAATTATCAATTAATTGTGATTGTTCTAGAAAACCCCAATTCTTTGCCTCCTTGTATTAGAATGATAACTAATGACTTGGTTAGTGTCGTAGCATATAAATTACTGAAATAATAAATATTTTGGAAAATGAAAATATGAGAAGAAGAATGTTTAAATATTCGAATTTTCATTATTTTTTACTTTATCCAATGCAAAGCATGGGTAAAGTATTGCAATCGCTCTCGGGGCAAGCGTGGCTTCAAAGGGTCCTCAGGTAAAGACTACGGAACCCATGGACTCAATTAAAGTCACAAATTGTAGTATTCAATTAGGTTGAATTTTAGCACGTGACGGTTTTGCCAAAAATTACATGGGGTCTCGTCGAGAGGCCAAAAAGTGCGATTTTTTCATTTAGTGCGTGCGGATGTATGTATGTATGTATGGATGGATGTATGTTATCGTTTTTTTGGCCCACGATTTTTTCCACACCGTTACACCGATTGAAATGAAATTGAAAACCTAGCATTCTTTGAACAAAATGAAGCGCTGATTAGTTTTTGGTACATATCGACCCACAAACATTAGTACTTTATTTCAGTACTTTTTTAGTTTTTTCTAAATATCTTGAAAATGACTTAACCAATTTTGATGAAATTTAATATCCTAATTAAGTACCTTGGGGACCACAAAAAAGGATAAATAAAGTTTTTAGTAAAATTATATTTTAAAGTACTTTACTCTAGAGTAAGAGAGTACTTTTTTAATTTTTTAAATTCTTTAAAATTTATTCATTTGAACCTTTTAATATAGCTCATTTAGCCTTGCTTAAATAAGAATGGATAGGCTTCTCTCTGTGAAATGCTAAAAATTTGGGAGAAAATTTTATAAGTAACCATAGCAACTGCGTTGTTTTCTTATCCCTTACCTTTGCAGAAGACATAGAGGAATCGACTTTAAACCAAAAATAGCGATTGATTCTAATCAAATACTTGAGGAATAACCATTCTATATTGGATTTTTGACGTTTCGGTTTTTATTGGTAACCATTCCTGAAGACATAGAGAAATCAACTTTAAACCAAAAATAGCGATTGATTCTCATCTAGTACTTGAGGAATAACCATTCTATATTGGATTTTTGACGTTTCGGTTTTTATTGGTCACCATTTCTGAAGACATAGAGGAATCGACTTTAAACCAAAAATAGCGATTGATTCTCATCTAGTACTTGAGGAATAACCATTCTATATTGGATTTTTGACGTTTCGGTTTTTATTGGTAACCATTGCTGAAGACATAGAGGAATCGACTTTAAACCAAAAATAGCGATTGAGTCTTATCAAATACTTGAGGAATAACCATTCTATATTGGATTTTTGACGTTTCGGTTTTTATTGGTAACCATTGCTGTAGACATAGAGGTATCGACTTTAAACCAAAAATAGCGATTGATTCTCATCTATTACTTGAGGAATAACCATTCTATATTGGATTTTTGACGTTTCGGTTTTTATTGGTAACCATTGCTGAAGACATGGAGGAATCGACTTAAAATCAAAAATAGCCATCGATTCTCATCTAATACTTGAGGAATAACAATTCTACATTAGGTTTTTGACGTTTCGATTATTATTGGTAACCATTGCTGAAGGCATGGAGGAATCGACTTAAAATCAAAAATAACGATCGATTCTTATCTAATACTAGAGGAATAACCTTATTGCATTCCATTTTTGATGTTTTGACTATTAATGGCAACCTCTACTGAAAACGTGGAAGAATAGACTTAAAATCAAAAAGACTAAATTCTTTTTTGGTAAACAACTCAAGCTTGAGTTGTTTGCCATAAAAAAATTTAGTCTTTTTGATTTTAAGTCGATTCTTCCACATTTTCAGTAGAGGTTGCCATTAATAGTCAAAACATCAAAAATGGAATGCAATAAGGTTATTCCTCTAGTATTAGATAAGAATCGATCGTTATTTTGATTTTAAGTCGATTCCTCCATGTCTTCAGCAATGGTTACCAATAATAATCGAAACGTCAAAAACCTAATGTAGAATTGTTATTCCTCAAGTATTAGATGAGAATCGATAGCTATTTTTGATTTTAAGTCGATTCCTCCATGTCTTCAGCAATGGTTACCAATAAAACCGAAACGTCAAAAATCCAATATAGAAATGATTATTCCTCAAGTACTAGATGAGAATCAATCGCTATTTTGGTTTAAAAGTCGATTCCTCTATGTCTTCAGCAATGGTTACCAATAAAAACCGAAACGTCAAAAATCAATATAGAATGATTATTCCTCAAGTATTAGATGAGAATCAATCGCTATTTTTGGTTTAAAGTCGATTCCTCTATGTCTTCAGCAATGGTTACTAATAAAAACTCGAAATGTCAAAAATCAAATGTTGAATGGTTATTCCCTCAACTATTAAATGAGAATTATTTTTGAATTAATGTCAATATGAACTACAAATTGCAAGTGATATCTGATTAATAATAAAGGAACAAACATATTAATATTTCAAATGAATTTGGATAAAGTTTAGCAACGATCCGTTGCAGTTTATTTTATCTTATATAGTTGACATTATAATTTTATTCTTGAAAAAAGCTTCACGTATTCTACAAATGTACATTCATATTTCAAAAAAAGGGAAAAGGGGTTTTATGTTGGGCCACACTCATTACAATGCTGAGCCGCACGCGGGCCACGGGTTGGACAGCCCTGTCTTAAGAAGAAGACTTTTGAAAAGTTAAAAAAGTCTTGCTTTTATTAATACATGTTCTTTCTAATTTCAGCTCGATACATCAGTTCGAGAGCTTCCGATATAATATGATTTTTTTTAGTTTTATTTTCAACCACAAGTTCTTAAGTTCGAAAGCCCAGAATATAATCAGTTCTTCTTTTTAGAAATATAAATATTTTAACACCAGATCGAGCTTTTGGTTCTTGAGTTATCGTGGATATCGGGATCTAGACAGATCAGGGAGAACTAGTCTGATATTTCGGACATTTCTAACAATGAATAAGCAAAAAATTTTGAATGAATTCAGCTTGAGGCTTAGCGAATAAATTTACCAGGGAAGGTAAGGCAAGAAGGTTGCCTAACTTCAAAGCGCGTTGAAAGCAATTTTCAGAACAATCCAGTACCTTTGAATAAATAATTTTCAAGTTTAGTGAGAAATTATTATTGCTGAATTTCATCCTAGAGTCCTTCCTATCTCTCGTGAAAGACGTCGTTATTTTATGCTCTATTTTGGCCCCTCAGGTAAACTAGTCTCAATTTTTTTTCTAATCAAAATAGTTTTGATTATTTTTTAGATATTTTGATAAAACTAACAAAAGGATAATTTTTGAACAATTTGTTATTGCTATATAACTTCAACCAAAATTACCAAAATCTACAATTAAATTAATATGCGACAGGGATCAGCTACCTATATCATATCACATTTTATGGTAATTCGTTCCAGATTTTAGCATTTTATATTGAACCATTATTTCATTGCATAATTATAATTATGTATAATAATTCACTAAATCAATATGTATATTTACATACGAGAGGAGAAAGTTGTATGCTTAAGTCATCCCGTGGTGTGATTAAGACACGTTAGATTTTTATGTTACTATTAATTTGAAAAACTTAGAATGAGATAAAGTCAGTAATTCCTCTATAAGCTTAATTTACACAAAATTGGCGATTTTACAAATATTGAATATTCTTTAGAGGTAAAAAATTAAAGACGAATAAGTAACACATATTCTTTTAAATTATTCATTTATCCCCAAGACTTCAAGTGACAGGAGTCTGATACTTTCATTTTTTTCGAATTTTCTCAACTCTGCAATTCAAGATTCTACGGATTCATTTCCATTCCAACCCTGAAATACCCCTTAAGATTTGAACCATCCCTTCTGGGTTCCAAGAATTAATCTCGACTTTTAAATATTCCATTTTTTTGTAATCATTCTTGTCATTAAACAAATAAGAAAATGTTTAGTCGATTCGTATTATGATCTCAAACTTTTTAAAAATCTTGTCGCTTCTGATAATTTCTCATCTTCTATAAAAGTTATAATAATTTAATAGAGCAAATGTATTTTTATTTAATAAGATAATTTTAATACAATTTGTTAAGAAAATTGAATTAGCTTTTTTTTTCAAAAATTAAAATTATATTAAGTAATTTTGTTTTCGTTTCTTCAGAGTTCAGACTTAATCTAAAGTTAATTCAATGTGATATTTAGCTAAATTGCAGTTAAAGTTTAAGCATTGTGACTGTCAAGCATGTTTTAATCCTTCTTTTTATTTTTCAAGATCTAAATTTAAATATTTTTTTGAAACTTTTTATTCAAATAATAAAATTTGGCCTATAATTTTTAAAAGAAAAATTTTCACATTCGAAAAGAGGTTCCAATATTGTTAAATTAATAATTAAAGTTTTGGTTGATTGAATAGTTTATTAAATTGAAAGTTTTTGTGCTGAGGTAGCAGAATTTATATATATATATATAAGGGGACAATAAAAGAGTGTCTTCTGCTGGAATTAAAATTTTGGAATTAAGATTGGAAATAAAATTTATAATTCTAGCAGAAGACACACTTTATTGTCACCTTCAAGAAAAGTTTATTATAACTTTTTGAAAGAAACCACATTATTAAAGTGAAAAAGTCATATATTTGTTAGTGTTTTAATAAATATAAATAAAAGCACTTAAGTGACTGATAACTGTATATGTTCAAAACAAATTTCTCTAATAATAAGTATTAACACCATTAAATAAAATTTTTTTTCGGCAGGTGAGTTGTTAAACACTCCTTAGCCGATTCCTACTCCCATGGCCACCATCCTGCTGTCTTAAGCAAGCGTGACGGTCACGCGTGTTCAGTGTTTTTTCTATCCCAAAAGTGCCCAACGTGCCTAAGAAGTTTTCACTTAAAAAAACTGTGTATAATGTTGTTCATTTTAAAAAAGTTATTATTATTTTTATAAGCATTTAATAGTAATTTAATTTGTTTGATAGTTTCCTACGTATCTTAAAAACTACCCCTTAGTAATTTGTAGTTTAGGCTTTAGAAATAACTGGTTTTCAGGTTAGACAGCTCAGCAACAGTGGTTTATCGCTTTTTATTTTAATCTATCTATATTTTGAAGTTTTGCTGTTTATAGTGAAAATTTTAAAGAATTTGTGGATTTTGATATCAAACGAGCAATTCGAAATGAAAAGCCCAATAGAACGTTTGACCTAGAGTCCTGTTGCCTTGTGTGGTAGGCTTTAAATATGCCATTTATTTTATACACGGTGTGGACTTTTTATAGGAAATTTCAATTTATGCAATCTTTTCTTTTCGTTTCCAGTAATGGTGGTTACAATATACTAATTAGTATTTTTCCACATTTTACTCGGCTTTCTTCAGCTTAAAAAACGAGGAACGATTATCAGCGTAAATCGAGAATGTATCTTCAAAACAAAGAATGGATTAGAATTCAAAATGCATATAATCAGAACAAATCGAATCGTTAAATTGAAAGCTCTTGAAAGATTATAGCTAAAGAGCTGAAATTTAACAAACAAGCAAGTTTCAACCTTCCATCTTAAATGGTTTGCTGACAAAAAATTAATCAGTAAGTAAAATTTCAAGGTAGGTTTCACAAAATAATTGCTAGATCACCTGAATTTGGTGAGAGATTTTCACTTTTTACTTCATTCCATATTATTTTTTTATCCCTTGTAATATAATTTTTCCAAGATTGAGTTTTATTGAAAACTCCGACTGACGTCTTAAATATCTGTCCAGGGATTCATGAGGATAATGCTCGTATTTTCAGCTGGTTAATTGTGTATTTCAGGCCATTGACTCATTTAAGTCGTAGGTAAGAACAAACCAAAAGAAAAAATGTATTTATTTTTATTTCATTTTTATTTTAAGATGGTTTATGAGATTTTGAAATCTACCTACATAATAACAATCTTTTATGATTTCATAAATTAATTGAAATACGATTATTTAATATTAAACCCCATTAAATTATTTGGAATTCAAACTATAAAAAACCTAATTACCTATAATTTTTTTTTCTTATAAAATATTACTACGAAGTTTGAACATTTAAATACTATCCTCTTATTCTAGACAAGTAGATTTTCAAATCCAATTAACTAAATTTCCTTAACATTTGTATTTTTAAAATTTTATTTTATTACTTGATGTAATTTATTTTTAAAACAATATCATTTTTAAAACTATGAATATGGTATTACAAACAGAGGCCACATACCACATGTCTGTTTCAATTTTCAAAATAATTATAAAAACTTTTGTAGATTAGTTGTTAAATAATTAAGGATTTCATGTTAATTTTCTTAAGGTCTCTACAGCCAAGACGATTCGTCCCTGGTCTAATTTATCTAAAAATGAGTTTAAGTACAATAAATATACCCCTAAACTTCCGCTGAACTATTAAAGTCATGCCAATTCCATTCAGTTTTAAATCTTTGAAAAGGGCTTCGAAAATTTTTACATATATTTCTTAAAATTATGCAGCTATATCTGAGATTTTTACCGGCTAACCAAAAACACACTTCTTTAGATCAATATAAAAACAAATCATTACTATATTTATAAAAGTGTATAGGCTTGTATTAGTTTTGTAATATAAATTTTCTTTGCAGTATTTTTGTTTACTACTTCAGGGACGGCCCTCATGACATATCTACTATCCATTATGAAATGTTTAGAATTTGTTTTTTTTTACTTTATCCAATGCGAATCAGAAAGAATTTAGTCTTTTTGATTTCTAAGTCGATTCTTCCACGTTTTAAGTAGAGGTTACCATTAATTGTCAAAACATCAAAAATAGAATACAATAAAGTTAATCATATAGTATTAGAAAATAATCGATTGTTATTTTTGATTTTAAGTCGATCCTCCATGTCTTCAGCAATGGTTACTAATAATAACCGAAACGTTTAAAATCCAATGTAGAATGGTTATTCCTCGAGTATTACCATAGATGAGAATCGATCACTATTTTTGAATTAAAGTCAACATGGACTGCAAATAGCAAGTGATATCTTATTACTAATAAAGGAATAAACATATTAATATTTCAAATGACTTTGGATAAAGTTTAGCAACGATCCGTTGCAGTTTATTTCAAAAAGGAAAAAAAGAAATTAAAATATTTTTTAACATTGGCTACACCACATTCACTTACAATAACCTCTCGGTTGAAATCATCCATCAAATTTTTACCCTTTCATATTGGTCAACCGGAAACAAAAAACGCCCAAAATTTCAAGTAAAATAAAATTTATACAATTTAAAGGGCGTGTCTCATGTACCGTGTTAACTAAATTGATTTTGAAAAATAAATTCTTAGAGCCACTTTAGAGAAAATTGAAATAAAAGCAAAAACAATTGAAAAAGAGGTAGTTCCGATTCGTTGAATTGAACCAGTAGTTTGCTCTATATATGTACTTCTAGTTAATATGAACAGAACCTTGGGTTCTTAGGTACTTTTGGGGCCCACAAAATGCCTTCATTTTTCTAAATTTTATTTCTATCTTTTTAAAGCTATTGTTTACTTTCTCTCCGAATTTATAAAATGAATTACCTTTACGTGGAAAGACCTTGAGAGTAAATGTAATACTTTAACATAATCTGATTAAAGAAAACAGCCTACAAATGTTGATGTGAATTCTTTTGACTTCAAATAATAAATAAAAATAGGACAATCCATGAAGCTATCGATGCACCCAAAATTGTTTTTTCCCTTTTTATTTGATCCGCCTCGTTTGAACAAGGCCTAAAGGTATAAAAATCCTAATTTAAGAAAGCTGTCTTCGGTAATTTCGTAAAAAAAGATTTAAGAAATAAGACATTTATCAACATCTAATTTATTCTAATTCTTTTTAAATGATGAAAATTTAATAGTTGTTTGCTGTATCTGACTAATTCAATTAAGGATTCATCTATTTGTCCTCTTCATTATCCTATTATAGTCAATTAGAAAGAAAAAAGGGTTGGCATATTAAATTAAATTCCAAATTTTATCTAATTAAGCAATTACCCGCCCATCTTGAGTGGATAATTTTTTTCATTCATCATCTGGACGGACTTCTGGGCGGCGTCTCTCGCTGTTAATAATAATAATATCTCACATTTACAGGCTTCTGGTCATTGGGTCGTAAATCGGAGTTCCCCCTTCGTTTCGGGGACTTCATTAAAGACAGGGAG
The DNA here is from genome assembly GCA_024734495.1 of Forficula auricularia. Taxonomy (NCBI): domain Eukaryota; kingdom Metazoa; phylum Arthropoda; class Insecta; order Dermaptera; family Forficulidae; genus Forficula; species Forficula auricularia. The sequence goes on from JALMQS010000061.1 coordinate 6,164,362, forward strand.
TCGAGCTATGACTGATGCGTGAACTAATCGACTCTAATCATCTCTAGAAGCATTCCGAAAGACATGTTCGGATTCTATTTATGTCCGGAAACGTTCGCCGAATGACAATGAAATATTCACTAAATACTTATACGCGATTTTAATAAATTAGAGCGGCTTGTTGAACAATCGTTGATTTAAGACTATCATTTGAGGCAATTGAACTATAATTCAATCACATCAAAAAAAATCAACAATATTTATTCAAATGAAATTAACCAAAGAAAATCATTTCTTTAGAAAATATTTTTTATATTTTTCTTTATTTTTTGCATTAACGACTTCGATTTGTTGTATATTTCTATACTTATATTATTTAAATAATTTTTTTAGATTGCTATTTGGTACTTCCGGTATTGATTGTGAGTAAATCTCCTACAAATCCCACAATAATTTTTATGGTTAAGTACGAGTATCTGTTTAGATTCTGTAATCTGTAATGAAATGTGGGACATGAATCTGTATGAATATAATTATTTTATTATCATATATCTATTGTAAGCCATAATGGAATAAGAGCATTTATAGATAAAATTCAAACATCAACACAAAAATAATCACTCGTACTTTTCCAATGAAATATGAACCTTTTTCAATAATTTATCATTTTGTGATATGTTGTAAAATTCCTCACAAGTATTGGAGAAATTGCACTTCACTTGCAATATAGCCTGCAACCTTTCTAAGCCCAGAACCGTAATTTAATAGCTACATCTCATATAATGGGAGCCCTTGATATTTAGACAACTAAATTAGCAGATCAGTTGAGCGTATGACCTCCAAAAAAGCCATTTTCCCATTTTTACTTTATTCATTGAGAAGCAGAGGACATTTGGACATTTGGGCAGCTATCAGAAGACAAAAAATATGATTTTAAAGGTGAATATAGTTTTAGAACTCTTTCAATTGAAGGCAGTAATCCTAACAATCTGGTTTTTCTGTAGACTAGCAAGCGCAAACATATTATTCCACATCAGCATGATCATAAAAGTCATTCAAGACGGGCTCTAGTGTCGCTAAATCCCAACATCGACTTGGTAAAAATATAAATTTTTTTAATCTAAAAGACAAAATATTGTCCAATGTGGGACACTTTATGGGACATTTTCGATATGGGACAAGAAACCCAATTGTGGGACGTCTGGTCACTTTATCCAAGAACAAAAGGTCATAGAATGTTAATTCTGATGCTAAAATGTATGTACCATGGTATATTAAAATCAAAGTGCTAACTAGATTTCAGGCTTCCTGGATTTAGAAATTCCAATTAAAAAATTCATAAAAATCATAAAAAACCAAACTGTCACATGGAGAGCCTTTCATCTGAAATCATCTAATTCAGTGGTGCGCAAACATTTTAATGTCCTAGCCCACATTTTCTGCAAAATTTAGAAAACACATATTCGTTTTTAAATTAATATTTAGTTAAATTGATTCTACCTTAACAAAGTAGAATAGATATTATAAATATTTATTCTATAGATATAGCTTAGGTAGACAAATTATAATTTCAATGAAATTAATTTTATTTGGGTTTGTACCTACAGTATTTCTAAGTTTGTTTATCATTCTTATTTGTTTGTATTGTATTTGAAACATACTTTTCAAATTTGAAATATTTATAAAAAACTCTTTGAGTAGATTTTGTCACTAGTTGAATTTTTGAAATTTGAATTTTTTACTTTTTTTTCAAAGACTATTTTTTAGGATCAAATTTTTCTTGTACTGCTTAAAACCTCATTTTTGAAATGACTTTCGTGGTGTTTGGCAATTTTCTGAAAAAGTACTCCATTAATTTCTTTCAAAACAAAATATAATTATATATAATTAATTATTTTATTATGTCTATTAATTTCATTAAATTATTTTAAATGAGTAATTAGTGTTTTTATAAAAGATAAAATAAAATTACACTTACATATGAAATTTCAATAGATTCAATTGAATATATGATGAGAAAAAAAATAAAACATTTTAGCATTTCTAGTATACTCACTGCTTAGAAAACGCTTAGAAAAAAAACTGGCCCCCAGCAGTAAAAAATTTCTTTGTACATGCCCTTGAAGAGATATCAAACAGCCGTAGATTAATGAAGATTCCTCACACAAGTTTAAGGTAGTTGTTTCACCATATGAGTTTTCTTAGGATTTTTTTGAAATTTAGATAGATTATTATTTAAATACTTCTGGATCGATTGGTGGCAAAACGAAATTTATGAACAATATAGTTACGGAGATATTAAATTCCAAAGATAGAGTTTTTCAGACTCTTATACATTGCACTATACAGGTTATCGGAAAGTTTACATACATATTTAATTATAATTAAGAAACTCTTCTTACCATGGTTATAAAAAACTAAACCAATATTAAACAATAACTAATACATTTTTAAGAAAATTTTAATTCACAGTTACAACATAGTTTCTGAGATAATAATGAATAAATAATGAAAAATTTATAATTAAAAATTTACACTAAAAACAAGCTGGCAACATTTATTTAACCTAAAATGTGGGTTAACTTTAGTACTTTTTGACGTTTTTTTGCTTCAGCCATTGTCACAACAGCTTTCAATCGCTTATTAAGAACTTTTTTTTTCATAAATCTTCCTTTAAAATGTACTTTCTCTGACATTTCTATGATAAAATATATACAAGCTCGGACAGTGTTGCCAGATATGTCAAACGAGCTCGGGATTGGCTAGTAGTGGTACATAAACAGCAAAAAGTTTTGGGCTTATGAATTATGAATCCTTATTGTCTGTTCTATATACTCTAGCATGAACCTTTTGCTAGTATTGTCGCGAAACAACTACCTTAAATTAATAATCTGCAACTTTATGCCAACTTTTAACTTTCTAGTTCAAACTTTTCGCTGTCAAACCTCCCTTCATTTTTCCTCCAATTTAGCAAACCTCAAAATTTAAATTATAATTCTATAATATTTGATAAAAATAAAATTTGCTCCAAATCTTTTTCTTTTCATTTCTAAAATTTTTCTTTATTTTTAATTTTTTTCTTCAGCTTTCCTTTGTAGCTAGGGAGGAAGGGATGTCTCGTCGGCTTGGCGTTATTTTTGGCTTGGAACTGAAGGAGTCCTCGGGTTTGACACGCGCCCCGGTCATTGGACAAGACAGGCCCGTTTCCTGACCGCCGCCGCCGACGCCAGCTTTATAAATACATCCCCGCAAAACAAATGAAAGGGAGAAAATCTTCCAATTTCACATTGTACCAGATGTTATGCCATCAAACCAATTATTACTTCTAATAATGAAACAGGGAAGTTTACAAAAACAGACAAAAAATATAAAATGAAAATAAAAAAAAAGTGTTGGTACGATTCATTATTTTGTTAATTTTAGATTAATTTTATTTGAAACGAGTTATTTTTAAACGATTGCTATAAAATAGAAAAAATTGCATACTCTAATTATTAAGGTATTAAGGGGCTCATACACTGTCAAACAAATTGCGCAACACAGGCTGTTGTGCAATTGTTTGACAGTGTTAGCATGTTTGATGCGTTGCAAAAATATATATCTTTTATCTATGGCGCAAATGTTTGACAAGTTTCAAAAAATTTTGCACAACGGGAGCGTTTGTACAACGCGTTGTGTTGTGTATGGGCGAGCTGGGCAATATTTCCAAGAGTATGATTATGAATGATACGTTGTGCATCGCTTTGTTGCGCAATTTCTCTGACAATGTATGGGGCCCGGCAAACGATGCGCAACGCAACGTTGCCCATCACTTTGTTGTGCAATTTGTTTGAGAGTGTATGGGCCCCTTTAGGATAATTATTAATAAAAAAAAAATTTTAAACACTTTTTTATTTCATAATGAACTTCATAAAAAGTAAAAAAAATTCTATAAATTTCGCTTACTCACATGAATAAAAATAAAAATGTGAACAATTATTTTACTTAAATTTAATGTTAAAACCGCCCACGCTTTTGTTTAGTCAAATATCAGCTCAGGTACAACCATTTGAGACTGATTTTTTGTGATATTATGAGTTTTTCATCTGAAAATTCTAAAGCTAGAAAACTCTATATCTATTCAGTTAGCTCTTCATTTTGGAAATACAAACATTTTGGAACCTATGTCACAAATTTCCGTTATCGTGAAAATCCATACAAACACATGACTTTTTTCTACATTTTAATAATACTCCGATTTCCTTATAAACTGGTCTAGGTCTCCAAAGATATGACTCAAAAATGTTAATTAATTTGAATTACAGGTTCGGTCGAAGGCGAAAATAATGTGTTTTTAATTTTCTAAATCACATACAAACTTTCTATTTTACTTCTCCAAATATTTAATTTTTTTTTTTTTTTTTTTTTAATGCAATCGAATGCAAGAAGGGGTGCACCAGTAAAGATGTAGCCCCTATGGATCTCGAAAGACCCTTGCATTACCGAAGAGAAGGGAAAGTTGTTTAAGTGAGAGGGTGTAGACGTAGGTGTCTATGCACCCTGGTTTTGAAGGTTTGAAGATCATAGGTGCTGGGAAAGATAGAGGCTGGGAGAGAGTTCCAGTTCCTTGAAGTCATGGGGATATATGAATTCGCGAATGAAGTGGTCCGGCACTTTTCTAATTTGACCGCGAAAGAGTGTTGGGAGTCGGCAAAACGTGTGCTGCGTGCAAAGCATGCTTTGGGGGGAATTATTGATTTTATCTCATCAGAGCACCTGCCGTGATAGTATCTATAGAAAAGGGAAAGGGCGGAGACATCTCTTCGATGAGCCAGCGAGTCGAGGGAGTCGGTGAGGGTAGAATCGTCAATTAGCCTGACGGCTCGTTTCTGAATTGCATCAAGGGTAGCAAGAGAATATTTTGAGGCTCCTCTCCACAGATGAGAGCCGTATTCGAGATAGGGGCGGATTTGGGCCTTGTAGATGGTGAGAAGTTGTGGGGGTTTGTAAAATCGCTTGGACCTGAATAAGAAGCCAATCTTCCTTGCTGCAGATTTCGCCACAGAGGAGATGTGTTCATTCCAAGACAGGTCAGATGCGACAAAGACGCCCAACATGGATAGGCTGTCACACATTTTCAGGGTATTCGAATCGAAGTGAATATCAGGGAAATCTCTATTTTCGCGCCTAGAAATTAGACAACATTGAGTCTTGTTTGAATTGAAGTTAACTAAATTTTGAGAGCCCCATTTATTCAGTTTGTCTAGGTCGAGAGTAATTGAGGAGGCAATATTGATTCGATTATTCGGGAGAGAGGGTTTGCCGTGTAGAGTGCTATCGTCGGCGTAACAATGAGTAGTAGTAGTAGTAGTAATCGTTTGAATTAATTTTGAGACTTCTGACCTGTGCCTTAACTGTTCTAAGATGCGCCTTGAACATGTGTAATGTTAAAAAAATGTTTTTTCTTCTTCAAGCGCTACACTCAATTCCTAGTATCGCTGATTACTATGCAGAGTATTCTCTCCATTGTAATTTCCTTAAAAAAATTTTCACCGAGTTGCTTTTCTGTTGCCTACCTTAGTGAGACATTTTCGACAAAGATGATAATTGTTCTGACCAAGTAAGATTCGATCCCTAGTAAAAATGTTTAACGTCAAATATTTTAATAATATAGAGTTATAGACAATTTATCATGTTGATTTATAGAATAAGTATTTTATCTTATTTGTTTATGACTGGTAAAAATTGTTTGAATTTTTCAAAAAGTTTCCAGTTTAACACTACCTAAAAAAGAAAATTGATTTTGGAACGATGTTCCTTTACGGTAGAAGCAAACATGGCAGAAATCGTCACGTAACGGAAATGCCCATTCCAGGCGACCTGACTCAATAGAGGCCCAACCAGAAATAAAAAAATATTTAAATCAAAAATTCTGAATAAATAAAAAAAAAAAAACTAAAAATTTTTTTGCAATTTTAATCATAAAGTAGTTAGTTATTGATTTATTTTCATTAGATGAAGTAAAATTTTTAAATAATATTAATTTCATATAGCGTTATTTAAATCATTCTCAATTTTAAAAACTAAAGATATAGGTACCTAATCTTATACAGATTTGCATTTTCAATATTTAGTATATTCACGAAAATAATGGTGTTATACAATTATTAATAATAGCCAGTATTTATGAAGTGTGTTTTTTTAAGGTGGATAAAATTTTTGGCGGTATTTTATTTACTCTAATATTTTTAAAATAACGTAAGGAACTTCGTTCCTGACGGAGTCCCCTGACCGCAAACGTTTGAATTTTTTAGCCTAAAATTTTCTCAGGTGAATTCGAAATTCAATGAAATTTCTGTTTATAGCAAATTTTATACAATTTTTTTTTTTGTACAAAGAATAAAATAATATTATTATTACTTTTTAAGTATGTAAAATTATTTTCAAAAAAAAATTACATACAAATATATCAAAGTTTTATTAAAGAATATCAGGTCAATAATTTCCATGGCAACGACAGGCAAAACAAAAGCCAGTCACCTGCACAAATGGCGGTGGTCACGGTGCAGAAGTCGGGGGCCAAATTGAATTCCAACTCAGGCGATAGTTTGTGGCAAGACAGGGATGTGCGATTTGATCTACCCCCAAGGTAATAGAGAAATCTTTTTTTTCTAAATTAGAACTAGAGTTTTCATGTTTTTTGCTCTGAGTATTATCAGTCAAAAAAGATTCTATCGATTTTTTTTTAACTAATTCAATGTGATTATCACAAATTTTATGCTCATTGTGAGTATAAATAAATTCGTTTATTCATTAAAAAAAGGTGCTTTCTATTTTGACATTTATTTTGCTACAGCCCATTTCTCCAAAAGTTTAGTTTTCAAACTAGTTAGAACACATGTTCACATGTTTTCTTTTAAAGATAATTCATATCACCTTGAAAAAATATAATACATATATTAAATGCAAGGAAATCAGTGTCTATTTGAGAGAAGAAAGTTCGAATTTATTCTCAAAATCAACACGCGATATTTAATCTAGTTGCCCGGAAAGCGTACTAGTGCTAGGGGACAAGACTCTCCTATATGCAATATAAACATTTCTATTAAAATCTTTGATTTGACCTAAATTCATTTTCGTTAATAATATATTAAGTTTTATTAACTATATTAGATTTGTACATATCGACCGTTTAAGTGTGGTAAGTCCAATTTTCAAAAAAATGAGTTAATGACAATTTTACTTACGTATACATAGATGTTTTCTTTTCATATTTATAATATCCCAGTCAATGGAGTACAATGTATCCTCATGAATTCTTCAAAATAGTAATGTTTTAAAATTGTATTTACCTACTTTACCAAGTAAAAATTATTTACTATAAAAGATAAATGAAAAGAGAAACAGATATGAAATTTCAATAGATTTGATTGAATATGTAATGAGAAAAAAATAAAATTTTTGTGATTTCTAATTGATTCCATACCTCTCCTTCAAATATATAGTCTTTTTCTCTTCAATTCGATTTTTTAATGCATAAAAAAATTTATTTTGCCCTCTTTTACTGCATATCTTTTCATATTTAAACGTATTATACTGCATATTACTTGCATATTTCAGCATTTTTGACTGCATATTTTATGGCATATTTTGGCAGTTTTTACTGCATAAAAATCCAGTCTAATAATAAGAAAAAAATTGACCATATATTATTAATATCTGTTATTTTGATTTACATTTAAAATTATATAAATATATGAAAGATCCTGGGTACATAATATGCCGTTAATTCATCTTAGATTTTTTTTAATTTTTAAGTTGATTTATTATAATAGAATGATAACTAAAATTAATGGTTAAGTCAAATGCACATAACCGAAGATAGAGAAGGTTTAAAAGTGTCTAAGAAAGTTGGACTAGTTTGATAATAATAATTATTATCTTATCTTAAATTTGTATTTTTTTCACATAAAGTTATTAATCCTAAGATTGGTTTGTCTCAATTTATATTTTAGGCAATTGAAACTTCGTTCTGGAGAGAAGCTCCTTGATTATATAGATGCAATAGAAGACACAAAAGGTAACGCCGGAGACCGGGGTCGAATGAAAATCACAAATCTTCGAATAATATGGCATTCTCTTTCTACCAGAAAAATTAGTCTCTGTGAGTATTTCTCTTAATTATGTAAATAAATTTAATTGAAAATGTCATTTTTTTCTCTCAAATATATTTTTAGCAATCGGGTTCAATTGTATCTTATCTACGAACACAAAAGTTGTAAATTCGGTAAGTACATCAATGTTAATCTGAAAATAGTTCTTATTATGAATACTGTCGGCTTGAAGTATTCTGGACTATATAAATGGTTGCTTTATAGTTGTTTAAGGTATAAGTTAAGTTCTTTCACAAATGCAAAAAATTTTGAAACTTCATTAAAAGCATAATACTGTTAAAATTTGAAGACGATTTACCACACCAAACATGAAATAATTGCAATTAAAAATGACATTTTTAACATAGGGTAGATAGGGAAAGGGTGGGGATATGATCATTATTTTATTTATTTTTCATTGAAGGACTTTCACCATCTTGATGAAAAACTAATATTTGTTAGAATAATATATTCGGAGAAACTTAAAAAAAAAATTGAAATTATTTATCACGTAGTTTTGATAAAAAAAAACCTATTTGAGCGATTATTTTTAGTGGAGGGGATATAAGCACAATGGCTTAGAAACGACCGGCATTTGTGTATCTATATAGAGATTTCGTAGTGTGAGTGGACAGTTACGTTAAAAAAATACCCTAAAATTTTAGTTCCGTTCGTATTTATAGAGTGGTTACGAAGCTAAAACTTTTTGTATGGATTGTCGTGAAAGAACCTCCTTAATACTTACTATTAGGGACATTAATTTTTTTTGGCTTTCTCGTCATAAACAATTATCAATTTTACGATACTATATTATATTAATTAATTATTTTTCAATTACCTTAGGGATCAGATTAAAGTCGGTTTTTGCAGCGAGTTGGGCTTGAACCCGCGTAGCTTGATTAGAAGGCATGTATGTACTTTACCCACTCGACCAACCTGACCCCAAGGGACATTAGCTATACCGATAAACTTTGAACATATTTATTTTTGTTTAATAGTGACACAAGAAACTCTTTGATAACACTTGTATTTTTTGGTGGTAAAAATTTTTTTTTACAATTTTTTTTGAAAAAAATGTTAGTCCAAAGATTATACAAATTTACTTTTTGATAAAGATGCGAATTAAAGCAAAAAATAAACACTTTTGATGTTAATCAGGAACGAGCAATCAATGTAATAAAATCCGTCTTGGCAAGCTTTATGGTTCTTTTGCCCACAATTTGGAAAAAGGGTTTTCCACCTTCACACATTATGTGATTTGAAAAAATTCACACGTTCGCGGATAAATTAGAGGCATCGAGAAACAACGCATTTTTTAATTTGTTAATCCGAGTGAACTTGTAGAATCTTCAATTCTTTTACTTCCATATTTTTCCAAATCCTTCAACCTTCAATTCTTCTATATCCCGTCTTCAAATAATTTATTTTTCAATCTAGCCCTTACAAATTTTTAAAGCTTTATTTACTTGTGAAATCCAGGAGAAAATCTTGGCTTAGCTATTAGAATTTATCTGACTATATTGTAAATAGGAAATAATAATTTGGAAGACTTTCAAACCCCCAATAAATATTTAATAGGGATAAGGTATTTTTGATTGTTCTGCCATCTGATGGTGAAACGTGAAACAATAAGTATAAAATAATCGTATACTTTTATTCAAATATATTTTACCCAATCTTTTATATTTGATGTATTTTATAAATTAAATTTAAACACTATCTAATTAATATTTTTTGTTAACTTTTTTTAGAAATTGAAAGGCACAACAAATGCTTTACACCTGTTAACGAAAGCTCATAATACTCGATTCGAGTTTATCTTTACCAATTTAGTAACTGGAAATACAAGACATTTTACATCAGTCATGGCAATTCATAAGTAAATTTATAAATATATACAAATCTGCTCTTTCTCAGACGGTGAGGAACATTTCCCAAAAGTTCCAAGAACGAACTATACCAGTGGCGAGCGGTCCATGGATGTTGGGGATACGACGCATCCCTAAAATCTCAAACATTTAGAGTATTTTCCATAAATATCGACTTCAAAATTTCAGGAAGATCTTTAAATTTTGAAATTATTATCCGTTATTTGAAATATTTCTATCAAAAACATGTTTTTGAAAAGAATATTGGTTTTCTAAATGAAATAAAATTGTTGCATAGTTTAAAGGGGCAATTAAAATGAATTATTTCTCCGAAAAGGATGCTGACAAGTTCAGACGAATTTTAGTCGAATAAAAATTGTTCTCGCTGAGGAACTATTAAAATAGTAATAATACAAAAAAGGAATAAATAAAGATGATTTGAGAATTTCTGGACTAATCCATTTCTAAGAACTATCAATATATAAGATCGGAAATAACTACAAGTGCTATAGACAAGTCATAGCTTGCTTATAGCAATAGAATTAGGAGAAATTTAAAAAACATTTATAGGACAGTCTGATTTATTGTGGAAGATGGTCGATTTCCATCTCAGGGACTGTAAAGTTTAACTCACAAGATTTAATTTCTAACTCGTCTGACTTGTATAATTATCAAAATTTAGAGTCATGTCAAATTTCTCCTTTTCTTTCAATTATATTGCTTGGAACTGTTTGGAACTGTCCCTCGTATTTATGTATGCAAACTATTAATTGCATTTTCACAATTTCTATTTAAGTAAATTATTTTAATTCAGAGCATATAATTCTTCAAGAATTTATCGAGAATTGAAATTACGGGGGGCTTTTATAGAAAATAAACGTTTAAAAATGTTGCCTTTGGAACAAGTTGGCTCCACCGAAACTGGAATCTGGAATTTGAGCAGCGACCAGGTAAGAAAAAACACTCAAGTATCTATTAAATAAAATACTTATAATTTTTTATATTTTCAGGGAAATCTTGGTGTTTTCATTATAACCAACGTGCGTTTGGTTTGGTTTGCAGATATGAACGAAAATTTTAACATTTCTCTGCCTTTTTTGCAAATCTTAAATGTAAATAAATAAAATAAAACATGAGCAAAAATTTCCAAATACTCCGTGGTGTTAGTGGCAAAAAATACCAAAACATTTCACTTCCGGCAATCAGTATGAAATTTTGTACAGTACTTATACACATATCAAAGAACAATAAACCACCGGGAGACAATCGAATTTGGATCTCCTGTGACGATGTCATCAAAATTGTCACCGCGTATAACTCGAAAACGGTCCATAATTTGTAAATAACCGTCCTATAGTAAATTAAAGACGACAAAATTTCGTCTCGATTAAAAAAAATAGAAAATTGGTCCACTAGTTCGATTTTTGCGGGAATCCAAAAAAGCCCCCCTGATAACTTTTTGAATTTCCCAAAATAGTATAGTATTTAGTATAAGTACGGTATAAAATTTCATACTGGTTGCCGGAAAGTGAAATATTTTTATGCTAACGCCACGGGCTAAAATGAACATTGTATTTTTAAGAATAAATTTTTTTTTAGATTAGAATGCGTGAATCAAAATTCGGTAAAGCTTTAGTCATTGAATCTACAGAAACTAGCGGAGGCTATGTTTTGGGATTTCGAGTAGATCCGCCTGAAAGATTAAAAGCTGTCCATAGCCAGCTAGTTGCCCTTCATTCCGTTTATGGGAGCGAGCCTATTTTTGGTGTTCAATATACTTGGCAAGAAGTGAGATATATTATTAATATTGATAAAAAATCTATTCACATATTATACCTACTGAGTTCTCGTCCACTGGCCGTATCTTGTACCTAGGAAGAATACTGAATTTGCTACTCAAGCCATTTGCATAAATAATATTATAAACATATCACTTTTTATTTGGATAGCTAGGATGGATGAACAGTTAGAACAGCTGGGATGGACTTGAGATTTTTACTTTTTTTTCAGAAGTGCATCATAGTTGTAACTATTTAGATTTTAGACATTATAGTGTTAAGCCTTATTGAATTTCTAGTATCATTTTATTTGCTATTTTTAGTTCAAGTAATCACTTTTATAAAGGATGATTGGTTTTCAATAAGGGAGAATTTTCCACTATACATAGTGCAATTAGAATGATCAATTTTAATTAGGGAATGTGATGTAGGTTTTAGGTGAAACATGATATTAATTAATAAAGTAAAGTGGGTGTAGTTTCACAGTGAATGAAATAAAACTCAAAGAGGTTTATACAAACTCAATATATTTCGGATTATTAGTCCATCATCAGGAGTTTGTAATCTGTAAATAACTCCTGATGATGGACTAATAATCCGAAATATATTGAGTTTGTATAAACCTCTTTTGAGTTTTATTTCATTCACTGTGAAACTACACTCCTTTTACTTTATTAATCAATTAGAATGATTTATCATCTATTTTTTTTTATTCAAATCTGTAATCTCTTATTAGGTCATATTTTTTAAGGATACTTTAGTCCAGTATTTTTTGTTTTGTTTTTTAAATATTTCTCAAAAAGAGCTTTAAAAACTTTGAGAGAATACGGGGCTAAAAAACGCTTCTTATGTAAGCCGGTAAAAATGTTTTTTTTTTTTAATATTGTAATTATTATACTTATCTTTGAATAGATATAAGTAATTGATATTTTTTTTTTTTTTTTTTTATTATTTCAATTTATTTACAATCAGTTATTTATTTACAACTTTTAGTAAATTTGATGAGAGTTAATTATCTTGAAGGAATAGTCATCCATTGATGTCTATCCTATTTGAATTTGTTTTTCCAGCTGAAGGTCAACATCCTTTCTTCTGTATCAAGTATGTGGTATTTCTTTCTTCTTCTGATAGTCTGGCTATTGTCCAATAGGACAATGGCCGATGTGTTGAATGATGTTCTAGTTTCCTTTGGTGTTTATCAAATTGGTTGTATATGACTTCTCTGATTGACGGTACATCTAGATCTTTATGTAGAGTTTCATTTGTTATGTACCAGGGGCATTAGTAATGCCTCTGAGAATTTTTGATTGCACTCTCTGTATCTTGCTCAAGTTGGACTCACTGGCTGTTCCCCATATTTGACAGCCATACAACCAAATAGGCTTAAGGATTGCTTTATAAATCATCACTTTTGTTTTCAGAGCAAGCTGTGATTTTCTGCCGATGAGCCAAAACATATTTTTATATTTAATATTGATTTCATTTCTTTTTTCTTGATGTGCTCCTTCCAAGTGAGCCTAGTGTCAAGGTGCAGACCTAGATATTTCACCGTACTAGTGTTGGGGATAATTTTTGAATTTATATACACTGGTGGACACGTACATCTTTTATTTGTAAATGTAATATGCGAAGATTTGCTTTCATTTATACGAATTCGCCATTTATTTAACCATTTCTGAATCATGTTGAGCTGTTCCTGTAGTTTATTTGAAGCAAGGCCTGGGTCTTCACTAGTTGCAAGGATGGCAGTGTCATCGGCATATGTAGCGATGAATGACTCGTCAGATGTGGTTGGTAAATCTGCAGTATATACAGAATACAAGAGTGGACCTAATACGCTACCTTGTGGGACGCCTGATCGTATGGTATACATTTGCGACAAATCACATTCTACTTTTATTTGAAAAAATCGATCTTTGAGGTAAGACGTAAGAAGCCAATAGAAATGATCCGGAAAAAGTTTTTTGATTTTCGTAGAAGTAGACCCTGGTGCCACACTTTGTCAAACGCCTTTTCGACATCCAGGAATACACCCGTGCATATTTTTCTTTCTTCAAGTGTATTTTCAATAACATTAACTATTCTGTGGATTTGCTCTGCCGTTGAATGTTGCTGTCGAAATCCAAATTGATGGTGTGGCAGTATTTCATCTAGATCAACTGCAGCTTTTAATCTTTGAAGTAGGAGTTTTTCAAGTATTTTTGATGTCTGGGGAAGTAGGCTTATCGGTCGATAAGATGAAGTTTGGTTTTCAGGTTTGCCAGGTTTTAATATCATGATAATTTGTGCAAACTTCCATTGAGTAGGGAAGTAGCATGTTCTTATTATGGAATTGTACAATTCAGTGAGAAAAGTTACTCCTTTTTTAGGTAGTTTTTTTAATATTTCGATAGTTATTAGGTCATATCCAGGAGACTTTTTTTACGCTCGTTTTTTATTGTCTGTTTTATTTCTTTTACAGTAAAATATTTAATAGGAGGAGATAATTGCAATGGGGAGCATAAGAAATCTTCAATTTCTTCGTTTTCTGAGTTTGAACACGTTTGAGAATAAGGGATAAATACATTGCTTAAATGTTTTGCAAATACCTCCGCCTTTTCTGCATTTGTTCTTGCCCATGTGTTTGGGTAGATTTTTATTGGGGATATGAATGTTTTGGGCCTTTTGAGATATTTTGTTGCCTTCCATACGGAATATTCATTGTTTCCTTGGGGGGATAATTTAGATAGGTAATTTTGAATTGTTTCATTTTTGTTTTTATTTATCAGAATTTTGAGTTCTTTTGATACTCTGTTGAATATTAATTTATCTAGTGGATACTGCGTTCTTTGCCAGATTTTCCTGAGTCTTCGCTTTTCTCTTAGCTTTTCTCTTATCTCAAACGGATAATTTATTTCTTTTATTTTGTAGTTTATTTCAGGAGTTGCAAGCCAAGCTGATTCCTGAATAATTTTATTGAAATGTTCTATGGCTTGATCGATATCACTCTCTGTTTTCAAGGATATGCTGAGGTTTATATTTTCCTCTACACTTCTCTGAAATAATCTCCAGTTCGTTTTTTTATTGCTAAGGGTGGGATAGATTTTTGTTTTTAATCAACGTAGAGCTAATTAGTAGCTAATACAGGGGTGTGATCCGAACTAAGTTCTAGGCTTTCTTCTATGTTAGTATAGGAACTTGAAAGTCCTTTTGAAATAAAGAAGTCTAATAGATCAGGTAATCTATTTGGATCTGAAGGCCAATAGGTTGGCTTCCTTGTCGTTAAAGTATTATATCCGTTTGAATTGATTGATTTTAACAAATTTCTCCCTTTAGGTGTAATCAGTCTAGATCCCCACTTCGTGTGTTTCGAATTGTAGTCACCTCCTGCTAAGAACTTAGGGCCAAGTGTTTCAAAGAATGATGTAAATTGTTCTTTTGTAATAGAATGTCTTGGGGGACAATATAATGCACTAACCACTATATTCGAACCATTTTTATTTGTGATTTTAATAGATGTTGCTTGTATAAAGCTTTTTTCATATTTATCAAGTTCATAATGGAATATTGATTCTTTGATTAGTATCGCCGTACCTCCATGTGCTGTGCCATCGGGATGTTCTGTAGAGTAAAATTTATAATTAGGTATTTTGAAATAGTTTTTAGAAGTGAAGTGCGTTTCTGACACTAGGAGAATATCAATTTTTTCCATATGTAGAAATATTTCAATTTCGTTTCTTCGTTGAACCAATCCGTTTGCGTTCCAGAGAGCTATTCTGATTGCATCAGCCATTTCTAGTTATTATTATTGATGACTTGTGATAGCAGGTTAAGTATAAGTCTATTTTGTTCCAATAATTGATTGAACATCGTTTTGAATTCGTTCATGAAGGATGTTAATACTGTATTGATGTCATTTGTTTGATTATTATTATTTGCATTTCCAACAACTTGGGCGTATGATCTTTGAAATTTTAGCTGGGGGTTTGAGTGATGTAATGGAGGCGGAGGGGGAAGGAGTGATGCTGTTGTATGTTATGTTTGAGTTTGGATAGGAGTTTTTCCGCGATTGGTATTGGGTTCAGTATTATTCATTGTTTTGCCTCTCATTTTTTGTAGTTCTTTGTATATTGAACATCCTTTATAATTTGCTGGATGATCTCCTTTGCAATTCGCACAGACAGCGGGGATGTTCTTTAGTTTGGTACATTGTGCAGTGTCATGTTGGCCCCCACATTTGACACATATATATGGTCTGAAACAATATGATCTTGTATGGTTGTAATTTTGACATCTCGTACATTGGGGAATTACATTTTTCTTTCTGGGTGGTTCGACAATTATTTTTGTATTTTGTAAATAGTTAATATTATAGATATTTTTATTATTGTCATTTGGTTCAAGATCAAGAAAAAATAGTGGAAGAGGGTCTTTGGTTAATCTATTTCTTATGTTTGTCATGTTTCTTACATTAAAACCCTTTTCATTTAGTTCATGTTTGATATCATCAATGTTGATAGAATGGTGGAGGTTTTTTATTACAACACGGAAAGCTCTGTCTTGTTTTAATTGGTAAGTGTGGTGAATGACATTACCTTCTTTTAAAAATTTTGCCAATTTTCTATAGGCTTCTATGGATGAGACATTAATTTTTATTGTAGAATCTTTCATGGCCTTGCATGTGAATTCATTTTTATTTATAATTTTAGATACGCTATCTGCCATATCTTTATAATTTAAAACGTGATAAATATATATGGGCGGAGGAGTTGGAGTTTTCGAAATTTTGTTTGAATCATTAATTTTGTTTTCACTTGATGGGTTAATATTGGCAAGTGGAGCAAAACGATTTGTTTGTTGTATTAATAGAGTGTCTTGATTAGGTAATTGTAATTTTTCACCTGAAATGGTTCGCTTTCTTTTGACCCTTTGCCATGTTACTTCCATTTCTTGATTAACAGGTTGTTGAGATGATGAGTTATCATTTTTTGATGATAACTGGTTGGATGCGATGTTGGCTTGTGAATGTTGTGAAATTTCTTGTTCTGAGAATGAGTCACTATTTCTTGACGGAAACTCACTTGATGAAGATGTAGAATGTAAATTTTGATCACTGGATATGGCATTATTTGATGCCATATTTAATGGGGGGGGGGGGGCTCAAGCCCTCTTGTTGTCCTGCCCTATCAGAAGATTTTTTCCCGATATGAACAAGACAAAAGAAAAAAAAAATTCTTTTTAATGATAAGAATCTCAAGTTATTTTGGAACTCTATAATCGGTTAATCACTAGATGTTCACAGTCCAAGAGCTCAATGCATAATAATCAATTGATATTTTGAAAAAAAAAAAAAAAAAAAAAAAAAAAAAAATCATTTTTACTCTATAATAAAATGAGTTTTTTTTTAAACTGTGCAGCCTTGAATTGACTTAAAAATTATTTCATCAAAATCACCAAAGGCATTTTTAATAAATTTTGAAAAAATTAAAAAAGTATTGGTATTAAGTGTTCTAAATTCAAAAAAAAAATATTACTTGCTATTATTTTAATTTTTAATAAAATCTTTCAAATTCAATATTTCATAATTTTCGGTCCAAACAACGTGTAAAAAAAAAAACATTTTCGAAAATAAATAAATAAATAAAATAAAAATAAAACACTTTTTTGAATCCCGGGGACCTTGAAACGTAAAATTTTATTTTACCTTACTTCATTTACATTGAAATAAATATCGTCGCGTTAGAGTGTAAACCTGCTAACTCACAACAAAGAAATTTTACAGGGCAGAGGAAAAACAAACAAAATTGAATATTGTTATTATGGAAAGACATTTTTTTTCTACAACTTACGATCCTAATTTTAAGTAGCAGTTTTACTTGGACTCTTTTTCTTTCTAAGGGTATTAGTATGTTATATAATGATAAAAAATGTATTTAGCAGGTTTGCACTCTAAGGCGACGATATCTGTTTTTATTTGTTGTGTACTGGAAATAAAAAGTGATATATTCATTAGGATTATTAGATTAAACAAGGCTATCTACTATAATTGATCGGTTTCTCTAAGAACATCCCATATTCGATTTAAATTAAGTATGAAAAATATATATATTTATATATATTTTTATTTTATTTATTGTCATCGGGAACACAGCCCATTTAGACAGCACATCAGTGAAGTTTTATTAGTGCTAGTGAGATAGCCGGTAGAAATTTTATATGCTAGCCAGGCTCGAACTCGGGCCTCCCGCTTGAACATCGTCTTCAAAGATGCTGAAGCGAGCCCAGCACTTTAGCCATCTCGGACAACCTGACTCCTCATGAAAAATAATAAATAGATATCTAATTTTTCAGCCTAATCGGGAGGAGTTATCTCAAATAGCAACTGAACCAGATTTATTTGAATCCGAAGAGGAAAGTGAGGATCTTTCCATGGTGGCTTCCAATGCAGCACTTCTCGCATATTTTGCAGACGGATCAGATAATAATATCGATAATAATCCAGTATATTGTCCATCGTTAGGCTTAGCGATTGAACAATTACGACCTGGAGTTACAATTGAACAATTATGGCAAGTTTTGGGTAATCATAAATAAAAACACAATTGAGTGAAGAAAAGATTATTTTTAATTTGTCCTGATTATTAGACTTATTGAAATGATGGATCCAAAGTATTGAATGTCTTATAAGCTTTTGAATATTTTCAGATGATTATTCCTGAAACTATAAAGTTAGCTGAAGAAGTTAAATTAAGTTTTGGATTTATTTGTCCTTTTTACTACTTGTATATATATTCTTTCTGTTTCTGCTCTACGAGGTAGCCACCTCAGAGCATTGTTTTTAAATAAATAAATAAATAAATAAATAATAATTTATAATAATTTAACTGAAGAGGCGGATACATTACAAAAGTATATTCACCTTGAAAATCACTAATGGAAAAATATAAATATTGTCTAAACTTGATATTTTTCAATAGTACAAGATCCCGACTTAGGTTGACATTCACCTATCGAGTTTCCCGATGAAATTAATCTTTTGATAATATAATGTATTAATAAACAAAACTTGATATGGTCGACATCCAATTTGCCTGCATAGCTATTTTTGATAAAAAATAAATAAAATAAAATAAATTAATGAATTAATTCGCAATATAATTATCTACATTTTCATATATAACAATAAAGGAAACTCTATAACTACAAAATACTAATTCGAAGTTACCTGTTGATACCCTGTCTACCTGAATTTATTCAAGGAAAAAAGAAGGGGATCCAACTTTAGCATTTTCTATACTTGTCTTACTCTCGATTGGTAATATATTTATCCGGAAACTCGATAACTACATTTATGTAATAAAATTAACAACTTTAATTTTTTTATAGGGAAATTGGATGTCGACCCTATCAAGTTTTGTTTATTAATACATTATATTATCAAAATATTAAGTTCATTAGGAAACTCAATATGTGAAGGTCGACCTAAGTCGGGATCTTAGACTACAAGTTGTATGATAGAAAAAAGATATAAAATAGACGACTTGGGGCGATAATTTGTTGCCTGTCTATCAGTTTGTACGTGAATCTGAACAATATCAATCTGTCTCTTCTTATATATTAATAAAGCTAGAAATTTAAAATTTGGCATCTAGACAGAATTTGATATACCGCATAGCTAGAGTCGAAAAACACATGTTGAGGCAACTCTCGAAGGACTATTATTTAGAAGTAGAAGAGATGCTGAGAACGCTGTAATCCCAGCTTAAGGTCATTTTTAGACCAAGATTTTGTCACTATTTGTAAAATGGAATTCACATAACTGGCAACATTTTTATAAATATTGACAAATCAATGCTCTGAAAATGACTTTAAACTAAAATCTCCACGTTTAAATGGTGTTTAAACTAAAATAATTTGAGATGCATGTATCTTCTGTTGTTTTTTTTATTTAATTTAATTTTTAATCTCTTCTACTATTAAAGAATAGTCCTTCGGGAGGTGACTCAACATTTGTTTTTAGACTTTAGCTCTAGGGATTTTTTTTTTAATTCTTTCTATATAAAAATAAACATACAATAAAAAAATTTACAAGCAAATAAAATAATTCAAGTGTACTAAGGTTGAGTAGGTTTTTCGAAATGTTATTAGCCCTTAACTTTTTAGAGTTACCTACTATGTAAAATGAGGCTCAATTTTTATCTTAACCACTCAATCTCACGATTCAGACCTACAAAGTGTTCTCGCATTGTGCCCTCAATCCTTTCTCTAACTGTGCAACACTTGGACTTGACTAGGGAGTAAAATAATTGGTTTGGAAGGGTGAAGAAAAAAATACGAGTCCTGCTCGCACTTGGCCGCTTTTTATAACAATCTTTCAAGATCTCATGCTAAAATAAATAAAATACTCTTTTTGATTATTCTTTTAAAGGTAAAGAATCTAAATTAAAATGAAAAAAAAATATTTTAAATAAATGGTAGGATCATATTTTCTTCCTCATCCACAATAAGAAGGCGAATAAAATTTATTTTTTTATTATTTTTTTTTAATTGATCTGTATGCAATAGATGATCATAAATAAATCAATAATAAATTAATTTTAAATGCTAATAATAATATATATAAAATATTACTATTTATTTTTAAAATTACTAAAAAATAATTATACAATATTAAGTCTTCTATTTCTCTAGATTATTTTTTATATAATTTTCAGATTTAAAATTTAATTCAGGGCTATGAGTATATAAGCAAATTTTTTGGAATGTCAACGTATATAATTAGAACAGTAAATATTTTATAATTTTGTAGATTTTTTTTCTTTTGATTTGTTGAATTTAAAATGACATTTTTGTACCTATACTTTTACTAAAATTATTACATAAATTAGATGAGAACATGAGTAAGAAGAAATGATTTTATTTTTATAAACTTATTAGTGTCACCTTTCATTTAGTGATTTGATTTGTTGTAGAGAGCTATAAGCTTTACATTTTCTATTTTATTACATAATTGAAAAAATTACTTAGAAAAATATTAAGTACGAGCGGCACGCATTTACAGCTCGTATTAAGTATTACCATTAATGCTCGGATAAAAATTGTTTCTTATTTTTAATTAAGATAACTTTTTAGTGATGATCCATTCAAAAAAAAAATTATTTTAAATTTGAGAATAAATAACAACATCGATTTATAAATAAATTCAAAATTTTCGATAAAAAATAAATTTTTATAAAAAGAAAAGGTACTTGATACTTTAAGTCTAAAATTGGGAATATCGGCTTTTCGGTCGATAAATAATTACTTAATCGTTTATTTTTAAGCTCGATCTTATATTGTATAATCTTCAGGACTATAAAATGGGATTGAAAATAAACGATTCAAGTGTTATTTATATATAGGCCGGATACCTGATAGCTCCCAACAAGAGAAACTATTGTAGCTATTAATATTACTATGTTCCTTTGAAATTGTTTAATTTAGAAAAGTATAAGTAAAATATAAGTTTATTTTCGTCAGTACAAGTCAATGATCTCCAAGGATAGCCGAATCTACGATAAGGTATTATTTTTTTTCTAATTCTAGATTTAATAGTGATTTTGAAAAAATTAATTACCTATATAACAAAATTGATCAGAAATAGATAGAGCCGATATTTTTAGGTATAATAAAGGGACTTCTACAAATGTCTATTTTTTTATGATTTGTGCTCTTTGTCTAGTATTTACTCTAGTTTCGAAAAATTCAGCGCCGCCTGGGTAGTGAGTAGATATGCATTCAAATTGACTGTTTTGAGGCACGGGTTGCATCTTCAGGCGTTAAATATTAAATTCTTTTTTAGCAATATATTTTTAACAATCTGTCTTGCATAATGTAGTTTGTATAAAAAGTTTTAATAAATGGATGCGAAAAGAAGTTACATCAAAAAGGTTCAACCCCTAAAGGCCAGGATTGACCTCTACATTGTGAAACGAATAAGTTATTTTAGAGGCTGCGTCGGAGTTATGGAATCATTTCTTTTAGCCAAAACATAAAAATTAGTTACTTTTGACAAATAAGAGTAAAGTTAAAAATATTTTTATCACTCTTTGTCATGTTGATCTAACAGAGCTAATGACGGGTACACTAATATAAACCTTTGGAGATCATTGGTTTGAGGAATCCACGAATTTTTTTCAAGTGCTAGTTTAAAAACAAATTGATTGTCATTTTTTAAGCCGGGTATATATTTATTATGGCTTATGTTTTGAGGCGTTCAGAGCTAAAATAATTTATGTCGAAAATTCAGTTTTCCTCGGATTCTTACCCCTTAAAAATGTATTTTTTTAGGACTTTAGTGAATCAGCTTTTAGACTTTTACTACCACAATTTTCTGATAGAAGGTAATAGTAGTTTGATTTTTATTCTGATTTGTTATCGGAAAATTTATATTCCAAAGTGAAATTATGATTTATTTGGTGAATATTTTATTGATTTTGACTAACTTGCTAAGTTTTTCTATTCGTAAAGCTTTTCGGGATTCTTAAATTCCTTCCTAATGGAATTAAGTGAAGTTAATATTCTCTAATTGAGAATGGATATCTTGAAATTATTCCTTTTCGCCTCAGGAAGAGCTTTAAGAATCTTTAAAATATCCAAGGAAAAACATATCAGGTTAAAATTTTTTTCAGATAAATAATTGTTTGACTTAAAACAGATTAGCTTTAAATACCTCAATAATTCTTTTTGTTTTTGAAATTGATATTAATCAAATTAATCTTTTTTTAATAACTTTTTTTCACTAATCATATGTACACTGAAATTTTTTGTCTTTGTAATAATCTTCCTAGCGTTGACAATTCAGCCCTAAAATTGTAATATCATAGACATTTATTTACCTCTATTAAATAAAAGCTATTTTTGTTAAACTCACAATTCTCAAATTTATGTAATTTTATAGCAATTACATAATTGAGTTCAGCGTAGTTAGTAGTGATTATGATCCAAATAACGTCCTGTTAAATCACGTTCAGTCATTGTAGGTACACGAGGTTTACGTTCAGGAGTAATTGCTGCACCTTTTACACTTAGATCATCACTATAAAAGTTAATTATTTCAATTAATTATTTTTCTTCTATAAAAATAAAGTTTATTTTATTTTTTACAATGGATTACCTTATATTTGTAAAGATTAGAGAATTGGAAAATTTCATTTCGGCGGAGGGCGCTGTAAATGGCGGCGCGTTTTCGAAGTGGATGCGCCTCTTGAACAAATAATACATATCTTTTGATAAGTTTACTCTGAACTAAAATCTATTCTATAGGGACTAGTATTCAAGATTAATATAGACTTTAGATTAATAGTGATGATTATAGATATTATCATTTGTTAGTTGAACAGCTGCTCAAGCTACTAACTATAATTTCATTTAAATAATTACTCAAGTAATTAATAATTCTACTTAGATATATTCAAGCGGTTTAACGATCTTATTTCTTGGTTCTACGTTAGAATCCATTCCTTCGATTAATCTAAGAGATACTTCTTTTTTTATATTTTAAAAATTAAAAGACATTTTGCCTTGAGTAGTTAATTTACAAGAAATAAATAAGAAATCTTCTGCTCAATATTTTTTATTTGTTTTTAGATCCCAATTAATTAAATTCATGTCTCCTTGAAAATAAATGAAAAAAGCAACAAATTTCGCCCCCTCCCTCCGCCTAATTAAAAGAAAGCCCATAATCTGTTTTTATTATTTTATTTGACTTTAGAATTTCATTTATGTAATATAATACAAACTTACATCACATAAAAAGAAGAAAAAGCAAATAATATTTTAATAATTTAAATTTGAGGACGATGTTGGACCAGGAGGCCTAAGTTAATGCCTCGCGGAAGAATTAAAATTTGGCCGTCTAAAATATGACTTTTCCAATAACACTACTAGAAAATTATAAAATTATCTATCTGAGGCCAACCTAATTAAAAAAAAAATGGATGAAAAAAAGAATAACTAAGCTTGAGCTTATTAATACAAATTTTTGTGCAAAAAATGCCTGCTCATACCTATGATTATTCGATTATTCAAATTTTCTGATTTTATGCTAGAAGTTATGAAATTAAGAAGGTCAAAATATAATAATATTCTTCGATTTGAAAATACAAATATTTCGTTACTAGAAGAAACTTTCTATGACCTTCCGTTATTAAGTTATGATGATCGAAATCCACACGCGTGGCAAAGAGAAAGATAGTTCAGCTTGAAAGAGTTTTCTTCAAGTTTCAGATAAGCAAAAAAAATTGAAATTATTGGAGTAGTTTGATTAATCTGATCGGCTGGTGAGCTTCACTTGCCGAGAGGGGAAATTATTTTCTTCTGACCTTTGCTGCTGCGAATCTTTCAATTATGTCTTTGTAATGTAATGTGATTGCTTCTCCTAATTCAATAACCAGTACATGTCTATGAGTCATTTGTACAAGAATAAACTAATATTAAGGATATTTTTTAAAGAATCGTAGAGAGTTGAACAAGAATTCAAATCAAACGCAAAGTTTCTTAATTAAATGTTTTTTCTTATAGTTAGAACACCTAACAAATAAGTATATCAAATGAGCCAGTGAG
The DNA here is from genome assembly GCA_024734495.1 of Forficula auricularia. Classification (NCBI taxonomy): domain Eukaryota; kingdom Metazoa; phylum Arthropoda; class Insecta; order Dermaptera; family Forficulidae; genus Forficula; species Forficula auricularia. The sequence continues at coordinate 6,188,701 of JALMQS010000061.1, forward strand.
GAAGTCGCTAATCAGTGAAGAAACGCTTAGCCCATTTAATTATGAAACTTTGCATTTGATTCAAATTCTTGTCCAACTCTCTACGATCCTTTTAAAGATTTGAACCATGAAATATTAAGGATATTTTTCCTCGTTTTAGAATTTCAATTTTCTTTGTGACTATTCACTCTGTGCGCAACCGCGCTTAGCGCCATCCGTGGCCAAAAAAATAACTTCAGGTACAATAATAGTTTATAAAAGCAATAGGCATTTATGAAAAATAATTAATTTAATAAAAAATACAATGTTTAAAAGCTAAAATAATCATAGATTTCCGTAATAAATAAATTTGTTAATAAACAATTAAAATAATAACTTGAAAAATATAATTTTTCAATTAAAAAAAAAAATCTTTAAAAATCCTTATTGAGGCAACCTTCATGAAATGTCATAATGGATAAAATTATTAACACTGGTTTTGAAAAAAATACCCATTCAATTGATTTTAATAAACAAAAATATTTATGAATATTAAGTATCATTTCTCAATTATAAAAAATTGTTTGTATGAATTAATTATTTATTTCCTTATACTTACTCCGACTTTTTTCAAGCTTTCAACCAACGTCTAAGCACTTTGTGTGGATAGTTAGGGTTAACCGAAGGAAAACAATAAAATTCATAGTTGGAATTTAGTGAAGTGTTTTTATAGTTCGTCACAGAGCACTTGAAAGCTTATTTTTTACTTGAATTCATCATCATTTGATTCACTTTATAAGTTAAAGTAAAATAATTAAACAATTTTTGATTCAGTAAAATACACGTTAATATACACAGATGAATGCTAAATAAGGAGGTAGATTGTACCCGAAGTTCTTAAAAGTGTCACCTATGGCGCTGCCTCTGTTGCGCACAGAGCGAATACCAGTATATAGTATAAGCCCACACGCTACACCATTGAAAACAAATCTATCGAATCTATCTATAATCTTAAATAAATATAAAAACATTTGTATTGAGCAAAAGACTGACTAATTCATTCCTTGTAATTTTAAAACAATTCAAAAAAAATATTTAAAAAATTGTTACTACTGTATTTATCAAGTTACTTTAAAAATTTCCTTTAAATATTTAAATTGTTTCTAAAATCTCATTATTTTAATTGGTGCTTAATTTTTTTTTTAGTTTTTATACTCGCTTTAGAGTCCTTGCAGCATGTTCATGCAGCATGCTCGAAAACAGCACCAATTACTAAACAAATTTAGTTACCTAGCCGAGACGGATGTGATAGATAACTGAGATACCTTAGCCTCCCCTCGGAGCTCAGGAAGAACATTCGTGCTCGATGTGTGTGTTGTACTCCGATGACGATCAAAGCTTCCTAAAGTATTATTATATATTTCATATTTGGATTATATTTATATAATTAACAGATTTCACTTGTCTTTTAAAGTTTGACCTTGATTTCGAACAGTGTATGTTAAGCGATGAGGCGCTGAGGGTGGTGGAAGAACCGATTCTCGGGATCGAAACGGATGGACGCCTTCTTTATCTTCCCCTAAGCCAGAGTCGCTGGTGTTTCCGGCCACAGGAGGTGGGACATTATTCGTTGTTGTGGATGTTGTTGTTGTAGTTGACGCTCCGGAAGGGGTTGGAAAAGTGAGACGCATCTCAAGACTTGCAGGAGCAGTCACAGCTAAACCGGAACCAGCGCTAGCAACTGTCACCGACCAGCTGGATGCTAGAATAACATTTGTATTTATTAAATTAATCCTTTAAAGAAAAAATATCTTAATTTCTTATTTTACTATAACCTAGTATGGGCTCGTATTGTATATGTTGCAGTAAAAAAACGTTTTTTAGTAAGAACGGGTTCTTACTAGGTAAAACACGTTTCACTGAATACATTTGTGGCAACTAGAATTTACTGATGTTGGTTGAGTTTGGTTCAAGGGTCTAGAATCTTCATTTTTGAACTTCCTTCTCATTTTGGGTGTTTATTTTCAAAAAATTTTAAAAGAAAATGTCAAAAATTAGAAGCAAAGTTGTGGAGGATGTAATTTTTGACACTTTCCTTTAAAATTGTTTGAAAATAAACACCCAAAATGAGGCGGAAGGTCAAAAATGAAGATTATAGACCTTTGAACCAAACTCAACCACCATCAGTAAATTCTAGTTGCTACAAAGGTATACAGTGAAATGAGTTTTAACTAGTAAGAACCCGTTCTTTCTAAAAACGGGTTTTTACTGCAACATATACAAGTTCAAATTGCTGATAGTAGTGGACTTTAAATTTTTTAATAAATTACGAAAGAAAGTTTTTTTACTAAATCTGAGCTGTTCTGTATAATTTTTATTCAATGCCAGAAGAGTTGTTTTCATCCCCTAGGGAAATGAACCCAAGTGCCAAAAAACAATCCGGTCCAATGCCTACTATATGTAACGTGGACTATCTTACATATTTATTACGCTAAATATTTCACTATTCAAAACAGCTCAGTTTTAATAAAAGACATTGGAATTTCTTAAGGCAAGTATTGCAATCAAGCAGAAAAAAATTGTGTTTCTTTATAAAAATTTCAAAAAGAGCTAAAACTAACTGAAACTTATTTAATGAATTATTTGGAAATAATATTTTTAGATATCTTAATTAAATGTTTATGAGACAGTAAATGTTGGTCAAATTTCGTGAGTGCTCTGCATCAAAAACCAATAAGTATCGGAACAAAATTTTAATTTTAATTGTTTTATATTGAGATTAAAATCTGGTTAGATTTTGGTTGGAATCAATTATTCCTGATATTTTTCCAAAAATAATGAAAATCCCTTTAAAATAATCTGCTTAACTATGTTTAGTATAAATAGTTTTTTATAGGCTTGCATTGATTATTGCTCTACTGTGATTTGAATTCATTTTTTTATCAAACTAGTTTTACTGGTTTATGAGATATCGCGAATAAACTATCCAAAACATCAATCATTTTTGAAAAAAATGGTCAACTACCATAAACAACCCCTCATCCCTTTTCTGAATGAGAATTTCTAAAAAGTTCAGGCCTATTTTGCAGGTACATTTTTCTCATTTTATTTTTACTGTTACTAATACTTAGTTTTCAAAACCTTGATTTTTTTTATACCTATTTTTTGAATTTGATAAAATTATAAAAAAGTGACAACTTTTCTCAAATTACTACACACTGTACTGCTATTTATAATTTAAAAATCGGGGGACTTTACACATAGGTACACAGATATACCACAAGGACATTTTAAAAAATTGCTTATTTGGACTTAAAGGAAACGTTTATATCTCAGAAAATCTCGATATTAATTTCAATTTCAGGACTATATTATTTTAATTTTAATATATATTAATTGTGTAATGAAATTAAAACATTAAATACAAGAAAGAAATCAGGTGTAAGGTAATATCACAAGGTGTCACGTCATGTTTTTCAATTAAAAAGACTAATGAAAATAAATATAATCTTATAAACCTGGCGGAGTTGCTGAAGAAAGTGGCGTCCCTCGATTTTTTCGATTGTTCCAATGACGAATTTGTTGTTGATTTTGTCGTCGAGTTCGGAACCGATTACGTTCTAGTTCCATACTACTACTGGATGCCGTTTCCGATGAGGAGAATACTTCAGATGAGGCTATATCCTTAAATAAAGAACATATATTATAAAGAGAATTAGATATAAAAAAACACGTTTACTTACTCCTGAAGTTTCAAGCTTAGGTGAAATTTGATGGTGAACATGCCGAAGTTCTGGAAGTATTCGTTCATTAGAAGAGGGAATTTTTCCATATCTAGGTGAATCCTGAGAAGCTAAATTTGGAAATTTTACGAAAAGAGAATTGAAATTTGAAAAAACAACAACATGTTGATAGAAAAAGAAAATTTAAACAATAATATCCTTCAGTTAAAGTATTATGTATTATCATTTAATTATTTTATAGAATATAAATAAATAAATAAATAAATTATATTAATAATAGTCAAACCTTTATCAGATTGTATCTGTTCGATTGAGCCTCCGCCTCCTCGTTCGCCAAGTAAATAAAAATTAATCCACCCTCGGGAAAGAGCAGCCAAATCCGCTCCATGATCTGTGCTTGTTTGCGCAAGAGCAGCTTTCCCTCCTCGGTAACGACCAGCAGCTCCTGGTCGTTTAGGAATCGTTTCAGTACTATAAATATGAAATTAAATAAATATTAATAAAGGGGAAAATTTGAGGTCATAATGAAAATATATAGTGGTCTTAAAAAATCCTTTCTCCTTTGTGGTATGTAAAATATTGCTTATAAACTAAATTTTTTAGGAAAACAAGTTATTATAAATTATTTTATATTTAAATAAAAATATTTTGGCGTAGGTAAGAAATAAATTGAAATGAATATTTCATATTAAAGATCAGTTTTATTATCTCCATATCCGAGAATGAGATAGCGGATATACTTAATTCTGAATCATTTTTTTTTAATATTTTAAAATCGCAGAGAAGTGGACAAAAAATCAAACAACAGAGTTAGTTATTTAATTTACCAGACGTTTCGTCACTTTATTGAGACTTCATCAGTGGCTCATTTAATATAACTCTTTATCAAAAATCTCTCAACTATAAGACAGACAGTAACGAACATTTTGTTGTTTGATTTTTTGACCAACTTCCGTACGATTTTAAAATATTTAATAAAATATGGACGCGAATGATAAATACTAAATATTTTTTTATATTTAATTTAAATTAAATGCAGATTTGATAGATAGATAGCCTAAGGATAATGAAAAAGCAAATTCTAAATAAAATAATTAATTAGAAGGTACTATAATTTTCAAAAACTGATTTCTTCCTTCTTCAGAGTTTAAAAGGGCCTATCTCCTTCTTGACTCCTGTAACAATGCTGTTTATTTCGGTGACTCTTTTAAATCCTGAAGAAGGAAGAGAAATCTTCCGAAAGGTCCGTTTTTGAAAGATTGAAAATAACTTTCCAATAAATTATTTTATTTAGAATTATTTTTTTCATTATCATTACACTGCCTTTTCTTCAAATCTTTATTAAAATCTACAGCCAACTAAGTTATTCTTATACAAACATGAAAATTCAATTTTGGTCAGGTTTAGGCTAAAAAATATCATACAAAAACATATTATTTTATTAACTTACCCAGTATTAAGAATATTGACGTTTTCATCCCGTGCTTTATTTTCCGCCGCTCGTTTTGTTTCCGTGTTCACTCTTTCTTTTTTGAGTTTTGATTCTGGAGGTGATTCCAACGAAACACTACTTCTTTCTTCTGGAATGGCATCAAACTGCTGCCGAAACCGTTGTAATTGACCTCCCCCGGGCCTGTAAAATGTCTACTTTCAAAATTCAGAAAATGAAAAAATGGACAACTGTACGTACCTTCTTAAAGATGATTGCCGAACAGGTAAACGAGAAGATTTAGATTCGGTAACTTTTTCACGAGACATTTTCAACGATGCTCCCGGTAAAAGCACAGGAATACCAGACCCACGAGGAGAAACAAGTTTTTTAGGACTTGGTAATTTAGAATCTTCTCTTTCTCCATAGAGTTTATTTAAAGGTAAGTGCATCTTTTTTTTCTTTGTCTCATATGTAGTTTTTTTTACATCTGTTTTTATTTGAGATTTATTTTGTTGAATTTTTTTAATATTTTCTTGTTTTTTATCAGAATTGTCTTGTTCAATTTTAGAATATGAATTTTGAGGAGAATCAACTAGAGCAGCAGACAAATTGTTTTGATTATTTTCTTGATTATTTTCTTGATCGGAGCTTTGAGGTGATTCTTTAACTTTAACGGTTGAATTTGCATCTCTATTTTCACCTTCTGGTGATACCCTAATAATTTTGGTTTCATTAATTTGTTCCTCTTCATAATCAGTATTTTCTTGAGTAGTTGGATTATCTGAAGGTCGTTCAACATCAGAAATTTCTGGAGGTGTCTCTAAGCGAAGATCACGGACTGAATGATCTTTTGATTCTTTATCTCCGAAATCAGAAGCGATTGCACGCAGTAGAATCTCTTCATCCTTATTGCCAGGAGGAGGAGTTATTAATTTATACTGCCTGTGTTTGCTGTGTTTGGGAGAATTCGCTTTAGGAACTGGAGTTAAGCTAGCCCTGACACTGGCTAATAAAATTCGTTCAGCATGTTTTTCAGAATCAGTTGGAGACTCTAAATGAGCATGAACATCAATTATAACTGAATCTTGTCCAGAAGGAATTTCTACAAGATTCATGCGCCCAGGGTCGTGTCTGGGTCGAGCCCTTTCTGAATCTTTAGAAGCAACTTTAATAGCCACTCTTGGCTCAGGCTTTCTTTTATAATAGGCACTAGATGGGCGTTCATGATCTCGATGGTGTCGGTTTCGGGCCTCTTCTAAAAGATGTTCATGTCTTCTTGCAAGACGAGCACGTAATTTAGGGGGAAGCACAGAAGCAACATCACCAGGAGGAACTTGTCCTGTGTCATCAATAGGAACAAAAAATGAAGTATTCGCAGAAGGGGGCCGAGATGTCACAACAGGAGGAGGAGGAGGAGTTTTATGACGCTCAATCGGTATGTAAAATGATTCAGATTTAAGATTGCTACTAAGAGGACGAATAGGCTCGCTTTGAATTGAATGTATTGTACTCGAAGCCGTCGAACCATGTTCATCACCTTCTAGACTATCAAGAAGGCTGCAATCAGATTCGGTTGCTTCACTGGAGCCATCACCACTCGAAGTATTGACGAGCATCGACATAGACCGGGGAAGGGCAGAAAATCGAGGGACAATTAGAACTGAATCTTTTGGATTACTTTCATAAGTACTTCCTGTTACAATATTACTGAAATTTTCTCTTTGTGGCGTTGGAGGAAGATTATCTACATGAAGCCTTTTTTCAATTACATAACGTTGTCTTTGTTGTTTACGAATTACATATCTCTCTTCATCGCTACGTTGACTCCAGCGATATGTTTCTGGTGCGGGTTTTTGATTCCATTTCGGTTGACATTCTTGAGGAGGAACAACAAACCGATGTGCAAAAGGAGGAGGAGGACTATCTGAATATGTTCCTTCATTTAAATCGTTTTTCATCCAAAGTGAACCCCCTGTTAAGCTTATTTTATCTTTATTGATATTTCCTTGGGGCTGCCAGCCTGAGGACCAAGAATGCTGTGACATTTTATCTGTTTCATCAGTATCTTCCTCTTCTCGTCGCCAAATATTTTGTGTGCCTTTAATTGTTGTATGATAAACACCTACCGGTTTATTCAATCCACTTGTAATATTATCATATTGTTCATTGTTTTTTTTATCAGAATTAAATTGCCTATTTAAAGGTTCTTCTTCTGGGACTGTTTGAAATATTGATGTAAAATTTCTACTTCTACTTTGATGATTATTAATTGGAGAATTTCGTGATATTGGATTAGCTATAGGTGATGTTTGTTGCCTTGGTGACGAATGTTGAGATTCAATTTTGGACGGACTTATACTATTTGCAGATGAATGCAAACTGTGGCTTTTGGTTGCAAAATGAGAACTTGAAATTGGCGAATGGGTAGATGAACTGTGGTCTCGATCGTCACTGCGCGGTGTGTCATCTTGGGTTGTTGTGCTCATGGCGTTTTCCCGTGGTGTCCATTTTTCACTTCCACTAGAACAAAAATATTACAAATAACTATATAATAAATAAATATTAAACTATATTGAGCTGAGTGAATTGAACATATATTATTAACAAGAGGGAGAAACGATTTTTTTCTAGATGGTAATCATACTATGAATTGCTTTTTTGTTTTTAGCTTAGATAAAATATGATGAATTTACTAAAACAAAAAAAATGATAAATCTTGCCAAAATGCATACTCTAATATAAATTAGTCCCATCCTAAAAATGGGTTCCATAGTTAATAGAAACAATGATCATTTCGTCAAACTAATTATTGTATAGCAACCAAAATACGTGTTGACAAAAGTATTTACTTCATGTTATTTGTATAAATTTTACTAGATGTTTAAATCAACAGGTTGTAAAGTAAGTAAGTTCTAGGCGATTTCGTAGTGTCATAGCGCGGAATCATCAAAATAAAAATTATAACGAATTATGTTTAAATGGATTTTTAAGAACCTATTCAGCGGTACTCCAATTTTTTTTTTAAATTTGATAATAATTAGACTATCTATAGATCATTAAACACCAAACTAAATTGAAAATTTCAAATATTTATTTAATTTTAATAGTTTACAAGTTGAGAAGGTGAGAGACAGACGGACTACGAAGTCTCAGTAGAGTTAGCTTTCCGTCTTATACCTATTTTAATATTACACCCAAAGAATAATCTTAAAATTTAAATAGTATTTCATTGAGATTATAGTTTGTTTGTTTTTTTTTTGTTTTTTTTTTTTTGATAAATAAATTAAAGATAAAAATATTGAAGACTCTGAAGATGGAATATTCGAAATAATATTTTTAAATCAATAAAAATATTTATTTTAAGTAGAAGATAAGACCAAATGTTTAAGTTTCAATTCAATAATAAGTAATTTTTTTGCTTACCGTCGAGCAAACTCAAAAATAGAAAATATATTCATAACTGTGTAGATAATAAAGTTTAATACACATTACCCATTCGATATCAACTGAACTTTTCCATCTACTTTTATTCTTTTTGAACGCATGAACTCTATACCCCTCCGATTAGATTACAATTATTTATCGCTTTATGAAAAAAAGTATAAATTTTGCCATACTCAAGGCTACTGGACGTTGGCAAAGGCTGCTGCTGCCATGGTGTGGCCGTTTCGCTTTTTTGTGCCACATCATCCTCGCCATCCACTGGGGCGCTGCTTCTTGAGGTCGTTTTATCAGTTGTCGACGAAAGACAAAGTGTCATCGAGCCTGTGTCCTCCGCTGGCGAGGCCAGGAATGGAGACTCCACAGGGTTATTCACAGAATTATCATCTTCCTGGTTTTCTTCCGCCTAAGGAAAGTTTAAAAACAAATATCAACATCTAAAATCAATATTCATTTTCATGTTCAAAATATTTGCTTTATTTGGCATCTTCGGGGGAGGAGGAGGGGGGGGGGGGGTGTTTGCCTTTGGGTCTGGATTCAGAAACAATACTTAAGAAATTTAAAGAAAATTCGCCCTAGTACCAAAATATTTCAAAACATACTAGCTTCACAACATCTGATTAAAAAATGCAGAAATTCAGAAAAATGTGTGAAGTTATCGAGCACTTGTAACAACACAAACATTTTAATTGATAAACTACAACTGTGTGTTAAGTTTCAACTTAATAGCTCAAATCGTTCAAAACTTTTCACATTTTCTTCCATTTTAAAACAATTATATCTATAAATACTTTTGGATTACACTTTTTCTAATCGAATAGGTAATTGACAGATAAATTTTTAATTATAATGTTTGAATTTACCTTAACACTAGATTATTTAATAATTTTATCGAAAAATCTTAGATAGTGTAGATAAATAAATAATTAATTGAATTTTCTTCTAAAGATATAGGAAATTCTAACTTTTTTTATTTTATCATGTATTTAAAATCAAACTTAAATTCTCTAAGTTAATTTCGTACTGAAATGGAAGTCTTAGTGTTTTGTTTTTTTAATTATTTAGATGCTAAAAGATTCAAGAAACGATAGAGTGTAGGGAGTGTAGATCCAGGTAGTAGCAGGTGCCAGGATTATCTTATGAGGAAGTTGTGAAAAAATTTTGAGAACGAAAAACTCAGAATTAAAAATCCTAGCCAAATTTTAAATTCCCATAAGAATTCGCTTTCTGAGCAATGCAACAAATCTATCGGTGCATAGAGAAAAGAAAAATATGTGGTTTAATTTCTGGTTTGTATATATTTTTTAGGCTTCGGGGAGGAGGAGATCCTCCCTCCTCTCCGTAAACCCGGCTATGTAGCAGACTAGGGCCAGTTGTATGTCGGTTTGTAAAGTCTTTGTTAAAGCTAATCAGGGTAAAACCTTAGAATTCACCTTGATGAAGTGCGTGTCATCTGATTGGCCATCCTGCCGGGCACAAGGTGAATTCTAAGGTTTTGCTCCTTGTTAACTTTAACAAGGACTTTACAAGCCGACATACAACTGGCCCTAAGAGAGAGACAGTGAATGGTTCAATTTAAAGAGAGACCTTAGAAAAAATTCAAAATATAAAGCCCAGAAGATATAAGAAAAGAGATATTTTATACTTTGAAAGTATATAATTCAAAAGAGAATATATAAATGTAAAGCCCAAAAGATATAGGAAAAGTAATATATTGTACGTAGAAAGTATTTAATTCAAAAAGGTCCTAAAATGATTGATATTTTTTTAGTAGCAGAACTCAAGGATTTTCATATTTTTAATATCTAAAAACTGAAATTTCCTAGGCTGCTAGGTAAGTCCTAGAATTTTTCGCGAAATTATTTCTAAAAATGGTAGTGATTTTTTTTTGAAAAATATAATCGCATAGCTCAGTAGATCTATGGAAGCTGAATCTCAAGTGTATTCTTAATGAAAATAGGACGTATGATTTATGTTTATTTGAAATGTTTTAAAAATAATGAAAATGAGAATCAACTTAAAATCACATCTGAGAGTATATCTAACAAAAGGTGAAGAAAGACTTGGCAGGCATAAAACGTTCCCAATTAGAATTTGTTTTGTTTTTCAATCTTTTTTCCTACGAAAATGTCATTTTGGAAAAAATAAATGCTGGCGGCCAAAAAATGAAAGACCGACCTGAGTCTCAAAAAACTAGCCCGCCATTGAGAGGCCTATAAGTCTAGAAAAACTCTTGTATTCGAGAAAACAATAGTATATTTAGGATTCGTGACTATTTATCAAAAAATTTCAAGATGTTGCGCCCAAAGAAAATGTCCCGAAGATTTTTATTATCGCTCCTAAATATTAGGCAACATTTTGTCTTGTCTGCATTAAAAGTATAACTTCATTAGACGAACCTCATTTTTTGATAGAACTCTGGTCTAAACTGATCTTTTAGTACTCAAATCTAAACAAAAATCCATTAAACATGTATTTTTACCACGCATGGATTCGATCGAAGAAACCATTAAAATCATCTTCTTCATTCTAATTATAAACTGAATCAGCTGATTGATGTGTAAAGAATTAGAGCAGACCACGGACCGATTAAGTGGCCCAGAGCCGATAAACTTGGATATATAAAATAATAAATATATACACGAGTATAAGCCAGGTTTTTAGATAAATTCCCTAAGGAATTCAAAGGAATACAAATTTAAAATATTTTTAATTAAGCATCTGGTTATATTTTCAACACATCATATATCTTTTGTCAGGAAGCTTATAAATATCCAAATTTAGTTAGGATGTAATGAAATCACATTTCATCAAATGTTTCTCTAAATTAATTGTCTTTTAGTGTATATCCGGTGGGAAAATCTTGGCAACTATTCAAATTTACTATATGTAGGTATACAATATATCTTTCAATTCATTATTATATATCACAAAAAGAAATAATAGATTGAAGGTATTAGAAAAAAATCAATAACTATAATAAACTATTATATTAATAATTTAGATCAGTAGTTCTACCTTTGTATAAATAAATATCTGTTACCTCTATAGCGACCTTTTCATTTTGAATTTTAATTATTATTATTTTTAGCTTATAAAATACTTTTGAAAATCCAATTATTTAATCTAAAATGAAGGAATTCAATTTGGAAAATTAGAAACAATTAAAAAAAATCAACTGAGAAAAGAAATTTTCAAAAAACGAACAAAAGTGAGGGAGAAAAAATAGTATTCAACGAACGATAATAAATTATAGACGAAAAAAGCAGATAAGTGCGATTCAGACTCGCATTCCATCAAATTCATTATTTTTTGTCGATGATAAAGAAAAAATAAAGGTATTTATATAGATTTTATTAATTTTACGTTCATAGTGTGGAAATCCCGTTAGATACAAAACTCATGTGAAAATGATCCCCTTTTCATAATTGAATTAAATTTTATAAAATTCAGCTTAATTCTACTTAAAAAATCTTTTTTTTATAGAGATATCTCATACTGCATTATATTTTTTTTTATTTTCGACCCTGCGAAATTTAGATCATCCCCAAAAAATTGATTCAATTAAAATTTTAATATGATATTTGATTTCGGGGAAAATAAATATATGTTGTAAATTTCAAGTTTGTATCTTATTGGTATAATGGTATAATGCTTGACAAGACGACAGACAGACAGACAAAAAGATAATCTATCGACTTATAGAAACCTAAAAAAATCGTCAAATCAAGAATAAATGAAAAAAAATTGAACATCGGAAAATTTTAAGTATATTTTGAAATGTCTCCTTTATTATTCACTCTAATATATATTTCATATGAAAAGTTTACCTATTGATTCTCTGATGAAGTTTATTTTATTTCTTTGACAAGAATTCAAGAATTCTTAAAAATTTAATTCTGGCTGAATCGTTAATGTATTTTCAAGTGAAATATTTATATTAGACTTAAGATGAAAGAATGCCTTTCGAAACTATAGCTTAAAAAAAGGCTTGATTTTTATCCATACGAAAATCCATGTACAAATATCAGAACAGCGATCTATTGCGTATCACCGGTTGGAGACTTCTGATATAAATATTTATTATTAAAATTAAAATATTAAAATAAGGTAAAAATCTAGTTAAAGCTTGAATTGTAGAAATATTTCGCTCTTGGCTACCAATAGGCTAAATAAAAAATTAATTAACTACTGACGATTTAATCGCTCATGGTCATTAGAATATTGACATAAATATTAGTAGGTAAGGTATCGTATATAATATATTAGATATAGAGATAAAAATATGTTGAAAAAAGTATCAATTAGTCGATATAAATGAAAGATATATTTGAGGTTATTGATTTTTTTTACTTATAAATAATAATTAACTTTACACACGATCCAAATCAACAAGTACTTTTATTCTGAACAGAAAACAAAAGATATGTCTAGTATGGAAATTATTTTAAGAAGATGAATTAAAATTCAATTTATGGTAATGAAAAATTCAATCAATCCTATGACAAACTTAGCAAAGAATCATCAAAGGGAATTAAGAAAGAAATAAAGATAAATGGACATGTTTTCTTTACGAATGTCAGACAAGTGAATTAATTAATGTATTTAAAATTTATGACGCAATTTACTCCACTGATTAGTCATTATACTTATACTAAGCTTTATATAAGTTTATATAAGTTTTATTTAAAGTTTAATTCTAATATGTTAGAAAAAATTGTAAATATTTGAAAGACTCGGTATGCTCTCCGAAAATTGTCCTCTGTTAGGGGCCAGAGTCCCATTAATACTAAATTTTAATATAATAAACTATTCAAAATGTGAATTTTTATTTAAATCACACATAATTAATTATAATTATTTATTGAACACGAACAAATAATACAATAAAACTACGACGTTTCGATCGAATTATTCTGCGATCGTTTTCAAGTATGAGCACCCACTCCGATTATAGTTAACTGAGCCAATCACGTGTCGGTCAGGCTTATATAGGGGGTGGTCATATTTGAGAACGATAGCAGAATAAGTAGATCGAAACGTTGTAGTTATATTGTGTTATTTGTTCGTGTTTAATAAATAATTATAATTAATTTTGTGTGATTTAAATAAAAATTTAAATTTTATTCAAATTAATCACAAGAATAAAATTTTCAACAGCTTCATTACTAATAAATATTCAAAATGTATTGCTTGAAACACGTGAAATTCATCCCTGTTCCATTTTTCAACCGAAAATTCCGAAACTAGAATGTTTGAAATCTAATCAGTTCTTTGTTTTGAAAATGCCCTAAGAATATCTATGCTCTTCCATTCTCGAGTTATCATTGGGTATTGGAATCAAGGCAGACTCACATTCATACAAAGATGCAAAATAGCTCTGATGAAAAGTATTTTTCTTTACGTTTCGGACAGTTCTAAATATGATTAAGAAAAAAAAATACATTAAGAATTCAAAAGTCCAGACAACAGTTAGGCAAAGCGAACTGAATACCTAATTTTTAAATCAACTGGAAATACAATCAATATTAAAATAAATTGTCTGAAAAGCTCTAAATAATCACTTCTTTAACGATTTAGTTTAAATTGTTCTTTTTTGAGTAGACATACTTTATTTCTTAACTATCAGTTCAAAGGTTTTCCCAAAAATTGGAAACATAATACACACAGTATATCACTCGCATCCATAATAAGTATTAATTAAAACAGGAATAGCAGGAAATTGGACAATAAAAAAACAGAGTTTTTATTAAATGGGCCAGACGTTTCGTCGATTTATTTCGACTTCCTCACTGGCTAGAATGACAAAATAGGAAATCAGAAAAAATCTATAAATACATTGATTACAAATAAATTTAAATGAAGATAGTTATAAATACCCCATTTTATCACTCTTTGTCAAAAAAGACAATTCCACTGAAAGGAGAAAAAATGTTCAAGATTGTTGAATAATTGAGGCCAATAATGTATTGTAGTTATAATAAAAATGATTAAAGATGTTTCGTCGCATAGTGGAATTGTCTTTTGACAAAGATTGATAAAATGAGGTATTTATAACTATCTCTATTTAAATTTATTTGTAATCAATGTAGTTATTTATAAATTTTTTCTGATTTCCTATTTTGTCATTCTAGCCACTGAGAAAGTCGAAATAAATCGACGAAACGTCTGGCCCATTTAATCCAAACTCTGTTTTTTTAATTTATTGTCCAATTCCTTGCTATTCCTGTTTTAATTAATAATACACACACACACACACATTAAGACATTTTTTTTAATTCCCTTTTTTGAACCCACAAAATGTATAGATATAGATATCTAAACATCTAATTTTTTGCGAATACAAGTTGTTTTTTTACTTATTAAGAAACTTATTAACTTATGAAGTAATTAAGTTTTATTGGTTCTAATTAATTGAATAAATAGCAAGTGCGTGATAAATCTTAAATCTTCATTTTTAATTGAAGATCTGTAGTGGTTTTTTTCAAAAAACAAAAATTAATCAAAATTGAGCTTTACGTCAATCTATTTTAACTTTATCAGCAATGTAGATTTATTTTATTGTTTTGAATGTCATCAATGAATCTATTTAATAAATTAAAATTTGTTATCATTAGAATAGAGGGAAACCATTATTACACATTTTTTTTTTATAATAATCTTTTTTTTTATTACTTTATTTTTCACTTGGACAAGATTAGTATTTCACTGAGCTAATTTTAATATTTACTTACATTAGTTTTGGCGAATGATACTCGTCGTTCGTCAACTGGATTTTCTTTTTCTGGTGTTGGGGGTGTAGGTGCTCGATAACAAGTGGAAGCATCGCGGGTAATACACGTCTCCGTTTGGATGTTCTTTGAGTCTGTCGAGGTGGTGCTCGAAATATCTGCCGGGGTAGCCACCCTTTCAATCGTCTTTTCATTGTCATAATTGCTTGTAATTATGATAATTGAATTATTGCTCTCTGCGTCTTTAATATCAGGATTTACATCTACAACTTCCATTGTTTGAATAGTTAAATTCTCTTCTGTTTGAAGAATCTCTTCTTCTTTAGGGGTTAATATCTCATCCTTTGGAATTTTCTCAACATCATGAGAGGAAGATTTTTTCTCTAGATTTAATGGTGGTACGATGGAAGTCGTTTTGCGAGAAAGTTTTGGAGTGCCATAAGTGTTCAGTCGAATATTTGATCTAGATGGACTGTCTAAATGAGGTGGTCCACGAACTGGGCTCATTTTAGTTGGAAGAATAGGAACTGTATCGGCATTTCCAAGTCTTGAAAGTGAATATCGGCGCATCACAGCTTCAGGAACAGAGTAGCGTCTAAAATATTAAAATTAAAATTAAGATTTACATATATTTTAATTTCTAGCTTATCAATATTTATATGCACTCTAATTTAAAAATAAATAAATAAAAAAAAGATCTATTGCCGAGACAGGCTGATTTGTTTAATTTATAAGGAATTAAATTAAAAAGTGCCAGTAAAGTAGCCATATTCATTTCATTCAATTTACGCAAGAGCAAAGAAAAAATTACCATACATCAGTAGAGCCAGAAAGTTGAAAAGTTGTGCTTATATTGAAATAATTTATTGATTGTTTTTTTTTTTTTTTTAATAAAATAAATACACATTATTTTATAAAACAATTTCGAAACGTTTATTAGAAATTCCAAATCTTTCGGGAGAAATTTTACATTTATCAATTAAAATTTTGAAAATTTTTTTATTAAAATAGAAATTTAAAGCTAGTCTTTAAGCTGCTTTATATTTATTTTTTAGGAAATTTTTTTCAAAATTTCCATTCTTCTTCTTTCTTCGGAAACTTTTTAAGATTGTTTTATAAAAGAATAAGCTGTATTTATTTTATTAATATGAGATTATTTAGTTTCTTTTTACCATAATATTCAGTCTATTATAAATATTTCAAGTTTTTTTTAGTTAAAAATTTAATTGACTTCATAGTAGTACTACACGTGTTCTTCTTGTTCTTCTTAAAGTGCCATACTCGATTCCGAGCGTCGGTGATTACTATGGAGAGTATCCTCTCGATTGTAATTTTCCTGGGAAAAATTTTAACAGGGGTGGTTTCCCATTGCCTTCCCCGGAAGGAATCAGATTATAGCCGGTCAAATATTTGCAGCCAGTCAGGCTTGAACCCACGCTAGCTTGAATAGAAGAAATGCTCTTTAACCATTCGGCCAACCTGACCCCTAGTAGTAGTCTAGTGTTTGATTATTAAATTAATGAACGTAATAAATTAAAATAAAAAAAACCTAATTGAAATATTTATAATAGTCTAAAGATTATGCTAAAACGTTAGTTTTACACAGACATAAAATATTTAGGTACATATGCCCTCTTTGATTTATTCCTTATAAAATAATAAAGCCACCAAGTTTGGTAGCCGGTTTATAATGATATTTTTATCGAGAGTGTCTGTGTTTTTTAAGTAGGGTTGGCTGAGATAGTAGCGATGCCGATTTTCACGGTGGGGGCTCGAGTTGAAGTTCCGCGCATTCTTTTTACAAAATTTACCAGTTCCAATACTTATTTCCACAAAAACACATCAGTATATTTGTACTGGAAAAGAATTCTGGATCAAAAAAGTTGAATTTTTTTTATTAATAAAAAATAAATTAAAGATTGAATTTTTTGTTTAATAAATATTTTCAAAAAATCAATACACTTATTTTATAAAAAACTATCAGTAAATTTTATAATTGTACATCAATCTTTTCAGCAGCAATATACAATTTGGCAATTCAAAAAAATTTCAAGATATTTCATAATATTTATATTTCTTATCCCTAACAATTGTCTCGTTGATAGATGAAGAAGATTCTTAAAAAGGTTTTCTTGACGCGAATAGCAAAGCTGTTGATACTTAAGAGCACACCCTCAATGGTTTCCTTTTAAAAAAGATAAAAAGAGCATTGTTCTAAACTTTTAGAAACGTTTCATGTTACTATTTTCATTAAATCTTTCACTAATTGTTATGGTAAAAAAATTGTATATATTTCTTAATCAATCAAAAATAATCTTTTTTGTAAATATTTTCATTTGTTTCGGAATACTTTTCTCCATATTCAGTCTAATATAAATATTTTTAATAAAAATTTTAAAAGAATTTTATTCAAAATTGAATCAATTTCTTTCGTGAAGAATTGAAATAACTCGGTAGTATTCGTTTAAAAGGGAGTCAGCCTACTTCTATAACAAAACGAATTCATCTACTTCCAATAGGCCACTGTTTCTCAACCTTTTATAGAGCTAGGAACCCTAGAGCACTTATATTTAATTCTGAGGAAGCCCCTAACACTAAAATATGAGATATTTAATTTTTCGTCAAAATATCAACATCATGCTACTTTTATAGCTTCCAAATATAACATAGATGATGGTGTTGCCACATTTTAAAAATTTGCTAGATTTTGGAGTAATTGGGCACAAAAAACGTGCATTTTAAATTACAATACCTAACATTTTTATTTTCATGAATAATACTATTATTAAATTATTTTGGTAATGTCATTGGGATACCCATATGCCTCTTTCGGATCGGACAGGTTTTTAATAAATATTCGATGTATACTCATAATTAATATTCTCATCCTTTATTGTATTGTTTATGTACTATATTTGTATTCCATTTTTTATGTTATCAATTCAATTTTAATTGTAAAAATCTGTATCTGATGGCTAAAAGGCCAGGGATGAATCAATAAAAAAAAAAAATATTCTCATCTATTTGAAAATCAATAATATTTCAAACGTCATTAATAACAAAATAAAAATAAATCAATTTAAATGATATTTTTATTTTATTACTAATGTAACGTAATCGTTGTATTATAAGAAAGTTAAGGAACTTTAGAGGAACAAAAATATTATCACTGAGACAATAATAGTGGTGTTCATTGCATTCTTAAGTATCAATAGTTTTATTTGACTATAAGGTAATACTTAGACTCTAAATTTAGTATTTTTTTCTTTAGATGACTAATTTTTAGAGGGCTGATACTACTAACTACTATTTTTGTTTTTCAATTTTTTTTTATTGACCTCTAGATGCGGGGAACCCCAAACCTCCCTTTGTGGAACCCTGGGGTTCCGCGCAACCCAGATTGAGAAACACTGCAATAGGCTATTTGAACACACGAGGACAACAGATAGAAATAAATTATATATAGATAAATCTTTTAAAAAACAATCTTCAAACGTTTTTATAGGCCCCAAAAATTTAGGGAGAATTTCTCCCTTTATCAATAGAATTTTAGATAATCAAAAAAGAGAAAAGAAAAAGTTACTTTTTCTAATGAATAGAAAAATTAGAAAAAGTATAATTTTCTTTTTTGATTATCTAAAATTCCATTGATAAAGGGAGAAATACACCCGAAACGTTTGGGGTTTATTAAACGTTTAAAAATTGTTTTTTAAAAGATTTGTATTTATTTTAACAATCAATAAAATTTGTCTTCAATATATATGGTATACATATATTTTTATTTGAATCAAGCAATGAACGCTCTTAACGATTTCTTCTTAATGAAATAACTTCAGTGAATTTCAATAAAATCATTTTAATTTAATTCAAAAAGACTGTCATTTTTTTTCTTAAATCATGATAAAAATATTAATAATAATTCAGATCTTAAGTGAATAAAAGATAAGAAATCAAGGGGGAAATACCTGTGAGGCAGCGCAGGGTGCCTTCGCCCTCTTGAGCCCCCTCGTTGTCCGCCTGTCCCCATTGCTTCGATGATATCCCAAGGGGTGGCTTCAGCCTCGAGTTCTTCAGACCTACACCACCAAGCAACAACTGCCTCAATAGGCCATCTCCACGTTTCATTCATGCTTTTAAAGAGTTTAGTAAAAAAAATATCTACGATTATTTGCTCTCCATGTACAAAAGGGAATGAACTTAATCAAGTGCTGTCGCAAAAGCGACAGCGAGGTCAATTGAAGGGAACATTATTAGTAGTTGAGTGGGAAAAGACACGCCCACATTAGTGTATCCTCTCGATTTTTTCAATACTTATTTCATTCACTAGTTTAAATTAAGGTCCTTGTGTTATTTTGTTTAATTATAGGGCAATCTATTTATTTAACAAGCATTTAAAAGAAAATAATATGCATATTACAAGCCAAATATTTTCACTTGGTCTAAATATAAAACCACTTTATAAATTGAATATTTATATAATTTGAATTTTTTAAATATGATTTTTTTAATGATATTGATGCAAGATTAAAAACTTCCATGGTGCAACGATTTTAAGTTTTAGAATTGATGGAAAAAATAGGAAGAAATACCTAGTGAAAATAATCATTAGTATGAAAATTCAAATTCAGGAATTAATATTTAATATATTGTGTGTGTTTATTATAAAAAAATAAAATTGAATTGAACTTTAATATATGTATAAGATGTTCTAAAAGTGGCATAGTATATGATGGCAAAAAATGAAAAGTTTTATCTGTAATTTTTCCTCCAATATACGACCGTATTGTATCTTATTTGTATATATTTATTGAAGGAACTAATAAGTATATCCGAATTGTAATATACTTGGAATAGTTGCTGAACTTTACTGTGAGGCCAGAGTGTTGAATTCGTTGATTTTATTTTTAATTTCACAATAACTCGAGAACGGAAACGCGTAAATTCGATCTAGTACCAAAATTTCCAAAGCAAAGAACTGATTAGATTTTTGGGCTTCAAGCTTCAGAACTTCAGAATGAAAAATGCAGAGTAAAAAAATAAATATAAGGCTAATAGTGATTAGTCCTAACGAATGTTCTAATATTTAGCACAGAGTTTGAATGAATAAAATTAATATTTGTTTTAAATTTCAGCTTTCTAGTTCAAACTATTCACTGAAAAAAATTTGTAGCGAAGCGGAGTCTCAAAAAAATTTGAAATGTTGTAATACAAAATAATGTTAAAAATTCACTAACTCAGTAGAATTATGGTACAAACGAGGACGTTCTGAAAAAAATTAGGGAAAAGAGAGCTCTCTGGAAGAATCTGAAGAATAGAAGAGCTCAGATATGATAGCGCATGGGGGAAAGAAGAAGATCTTGATTGGGATATTTTCTCCACCTAATGAAGAATATGGAATATGGGACTTTTGGAGAAGTGAAAGAATTGGCATGAGAAAGAGTCGAGTGAATGCGCGTTGTTGTGACAAACCAGTCTTAGGATTGTATACTCTATGATAATATCTAATTAAACGTACGTAATACACTAGAAGAAGAAATGGCAAAAAAGTTTTCATTGTAATGATTTTACATTATCCAGGGGCAAATTCCATTACAGAACCCATGGTCTCAACCAAAGACAAACTGTAGTACCTACTCATTCAAGTTGAATATTAGGAACTGACGATTTTGCTAAAAATTATGGGGAATTGATTTAAAATCAAAAATAGGGATCAATTTTCATCTAATACTAGAGCTGTGTTTCTTAAACTTTTTTAAGTTGCGGCCCCCTTGGAAACCAAGTCAATATCTCACGGCCCCCCTATTTTTTTTAAAATTCAGATTGGTTAAAAAACTATTTATAATTTACTAAGGTTAACGGTAAAAACGTGAAAAAAATACACAATACAAAATTTAAAATGCTTGTTTTAAAAATAATTAACGCATGAAATCAATAGTCAATGTTATAAGCAGTTGCAAATATATTATCATTTCAACATTTCAATACATTATCGAAATTTTATAATTATAATCCAAGTATTTAAACTTATTTAACAATAATAATTTATTTGTTACATTTGCGACTCTTTGCGACCCCCCTGCGGGAAATCCATGGCCCCCTAGGGTCCGCGGCCCACTACTTTAAGAAGCATTGTAGTAGAGGATCTACATAATTTCAGACGAAACTTCTTTTTTGATAAACAACCAACAACTCAACTACCAAAGCATCAAATCTGCAATAGTACTTTTTTTTATTACTATTGACTTCAATTAGCCAATGATATTTAATTAATAATAAAGGAATAAACATATTAATATTTGAAACGGCTATAGATAAAGTCTAACAACGATCCGTTGCAGTTTATTTATATTTATATCATTTAGCTTTCTTGATTATTTTTAATGTTTAAATTTTTAGTTTAGAATCCATTATAATTCTAAAGCGTTGCTTAGTCGACCTAGATTTTCAGTCTTGAAAATGAACACAACGATCGAAGAAGAAGGAAGTGAGTGAAGTCACTGACCGTCTGGGGTGCTAAATTCTCCTGCCCTGGTCGGTTATATCACGAAAGGCGATTTACAAGTCAGATTTATTAGGGTACACATTATTACCATAAGTAGGCGAGGAGTTCAAATATAAATTAAATAAAATGCCCCACTATAGGTCACATGTATATATTGTATTATATCAATAAATTCAGCTGAATATTCTTTAAAAATAAAAAAATATAATAATTCCTGTGTTTAATATGTTTCACTATAAACCAAGACCGCCTTCCCTAAACGTTATTAAATATAATAATGATGGAAAATGTAGGAAACAGTGAAAAGTTTTTGAAGGCTCAGTACGCTTTTACTAAATTTTAGTGATTCTGAAATTCTCTCGTCAGATAATGGTTTAAGCTAAAAAGTTAATACTTGACCCAGGCGCAGATTATAATAAAGGTTTGTATGCGATATTTCTGCTCATTATAGTTACAAAATTTCGATAACTACTCATATATCTAAATACATTTTCTTCTGATTATCTTCGATGTTCAATCGGAAGAACTATTAAGTTGATGCATAATTATCCGTCGTTTATATTGGTACGTTTTTCGTTAGTGATAATTGTTGTTGTTTTACTATATAAAAAAATAATCTTCTATATTTCTTTAAGAAAATGAGTGTCGAAAATCATATTCATATTCGTCATATTATGCTGTACCAATACGAGACACCACATTGCCTTTTTACATTGGACGCCTTTCGGTAATCCTTTGGGTGAAACTCAAATCTTCTTTCTTTTGATGTTTTTGAAGAGACGCCAGTGATGAGATTCTTCGGAAACGGAGTTTGCTCGTTTCTCTGCAGCAAATCGGTGTAAATTCAGACACATTCGGTTTTGTTGTTGTCAGAGAGTTAGTGGGGGACCCATAGAGCCAATTTCCATACTTTTCTGAGCTTTTTGAGACGACAAACGATGGTCGAATTGTCCACATTGAAGAGTCTTCAGTCAACATTCAGGTTGTCAAGATTTCGTCCTCTTCCACGGATGCCAAAAGTCTGGTCGTTGAAATTTGATGGTCGACCTCTTCCTTCTTCATCTTCGAGGTTTGTATCGGCCGATTTAAACTTCTTGAACCATTTTTCAACTTGGCTTTTGCTGATTGTTCATTCGCCAAAAATTTCATTGAGATCGTGAAATGACTGTGCTGCCTTCCTTTCTTTCTCGTAGTAGTACAGCATAATGATGACGATTATGAATATGATTTTCGATACAAATGTTTTTAAAGAAATAGAGAAGATTATTTTTATTAAAAAAAATCATCAACAACAATAATTATCACTAACAAAAAACGTGCCACTATAAAAGGCGGATAATAATGCACCAACCTAATAGAAAGTTCACATTTTAATAACTTCTCCGTTGGTAATACGAAAATATTGATACTAGAATAAAATTTCTACGACTTTCCGTTTTTTGTTCTTTCTGTTATCATAGCTGCCATAATACAGAAAACAGGCAAATACACAGAGAGATAAAAAAATATAAAAATGATTTTTCTCTACATTTCAAACATTTCTAAAGATGATTTTAAATTTCAAATTTTTGAGTGAATTCATTACTCCACAGCTGGCTGGCTCATCAAGCATCCACCTCGTATGGGTCAGGGTAGAAAAAGTTATTTTGAAAAATTTATATTTATATACTTTAAAGTTCAATATGATAAATATAATTATTGTTGATAATGTGTATCGCTTAATTTTTTTAACATTGTAAAATTAAAATTGTAAAGGGTAGAGGGTCGGTTAAACAAAAATGGCATGCTGGCGGCCGAGCACCCAGGCGTAGATCCACATTTGAATTTACAAATAATTTTATAAAAAAAAATCTATTATTATTATTATTTATTTATTTATTTACATTGATAGAAATAAACCTTTCGAAGAGAGTTATTATCATTCGTGCCTACAATTAATATAAAAAATTATATTATATGTATAATGTCCAGACATTAAAATAATTATGCTTGGCTGATGAAGACAAATACTTGTCAAAACGTTCTTTTATATTAATATGAATAAATAAAAATAAAAGTAATAATAAAACTGCCCTATATTTTCGATAAGATTAACTGAAATATGTGATTTTTTTCGTGACGAGTTTAATTGAAGAGTATAACAAAGAATAAAGAAATGTGATTGGTGTCATTATTGTTCACTTTTATTCCTGTTTAATGGACAAATTTTGGTAAGTATTTCGGAATAAAAAATTAAGAATCTTATCAATAAAACGCTATAGAAAGCTAAACATTGATAGGAATCAAATTTTATATACAAAATATGATAGATTATGAGCCGCGAACCCGAATACGAAGGAAAGTAAACGAATAGCAAAGTGACCTAATTTAGTTGGAAAACTAATAAATCAAAATAAACCCATTCATAATTGAGATATGATTTTCTAAAAAAAATAAACTATTTGGCTTTAAAAATATTAAATAAGCCTTTTATTAAAAGTGATTTTAAATCTTAATATGTCGTTTTGTGTCTTCTGTTTAGCTGGCGACTTTTATTAGCAACTAATAAATAAATTCAAAGATCAAGAACCCTCCGTATCGTGTGTATTCTTATGCAAATTTATTAGAACACATTCGTGCGATACGAATCGCCTCATCTCACAGGGGGCTTTAATAATAAGGAATAAAAATCCAGATTTGATTCGAAGATATAAGTTTTTTCAAATTATTGATTATATTATAATGAAATATAGGTACGTACTTATAAGTTTAAAAAACTAATAAATGAGGTCTACAAAGCCAAAGAGAATCAAGACCAAAAATAATTATTTTGAGATAAATAAGGTTAGAGTTGATTATATAAGTTCGATTGTCAAAGTGGGCCTGACTACTACAACTTTAATTTTATTTCAGAAAATATCAAGTTAATTTCAGAAAATTCCAAATGTATTTGAGGATTCTCAATTGAATAATATAAAATCACAATTGTATATCAAAAATCTCAATTCACTTTCAGAAATCTCTATAGAGAATTTCAGAATTCTCACTTGATTATTAGAAAATCTCCATTGTATGGTATTTCAGAAAATGTCAATTGTATTTCAGAAAATAAACATATAAGTATAAATAACTGCGTCGGTTGGTAACTTCTCAACCAGAGGATGCTGTCCAAAAATGTACTCTTCATTTTTTGAAATCTTATTTTAATCTTTGCTTTTTTTTTTCAAATTTCATCAAATACGGCATCATTTTCGTTATTTTTCAAATTTAACATTAGATTTTTTTAATATATTTTGTGACCTTTGCCCCAAACGGATACTGCCTTTTGTGAGTGAGGGTAGGAGTCAGAAATTAAATCTTGTGACTTAAACTTCCCACCTCCCTGAGATGGAAATCGACCATCTTCCACAATGAATCAGTTTGTTCTATAAGAAAATCTTAAATTTCTCCTAATTCTATTGCTATAAGCAAGCTATGACTTGTCTATAGCTGTCTTAGTTATTTCCGATCTTATATATTTGGAGATCTTAGAAATGGATTAGTCCAAAGATTCCCGAATCATCTTTATTTATTCTCTTTTTTGTATTATTTCTATTTTAATAGTTCCTCAGCGAGAATAATTTTTATTCAAGTAAAACTTGCCCGAACTGGTTTTGACATGCTTGAACTGGAGGATATACCGGGCAGGGAGTTCAAAGCTTAAATCTACACCCTTTTCGGAAAAATCATTCATTTTAATTGTCCCTTGAAACTATGCAACAATTTTATTTCATTTTGAGAACCAATATACTTTTAAAAACAAAAAAATGTTTTTTATAGAGATATTTTAATTAAAGGATAACAATTTGAAAATTTAAAGATCCTCCTGAAATTTTGAAGTCGATGTTTATGAAAATACTCTAAATGTTTGAAATTTTAGGAATGCGCCGCATCCACAGCATCCATGGACCGCACACCACTGATAAATAACTAAATAATTGACATTTTCTAAAATACAATTAATGTTTCTGTAATAAATGGAGATTTTTTAATATTCAATTGAGAATTCTGAAATAGGTACAATTGGGGTTTTCCGAAATACACATGTAAAAGGTGTAGTTTTTGTTTACTATTACTTAAAATATATCTTAAAAAGAGAAACTTTATTCAAGACTCTGAATATTCCACAAAAATATTCTAAACTTGGCAATTATTTGTCAACTAGAAAGCTGAAACTTGGAACAAAATGGTGAGACTAATTAATCAAATGCTTGTCGAATTTCAGCTTATTAGCTAATATAAAGATTGGATTTTTTTTTCATTTTTAATTCAAAAGTTCCTTAAGTAGAAAGCCCCATGGGAGAGAGGAGGCAAGAAGGAAGAGTACTATATGCCTGCTTCATTGACTCTTTTGAACTCTGAAGGAAGAGGGAAGATCAAAATAATATTATAAGAGGAAAACATTTCCAATAAATATTATTTTTTGGAAATAATCTCTTATTTATTTCTGGACTGCCTTCATCCAATCCTGAAGTAATTAGCTCTTATTATTGGAAATATAAACATTTGACCTAGGACGTTCTGTTTTTTAGTATGTTAGTTGACATCGGAATCCAGACAGACAGACAAAGAGACGAAAAATATCTTGCCTAAAAATAATTTTTTCCACGATTCAGAAATTCCTGAATATGAATTGGTAAAAAATTGAAAATTTTCGAGTGAATTTCAACTGCCAAATGAGACCATTTTTTTTTAATTAGGACTTGATCCTCTTAAACTGCAAGAGCCCCAAATATTACGTAAATATTAAATTTTATTTAAATAATATTATTTTTTACGTATTTAATGATGGATTATTTTCTGCAGGCCAGGCGGGTCGTAATTTTTTCAATAGCTGTTGAAGAGCTTCGCATGCAATCGGATGTCCTAAAGGGAAAGAAAATTATTATTTAAAAAAAAATACCTTGCTAAAAAATGAACACTAAAATAAAAGTATAAAACGTAAATCTAGCTTCTTAAAATAAAGAGGCCATAAGTCAAATAGGAATTAAATTTTTTTTTTAATAATACTTTTTCTTTTTTTCTTCGTTACTTTCTTAACTGAAGGAAATTACACTTAATAAACCTCAAGCAATTTTGAAACCAGGTCAAAGATATTATCAGAAGCAAAATTAAATAATATATATTGTACATGAAACTAGAATTGAAAAAAAGGTCAAATTTATGGCCGCCTAATTCTTCTTATAATTGTTATTAAAATTAAATAGTTACAAAAAATTTATTTTATTTTTTTTTAATTAAAAAAAAAGAAAATTTTTATTAATATTACCATATATGTGATTGTGTCAGGGAAAAGCCCTTATCTTCACCTACCAGTTTTTTCAGGAATGGCAAAGATGTGAGTTATATGTGGGTATAATTTTTGATTACATATTTGAATTCAGCAGCAAATTTTAATTCGGAATAGAATAATAGCGAGGGTAAATGGAAGAAATTACCTATTGTTGAATGCTTAAAAATTGTCAAAATTTAAACGATTATAACTCAAAACCACGTTTTTTACTTCTAAATATTCAAAAATTCATAACTGAGTCAATTTTTGAAATTTTTGGGTGGGACAAAATGCGTTTTGTTCAGATGTTTCTCTAGAAACAGGAGATGCCATTACCTCGATTTTGACCAGGTGAAGTAAGGGCTCTTTTCTCTGACACCATCACATAATATTGATATATTAAGTCAGTTAAAAAATTATTTTATTTTATCTCCCCTGAAATATGAATATTATTTCAAGAGATTCACAAGAATAAAAAGGCTTATAAGCTCTACTCTATCCTTGAGGCAGGGTTTCTCAAAGTATGAATCACAGGCGGAGTTTTGGTAAGTCGAAAGAAAATGTTAAAAATATTATATCTAAAGAAATGCGAAATACGGAATTTCTCTATGGGAAGTTGGATTTTTCTCCTTGATAGTGAATAATAAAAAAAATATAGAAATAAACTGCATTCACTATTTCATTGCGTTTGAACATTGAGCACGACATCAATAAAATTAGAAAACAAGAGTACACTTATTAAATCTTTGTGCCCGAGCCGTACCTTCATCTGGTTGTTAAATTATGTTTTTACGCGATTTATACTAGCTTCACCTGTATGTATGTATGTATTTATTTATTTATCTATGAATGTATCAATGTGACTTTAGTTCTGTTAAATTCCGCAAACATTTCTCTATAAAAATAATTGTTTACCTACTCAATTTAAATGAAATTATATAAAAATAATAAAAATAAATACTTAGATATGGTACTATAATGTTTTAAAATTATAAATTGTGGTGTTTTTTGAGGCTCTTGAAAACCTTGAAAACAGATGTAATGTCTTCGTTAGGAAAAAGGAAATAAAATTTCTTTATATTCTAACAAATTTATTTTCATGAAAAACTTATGAGACGTTTCGGCGGATATTCTCACACCATCATCAGTCTGCAAGGGAAACATAATCTTAATTACAGTAAATTACTAATTACATGTCATTCTCAAGATAAAAGAAGAAAAGAACTCACCCAAGCTTTTCATAATATAGTAAGAGAGATGCAGACTGATGATGGTGTGAGAATATCCGCCGAAACGTCTCATAAGTTTTTCATGAAAATAAATTTGTTAGAATATAAAGAAATTTTATTTCCTTTTTCCTAACGAAGACATTACATCTGTTTTCAAGGTTTTCAAGAGCCTCAAAAAACACCACAATTTATAAAAATAAATACATTTCATTCTGGGAAATTACACAAACTTCTCTCTATAAAAATAATGAAGACTAAAAAGTAGAAAAATAAATTATATTTAAAAAAACAAACTAAAAAACACGCTTCTAAAAAGTACAAAATAATGTAATACTTAATCAAAAAGAGTGGGGCACTTTGTCGAAATTAATTAAAAGTACATGTTTCTGCGCCCCACACTTTTTGATTACATTATTTTGTACTTTTTAGAAGCGTGTTTTTTTAGTTTTTTTTTTTTTTAATATAATTTTTTAAAAAAAAACTTCAATCTAATTTTAAACTTACATTAATATTTATTAAATAAAAATCTGAAAAAAATAAAGCCACATTTTTATTTACTTTTCTGTCCCCTCGTTACTAGTCAGGTCGGTCGGGAAAGGTTTATATTTTTAAATGTAGGTCTCGACCCACGAAAGTTAAAGGGGTTAGAAATTGCATGTCTAGTGATGATAGGTTTGCATAATTTCTGGACCGCCCTTAATCAATTCAATTGAAATGCAAGCAATACGTCTGGTAGGGAGAGACAGCTGGAAATATGTTACTAGCGCAAAGTGTCCTAAATGGTTAGTCATTTAAGAACCAATCAAACTATAAATTGGTTATTTTCGATGATCATGAGGTGCTTTCAACATTCCAAGACCCTTATTCTAATTATACTTGACTAAGGAATTAAATATAGTGGTCTAGTAATCGTTTGAAAATATTTAGAGAATTTTCTTGGAAAATATTTCCTATGAGTCAAGAAGATTAATATCGCCGGTCTCAACTTTAACATGAGGAGTTTTCTATTTTAGATGAATTAGGAAAAACAAAAAATATTATAGTAAAATATATAGTTTTGTCAACTAAGTACAACAAATTGAAAAATATATAGTAGGGTACTTAATATGTATTTATGTCAAGCGGTTTTTTAAAGCTTTTATCCAAAAATAATACTCCTACTTAATAGAAAACAAAGATACCTAACAGAAGGTAGTGGGGTAAGGGCTAGAAAAATATTTATATTTTATGTACCCAATAATTAAAATGTGATTTCCTAGAGAGAAGAATTTTTAATTCATAAGAATTAAATTAAAAATTGTTTCTTCAGCTTAATGTAAATATTTGTGTTTGTTTTGAATCTATATATAGTTTCAAAGACCTTCACTCGTCTTTAGTCAAAAAATAAATATATTTCACGTAAATATTACAAAATACACATCTTAAAATCCTTGATCGAAAAAGTAGGTATTTTCAGATCTATTTTTTTTTTAATTTATTTAAATATTATAAAAGAAATATTATTGAAATAAATATTAAGTCTCGATTGATTCCGAATTGAGATTATATATTGAAAAATCTTAAATATTTTTATACCCCGAAAATTTCGCATATATTTCAATATATAGGTATATTCGTATATAGATATACATATATTTCTAAATTTATTTTAAAAATTAAATAAAAATTGGCTATACCATTAGATATAAAGTATTTTTTATTGATTCAAAAAGCAAATAAAAAACACTAATCTGTTTATTCATTGGTATATTTCGACATATGATTTTCCCAATCATGCCAAAGATTTCAAGGTAAATTGATCACGTTAGAAATTTAGCTTAGGATTTCTTATAAAAATTGTTAGCTCGTATTGTTGAGCTATGTAATTCATTTAACTTTTAACAAGTTGTAACTTAGAAATGTATTTTTTGTAGAATGTTACCATTCTGTCATAAAACCTTGTGTTAAATTACTTCAATTAAAAATTTGTTATTTAAAAATGCTGCAGCCAAACTTGTTGAAGTGATACAATAGAGCCTATATTTTTTCAAAACCCTACTAAGTGCCATAAATTCATAATAAATATTTTCATTAAATTGAAAGTTTTTTTGCCGAGAGTAGCAGAATTTTTATATATTGAAGGAGACAATAAAAGAGTGTGTCTTCTACTGGAATTATAAATTTTATTTATTTATAACGAGACTATAGTTTCGAGGGCTTTGTTATTCATAAATTAATTCCTGTGAATCCATTGTAATAGACTGATGAAGAGGGCAAAGCCCCTCGAAACTATAGTCTCGTTATAAATAAATAAAATTTAAAATTCCAGCAGAAGACACACTCTTTTTATTGTCTCCTTCAATATAAATATTTTCATTTTTTTACTCATTTTCGAAAAAAATATTTGACTATAATGTCAATATATATATACGAGGGGTGAACCGCGATGGAATTGGGTGTACACGTCTTTGGAATTATGTGGAATTTTGGAATTTGTTAGATAATGCCCCTTCATCTATTTTCTTCTACTTGGAAATGAAAGTGGAAGTAGGTGTACACGATATTAGTCGCGGTTCACCCCTAGTATATATATATTGACTAGGTATTTATGTATTTTAATAGTTTTAATCTGTATTAGATTATTTTAAGAAAGTAGTTTAAATATGCCTGTTTCGTTATCCAGAACGAAAATAGATGTTTCATATAACATACGCAACTGAATTAAATCAAAAAAGAAAGAGATTGATTGAAAATAAAAGGAACATTTTAATGAAATTTGAGTTGAGAGAGTGACTCACAGTAATTTCGAGAAAGGTGCAAATGTGATGTTTTCGGAGGATGAAGCCACCCAGGGCACAAAGCGCAAGACCTCTGACTCTGCTCTCTTCTGATTGCTGGAGTCGCAACTTTGGGACTATTTATACTCGGAATGTCTTCCCGCCACCCCCGCATCGATCCTAGCCCAGGTTGCTAGCGAAAACAAACCCAAATCCGATCGAAGGGTTTCAAAGACAAAAATCAGGTAAGACGCGTCTTACCTACTTATTCTCAAGACAACAGCGGAAACAAGATCATAACTACCGTGTACATAAAGAAAAGGGTTGCGCCTAAAAAGAAACGAATTTTCACTAAAAAAAACATTTAGCATTTTATTATATTTTATTTGAAATAATAATCTCGAAAAATATTTTGAATTGGTTTTTGGGATATGTAATTAATAGTTCGGAAAACCCATTTTTATACCATTTATCATAAGTAGCTTTTACGTAGACTTTGTAGTTCACCCAAATTTATCTAATAGTTAAATATGTTTTCGAGAAATTTTGAATAAACTAATAAAAATTTGAATGAACTCTACTAAAAGAATTAATTTGAATATTGGTTGACGCCGCTCTTAATCTAAGTTAAAACTTTCATTTTGTGATAATTATAATTAATGTATGGACGATTTACTTATAAATTTACTAACATACACATACACACAAACATTAAAGAAAAAAATGTTTGTATGGACTCGTAAAAATTTCCTAAAATCTAGAATATAAATTTTTACGCGCAAAAAATATTATATTAATTACATATCTACATAAAAAATTCCGTTTCTCTTTGTTTGATATATAGAAATGGAAATTAAAATTACTGGATTTTCTAAATGTATAATATTCTTCATGATTTTAAAAAAGTATTTAATTAAGCACCGGTAATTACTTAGAGCGATTAAATTAGATGCGGAAGTAAATTTTATTTATTTAATATGAAAATTTGAGTGTCTTATCTTTTTGAATAAGTGGATGGAATTGAATGTAATGGAAGGCAGCCCATGGGTAGTGAGGAAAGAAAAAATTAACACATATCAAATAAAGTGTAATTTATTGGAATCCTTCCTCCTTTCTTTTCAAACTAATTAAGAAAAGGAGGGAAAAAAAATTTGTCTTTCTATGCCTTTGTTAAAAAAGAAGAAAGTTTTGAACACTGCTGTGGAGAGAAGAAGGAAACATTTCATTTCATTTGTTTCATTCATTGATCCTTTGAAACCCTGAAGAAGGAGGGGAAAATTCTCCGAAACGTCGGTTTGAAAGGAAAGAAGGAAGGATTCCAATAAATTACACCTTATTTGATATGTGTTATTTTTTTCTTTCCTCACTACGCCTGGGCTGCCTTCCATTACATTCAATTAAGATTCTACCAGTCCGTCTCTCTCCAGAGAAAATTTCGTTGCAAAAAAAGTGGATGGAATATTTTTTTCAAAAAAGAACAACTTCTGGGTTTCATACCTGTATTTTAATTATATGAGAATTTATATAAGGGCATCTACTAAGATCTTTGATAAAATTGTCCTTATATAAATTCTCATATAATTTATTTATTTATTTTGATTAGTTACGATGCATCGATTAAATTATTAAAGTTGTTATAGGGAAATAAGGACTATATCTTAGATTGATGTTTATGACTTGCCTTGATATGTTTACTAAGAAAGAATAATTATAAAAATGGCAAATATGCGGCGAAGTTAACTATTTGAGCCCTGAAGTAGTCAACAAAGTTGACGAAACGTTGGCAATAAAATATAAATTAGCTGAATAAAAGATATAGTCCTTATTTCCCTATAACAACTTTAATCATTTATTTATTGAGTTTGTTTAGGGCCAGTTGTATGTCGGTTTGTAAAGTCTTTCTTAAAGTTAACAAAGGGTAAAACCTTAGAATTCACATTGTGCCCGGCGGGATGGCCAATCAGATGAAAGTGCGTGTGATCTGATTTGGCCATCTGGCCGGGTACATGTTGAATTCTAGGGTTTTTACCCTTGCTAGCTTTAAGAAAGGCTTTACAAACTTACATACAACTGGCCCTTAATTTGTTTATTCTAAATTATTTTATTACTTAGAGAAGTAGCATATTTTATTTGTAAATTATTTCAAATGATTGATGAATTATAATTCGTTTTTTATATGTGAAGAAATCTGAAATACTATTGGGCTTGCTGAAATACATACGATTGGAAAATGTGTAGATGTATCATAAAAAATGTATGTATATATGTAGAAAGACCCGGCATATCGAGTTGAAGCTAGGCAAGGAAAAAAAATCCAAAATAAATCTTCTCATTTTTCTTTTTTTTCCGAACATCCTCTAGAAAATATTTCTCTTTAATCCGCATGTGCCTGAAGGACCGCTCTATTTTCTTTTCTTTTACAGTTTTTTTCCCTAATCCTAGTGAAAACTTTCTCTGTTATTTATTATTCAAATGATGTTATTCTCAGGGGGAGGAACAAATTTGAGCCCAATCATCCCTAAGTACTGAACAAGTAGAGTATTGAACAATTATTCTAATTTTAATTTATGTTAAAAATGACAAATTCTCACCGTTGGAATTGTTGATTTGATGTACAAGTAGGAAGCTGGCCAATTGGGGTGAGCTGGATGTTTGAGATGGTTCATCTGTTCGGGGTCCGTTACCACTATTCCTGTGAAACATCAAAAATCGCTCCTTGTATATAGTTGAAAGCAACATAAATTAGGGATGAACAGAAATAAACCAATTAGGGAAAAGTTTATATTTTCTTCTTTTTTTGAAAAAAAAATCTATAAGCTTATGATGTGAAAAAATTATAGACTATTTTTATCTACTGAATCAGTTTTAAAAAATTTAAAATCCTAGTTTCATTATACAAAAAAATATATATTTCAAATCAAAAAGAAAAGAACAATCAGAGATATTTTTAATTAGAGAAAATCCTGTTTGAGCGAATCTCTCATAAAGAGAGATAAGGGGCCTAGAGAATCAGGATTAGCTGAGAGCTTAAGACACTAGCCTTCTAAGCAGGAGTCCCGGGTTCGAGTCCGAGTCCTTGCATTGATATTTCGACCGGCTATAATCTGATTCCTAGTCACCAATCCGTCTGGCAAGCGTGTGTGACTTAATGCCAACCCCCTTCCATTTGATGGAAGAGGCCTATATTCAGGAGTTGGATTGTCGCTATCGACAGGCTGATGATGAAGGGGCCTAGGAATTGTGTAAGGCCTTACAACTTAACACTACATATTTAAAATATGAAGTGTTGGTAAATTTATAATAAATTAAAATTTAGGATCTCCCTTCATTATCAGCCTGTTTATTTTGAAAATTATAAATTCTTTCTTATATACAGGAGTGCCCACAAGGGGGGAGGGGGTTTAAGACGCAGAGTGCATCATTGAAATTTCTGGGGGAGGGGATTGAAAATTGTTAGATTTTAACATTATATGCTAAAAATAAAAGCGGTCAGGTCTTATAGCTTCACAAAAGATAATAAAAAGCTCATCTAATTCTTTAGAACTGAATAAAATGGGGGGGGGGTTACTTTTCATGAAAATGCGGGAGTCATGAAGCTAGGGGGACACCCCTGTTATATATTACAATTATTCTTTATATTAGGGAAGTTCGATACCCAAATTGTAATAATAAATATGTAATTTTAAATTTGCTAAATAAACGAATTTTGTTCAAGAACAAATAGGGAAGTTCTACCTGCGGCTTTCTCATCGCTCACTTTGATTCGCCTTCTGCACCTAGCTCGATTAATACCTTCCTTTTTTTGGTCACCTGGAGATAATCTATCATGTTATAAAATCATTTTAAGGGTCAAAATTAAAAAGAAAAAAAACATAGCAGATTGCATTATAAAAGACAAATGCCGATATTAGTAGAGTTAAGATTTTCTATAGAAAATGAAGAGAGGTGGTCAACTATCCTTCAATTCCGTTAGGGGTGTATATGTTGCAGTAAAAACCCTATTCTAGTAAGAACGGGTTTTTACTAGTTAAAACGTGTTTCACTGAATACCTTTGTGGCATCTAGAATTTACTGATGTTGGTTGAGTTTGGGCCAAAGGTCTAGTATCTTCATTTTTGACCTTCCGTCTCATTTTTTAAATGAAAATGTCAAAAGTTACATTCTCATTAGAAGCAAAGTTGTAGAGGATGTAATTTTTGAAATTTTCGTTTAAAATTTTTTGAAAATAAACACCCAAAATGAGGCGGAAGGTCAAAAATGAAGATTCTAGAACTTACTAAAAAAACGGGGTATTACTGCAACATATACCCCTGACAAAATAAAAATTATCCACAATACATAGGATTTAGAAGATGACCAGCTCTCTTGATTTTCTATATTAATTTTCTACTTATTCTTTTTATGAAATAGTGAGTTGACTGATCCACGAATACATATGAAATTATTTTTAAAAAACATTTATGCAAATTTTTACTTCCCTATTTTTTAAAAGTAAAAAATAAAATTAATAGGAATAAAAAAAAACTAGAAAGAATAAATGCACCAGATAGCGTTGAACATTCTCTATAAGAACAAAAAATCATATTTTGAGATGTATGTATTTAAATATTAAAAAATCGATTATTTTTGAGAATTTTTAAAATTTGCTATTTATGACATTTCTAAAATCAGGTATTATGCAATTAGAGAAATCAATTACCTTTTAAAGTTGCTTTATTTAGAAGAACGCACATACTGCAAGATCACTTTGTCGGAGATACCGATTTTCCTATTTCAACGATTTAAGAATAATCAAAACAAATACGAATACAGAAATTACAAAAATAGAAGAATAAATTTTTAAAACTATATTCAAACGCCTCCCAATCGATCACAAACCCAAAGGTCGAAAATAATTTTTCCTTTACCCCGGGGCGCAATCACAACGAGGCCCCTTCGAAAAACAATTATAAATTAAATTAGGGAATGAAGAAAAGATTTTTTTATTATAAACAAAAGGATCAGCCGGGATTCGAACCCGGGATCTTCGCATGTGCGCTGCAGATGCCTTCATAAGAGCCTTAGCTCCTATATTCTCTTGGTCACTGATAACCGCACCCAAGCTAATACCTAATGCTCCATATGGAATTATGGAATTTCTTTAATCTCTTCCTCTTTCATTTTTTCTTTGTGATTGCGCCCCGGGGTAAAGAAAAAATTATTTTCGACCTTTGGTTTTGTGATCGATTGGGATGCGTTTGAATATAGTTTAAAAAATAGTCAGGCCACTACAGAGCTGATAAAAATGAACGAGCAAGAGATTAAAGCAATTCCATAATTCATATAGACATTAGGTATTAGCTTGGGTTCGGGGATCAGTGGCCAAAAGGATAAGAACTAAGGCTCTTATGAAGGCATCACAGAGCATATGCGAAGATCCCGGGTTAGAATCCAGGCTGATCGTTTTGTCTATAATAAAAAATCTTTTCTTCGTTCCCTAATTTAATTAAATTTTTTGTTATTCATGACCCTTGAATCGTTAAAATATCAGAAATCGGTCTCTTCATTAAAAAGATTACGCATCTTGCGCACAATGTTTTGTAATTGTTATAAATAATGAAACAAAAGGTGACGATAATAATAGCAAAAATACATTTTTTGATCTTGTAGTAAAAGCTAAAAGAAACGTGGTGTACTTACTTATTCTTTGTAGTTTTTAATTCCGCTTAATTCATGTATCTTGATCTTTAGCTCTAAAAAATGAATAACTAAGAATTTGCATAAACGTTGTTTTACATGTTAATTTCCTATGTATCTGTGGATCATTTAACACCCAGGATATAAAATTAGATTGGGGAATGGCATCCTCAATATGAAAAAATTTCTAGACACCCACCTGTATTCAGTTTTCCTATCTTAATAATATCTATTTTCTTCCGTGATTATTTCTATAATAATAGTTTTCTGTTATTGACAAAATATAGTAGGTATTCATTTATTAATAGAATTTTCTAAGTGAAAAATATAACTATTTTGATTGAAATCGATTAACTAAATATAAATTTTCCATTACTTACTCATTAGAAGTTTGCGTGTGTTCATCAGAAGAAGGTAAATGAGTGAAGCTTCCATAGCTTGAGGAAAGTAAAGGATCACGCAATTGATAAAAAATACACAGAGGTTTTAAAAGATTGCATAAGGAATCCTGAAAAATAAAAATTCACTTAATAATTTAAAATTTTTAAAAGTTTCTTTTTATATATTTTGATTTTGATTTTTTTTTTAATTACTTAATTTAACTTTTTAGATTTATTTAATTTTCTAAGTTAAAAAAAAAAAATAATAATTTTTTTAAGTATTAAATGAAAGGCTTATTTTTCATTAGTTTTTTAATTTTAAACAGTGTTTTTTTTTTTGTTTTTTTATTATCAATTTATCCAAATATTTCCGAAATTTTGTACAATATTCCTTCTTCAATGAACTCCTAAAATCACTGTACTTGTTCAGTCTTCACAAAAAATTAGAACACAGGGCCACAGAGACATTTCAATTTGTTATTCTTCATTCTGCCCTCAAAATAATAACAATTTTGTTCATATATATAAATTTATTTTTCATGCTTTAAAGCAGTGTTTCTCAACCTGTGTGCCCTGAGAGATTGTCAAATGGGCCGCAAGGGTTTTTGACAAATAATTAAAATTACATGGGTTTTGTAATTTTGAAATAGTATTTGTAATTAGCTCAACAGTTACTAAAAAATTATTTTAAAATTAATTTCTTAGATCTTAGAAAATTGGAAAAATAATTTATTGAATTCAGTGTTTTAAATTGAATAAGTTTCGTCACTATATTTGCGACTTCTTCAGCCACTTATTCTTCAACTCACTTTTCTGATATTATTAAATGAATAATTCTATCTTTTTTAATTGATCTTATTCTTAAATATATTAATTTTTCATCACAGTTAAAATAAAGAATCACAGAAAGTACAATTGTGTTGAAGAATAAGTCGCTCATAAAGTCGCAAATATAGTGACGAAACGTCCGTCTTATTCAATATAAAACTCTGAATTCAATTTATTTATCCAATTTCCTAAGATCTTATAAATTAATTAAATTATGGACACGATTCACCAAAAAATATTTTTAAATTAAATTTGTGTGCCGCAAATAATTCCAGATATTTTTAGTGTGCCGTCAACCAAAAAAGGTTGAGAAGGTTGAAAGGTTGTTTGCTTTAAAGAACAAGTCAGTCAATACATTGTTGTTCTTTAAAGCATCAAAAAGAAATCTATATAAATAAAAAAATTGTTATTATTTTTAGGGCAGAATTAAGAATAACAAATTGAAATTTCTCTGTGGCCCTGTGTTCTCATTTTTGTGAAGATTGAACAAGTACGGTGATTTTTTGGGTCCACTGAAGAAGGAATATTGTACAAAATTTCCGAAATATTTGGATAAATTAATTTAAAAAAAAAACACCATTTAAAATTAAAAAACTGCTGAAAAATAAGCCTTTCATTACTTATAAGAATCCTCAGCACCACCGGGAATCGAGATAATTTTTTTTATTTAATGCCAATTAAAAGTATAAAGAAGATTTGATTTACTTTCGTGCCACAATTATTATACATGATAATCTACAGGTAGTTGTTGGTGCCAGCCTGAGACTTCCGCGGTGACCTGCTTCCTTAGTTTATCAACTTAGAACAATCAATAAAAGATTTTTATGTTACACCTCCTAATGAAATTATTATCATTGTGAATTTATTGTTCACTTCCCCTGAATAAATATTTACTTCACTATGAATTTTAAGCAATATTATTTCAAGTTTAATATTTATATAAATATATATTTTTTTTAGTTTCCAAATATTCAAAGTATTTAAAAAAAAATTAGTAAATAATTTATTTAGTATTTTAACACTTTAAAGAAATATCCAATGATTAGCAATAACACATTTATTTGAACACTTTTCCAAAGGTGCGTCTAAACAGTTTGCCGTTCGAAAGGCAACTGACTATTTAGAGACCGACATCGATTCATTGTGGAGACATCACGTCCTATCATTGGAATTGTTCTATTTGGCAACTAACTTTTTTAATAAATTAATATTACAAATGTAATCACAAATCAATAATTTATTTTTTAAGAATTAATCATTTAATAGATTTTTTTTAATTATGTACAAGCTTCTGTGTCGAGTTATTACGGAATTCTTCATTTTATTTATTTCCTGGTCAATCAATTGTTCAAATTTGCTCATATTTCATATTTTTATGTCAAAATATATTATCCATTAAGTCAGTTAAGCACAAAGTATATAGATACTAATTGCATTTTTGCAATTTAAAAAAAGTTTGTCTTGTACTCCTACAAAGGGCTTGCCTGATTTTCTAATATAAAAAACTTTTTATAAGAAGATATGGATAAAAAAAATGAAAATTCCTCTCTCAACCAAAAAATAACATTTGTCAAAGTTAATAACAAGACTCTTGACCATAAAATGCTTAACATATCAAAATCGTCTAAGCAAGGACCAAATTGGAATTTTTTTTACAATTTTAATTCTTTGAAATATTACACACTCTTGATATAAAAATATTTTTAATTTTTGACCCTCCTATCATCTGAAAATTCTAATTTCCAGATGCAGTGGTTTTCAACCATTTTATTTATGTGTTCCAATACGACCAAAACCAAACTCATAAATCTAAGAAAACATTCACTCAAAAAAATAAACATTATCCAAGTCACTTTTTTTTATTTTAAAAATATAATTACATTATCTGAAAATAAAAAAATAAAAATTCTCGATCAACAAGAACAAAAAATCAAAAAAATGAAGAAAAAGAAAAAAATGAGAAGAGAATAAAAAATTTCAAAAACCGCAAAAAATTGAAGATTTTTTTTCTTCTAAAATATGAAAACAATTTTGAAGAGCATCCTTTAATTTTCATTCTAATATAAAGAATATATTTTTTTGCCTTTCGGCCCTTCTAGCCATCAGCCAATTTACGATACTATTATTTAATTATGACTTCTATGTATGGATCAGATTTTTAGCTGGTTGACTCGAGTCGGATTCGAACCCGGGTCCACTTGATTAGCAGGCTTGTACGCTAACCCGACCCCCATAAAGAATATTTTACTGAATATTTAATTAATATTACATTATTAATTTAAATTTTGAATATTAAAGTGAAAATTAAAATTATCACGAAAAACGAATAAAATTAAAAAATTCGAATAAGCAAGAAACAAAATTGAAAAAATATGAAAAAAAAAGAAAATTTCATTTTATTTTCTTCGATCTTTAAAAGATATGAAAAAAATTTCGAAAGGCCTACTTTTATCTTCTTCCGTACAATATAAATATTTATCAGAAATTAATGAAGCTTTACTAAAAATTGAATATGTTGGTAAACTGAAGATAAAGGCAAATCTTTAGAAACTCTAGTCTCAAATCATAAATGACCCGACTTTTATCAATGTCTGTATTACCAGATATCTCTTGAGTATCACTATAGTGTTGAGAACTGCTGCCCTTAATTAATCATCCAATTAAAATTTTATTATTGTATAATATTTTGATTTCGGCTAAAATCATTACATATTGTAAATTTCTTTGAATCTTGTTTAGCCTAGGAGCTACAATATCGTGACAAACATACATCATAGTGCGACTAATAAAATTCCATTTTACATTTGTACAAAATCCAAAAATTCGTACATATCTAAAGACCATTAATAATGATTGACTTTTTTGACGTAAGTTGGTGAAATATTATTATATTTTCAAACGAATAGCATTGAATGAATGCATTTCCAAATTTCTTGCGACTGATAATTCAACACAAGGAATAAAGGTAGATAGGTAGGTGTATTAAAGTGAATTCTTTGAAGAATTTAATTAATTTAAGAAGTGAATTTAATTTTATTTAGAAACAAATCTAATATTTTAGTAGAAATATTTTTACATTGCATATCAGAGGGTTTCGTCCCCTTGGAAATCGAACCCAAACGCTAACTAGTTTTCCGGGCCGTTAGCCAAACCCTTAAGACAAATCTCTCTCCGATATGCAACATATACAATACATATAAGAAATAAAGCAGCAAATTTTTCACTCCCTTCAACTCAAAGGGAATAGCAAAAAATCAGGCTAAACTGAAAAAAGTTTTCAGTATCGGGTCCTTTATTTAAATAATTAGTGTAAAGATTTAAGCATCTTTTTTGAGTTTCTTTTTTTGAAAAAAGATGGAATTTTGAAAAAAAAATTTTGCTGCTTTATTTCTTATATATGTTGCATATCGGAGAGAGATTTGTCTTAATATAAGGGTTTGGCTAACGGCCCGGAAAGCTAGTTAGAGCTTGGGTTCGATTCCCAAGGGGACGAAACCCTCT
Organism: Forficula auricularia; assembly: GCA_024734495.1. Classification (NCBI taxonomy): domain Eukaryota; kingdom Metazoa; phylum Arthropoda; class Insecta; order Dermaptera; family Forficulidae; genus Forficula; species Forficula auricularia. The sequence continues at coordinate 6,230,168 of JALMQS010000061.1, forward strand.
GACAAGCAATGCAAAAATATTTCTACCAAAACCCCAGATTTGTTTCCTAAATAAAATTAAATTCACTTCTTAATATTATATAATTGGGTTGATTTTTGAAAAAATTTCATATTTTTTCAAAAAAAGAAACTCAAAAAAGATGCATAAATCTTTACACTAATTAATTAATTTATTTATACCACTTTTATTAGATTATCATAGAAAACATAAACACAAAGTTTATATATAACAACGTCTTAACGTTTCCAATTCCAATTTCCAATCCTTATATTAGTTTAATAAATTTATTAATTCCTTAAACTACGAAAATAAAATAAATGATGAGTGAATTAAAAATAAGAATATTTAAATAATTAATGATATTCATAATAATATCTGTTATTTACCCTAGTGAATAAATAAAACAAATCTTTTTAAATAAGAAATCAAACCTTCCGTTAAACAGGAAATGCATTTGTTTCTTATTTTAGAAACTAACGGCCATGATGAGTTTATTACGACGAACATAAAACACTCTTGGAATTATAAATAAGTTTTTTTTCGCAATCTAAAAATTAGAATTTGATGATTATAAAATATTTAAGAATATATCTTTAAAGTTGATTTTTAGTTAAAACAACGTTTCGGTCTACTCGAGGGGTGGACAGCGACCTAATATCGTGTACACCTAGTTCCACATCCACTTTCATTTCCAAGTAGAAGACAATAGATAAAGAGACATTATCTAATTAATTCCAAAATAATTCCACATAATCCCAAAGACGGTGTACACATAATTCCAATCGCGGTTCACCCCTCGGGTCTACTATACTTACAGTTTAAGTGAATTCAATATTTGAAAAAAGTAAGACTTGTTTCACTTTTTTAGTGGAGAGAGGAATTTACTGATTTATTAAAGAACTAAAGTACTTCTTTATAACAAAATAAATAAATAAATAAAATGTACAAAAAATAAATAAAAAAGCTAGTAGGATTCCATAGAGTGGTGGGAGGCTTTTTCTTGGCAAATAGCGCTAAATAATAATTGTACATTCTAAAATGTTTAATAAAATTTTAAAAAAACTTTTCAACAGTACAGTAATTGATAGAGTAAGCGAAAACTTTTCATTAGTTTCTTTATAGTCCAGCCAAATTACGATTTTAACAGGAAATAATTCTCGGTAAGGATTTTATTTATTTATATTATAAAAATTTTAACCTTTTCCCACGATATAGACTTGTGCGGAAATTTATAATAAATTAAAAAATATTAAAAAGTTCTAGACGTCTTTATAATTATAAACTTGGTAAAATTTTACACTAATTGCATATATTATTTGTAAATTTACGGGAATTAATTTTGAATTAAGCGGCGGCGGCTTTACGCTATCAAAATTGAAAATGTGCGTGGAGCGCTCTCTGCTCAGCGGTGGCTGCTTGGCTTTGATTAACGCAAAAATAATTTCAGATTCAAGATTCTCGGTTGGCATCGGTTACGCATGTGCAGAAACCAATTTCAATTAACTCTGTGTAAAAGGCTTTCTTAAAAGATTGATATTTTCAGAGGTTTTTATATCTCGGTTGGCTTCGGTTCGGTTGGCTTCGGTTACGCATGCGCACAAACCTATTTTCTAGCTGAATGGAAAAGAGGGAAAGCAATTTTCCCCTCAACTTCCACTAATGAATAAGAACTCGCTCGCTTGCATTCGCACTAGATAAATAAATAAAACGTTGACAACTTCAATATAAGCAAATATTGATGCAGGGGCCGTGGAGCTCTTTGTAAACGCCAAAGAGAGCACAAAATATATAGAATATAATAATAATAGGCCAATAATTTATTTTCATTTAAAACTATAATTTAAATGGATTCTTATTCCAACCCGAATTGTGAAAATATAAACAAAGTATTTTTTATTTTAATTTTGTGAGTATAAATTGTAAATTTCAATGTACGTATGTTCATAAAAAGAGAAACAAAGAGGTTGTCCTCTGCTTGATGCAAATAAACATACACACATATATATATCAAATATATATATAGGTATATGTATATATATTATTTATTTGTTTGAGACTATAGTTTCGAAGGCTTGGCCCTAATCAAAAGTCTTTTTTAATTATAAATATTATTTTTCATGGGGTCAGTATAGCGTAGATATGGAAAAAAATTTCCTCCTTTTTTAGATAAAATGTTCTAATATTTTTATTTACTTTTAGTATAATACTAGCTGCAAGGCCCGCCTTCGGCGGCCCTCTTGCTAGCCGGGAGGCTCGCCCCTAGACCCCCGCACTTCAAACCCCACTCCCCCCCCTGAAACCCACCCACACCACCACCCCAATGTAGCAGACAAAACCTTAATTTTATATATAGAGAAAATTTAATTTAAATTGGTAACCATGACGACTGTTTTTGTTGGGGGACAGACATAGATACATACAGAGGCAGGCACAAATGCCTTTTAGTAGTATGTGATATAGGTACAGATACAGAGAGGATTGCCCTTTAGTACCCTGGACCCCCACATCCCTGACTCCCCACCCCCTGGACCCCAACCCCCACTCCCTGGGGGCCGGACAAACATAGCTATATATACAGGCACAAATGCCCTTTAGTAGCCCCCTGGATATAGGCACAGACACAGAAAGAAATACCCTTTAATACCTGTCAACCCCCACTCCCTGGACCCCACCTCCCTAAGGGGGGGGGCATAGGTACATAGGTAGGTACAGAAGCAGGCACAAATGCGCTTTAGTAGTATAGGATACTAATTAATTAAATGTTTTTTCTAGGAGACGGACTGATAGTCAATTTAAAACTGTAAAAAGAAAAATTTTAAATTAAATATTTTATTGCGAATCATCTTTTTATTTATCCTTGGACTGTCTTCAATCTGTTTTAATTTTTTTTTTACCTATAGGGTCCGGGCGAAGTGCCGGGTATTTCATTTAGTTTAAATTAGCAGTTTTAAGAAAATAAATTATAACAAAGGAAATAGTTAGCCCAAAAATATGATAGAAAGACGAAGTGAACCATTTGTTTAAATAATTAAAGAAAAAGAGAGATCATATCTATACTATTATTTAAATTTGCCCCTAATAAATCAGCTGCTAGTCACGTGCTTGTTTAAGAAAAGCCTCCCGATATGTCAACACAACAAATACACACCAACGTTAATTAACAAATAAAACGTAATAACCATGAACGAACCAAGTGGAGAATTGCAGCATTTAGTTCCTCAAGAGCAAGATGAGCTACCTGTGACTCCGCCGCCTCTGAGCACAGCCCATGGGATCTCAACGGGCAACCCTCTATCCCCAACCTCGCCCAGCACCAAGGTATATAATTAATCACCCCACTTAATGAGGAAAAACAAACATCTACGTATTATAAAATCATTTAAAAATTTAGAAATAGAAACAGTCTAATTCAGGAGTCCCCAAACTACGACCCGGCTCTTGAAATTTGTCCACCGGTCCGCGGCTACTACAGAATTAATTCAAAAATATTCACTATATTAAATATTAATGCCATATAATAGCCTAGTGCCTGGAGCACCGAGCGATGCTCGGTAACTTTTGACCTCTAAATAGCTTAAGTTTCAAATTTCAAGGCTCTGCGACTTCCGAAGACGAGATATGAACGATTAAAATATTTATTTTGCGACATGACTAATCTACACCCCCTTCCTTTATTTCAATCGGATTAAAATTTATACACGACTAATAACTCATGAGACTTGATAAGTTCACCAATTTTTAGCGAAATCGTTAGAGCCGTTTTCGAGAAACCGATTATATATATATACAAGAATTGGTCGTTTAAAATAACAAGATTAATATAATTTCCAGTACCTGGGCACCGACCGATGCTCGGTAACTTTTTGCTTCAGTTAAAAACTATAGATTAATCCCTGGACCCCCCCCCCACCACCACCACCACCACATCTCCCCCACCATCGCTCCCGCCCCTCACCCAGTTTTTCCATTTCAAGCCTTGTAGTGGCCTACAGATTATGTGTATATTTGTATAGGTATATAAATAAATACCGTATAATAATTTTTTTAAATTAAATAATTTTTTAATTCATCAATTAAATTGCCAAATTCTAATATAGAAAAAATACGTTTATGGGATTTAAAACTCGATTTTTAATTAAATAAATTGTCTAACTTTTAAAATATATAATATATATATAATAATACTACGATATAGGAGTATTTTATCTAGATGTAACTCCAAAATTGTAATAGCTAAAAATCTGAAAATTCTGAAGGATAACTACTATTATAAGGATAAAGTCTATAGAGTTTCAAATTTTTTGAAACATTACTTTGGCCGGAATAAGAAATTGATCGTTCCATGCCAAAAACCCCATGTTATTTAGATGAGAGACTTAATCGCTGTGTAGCACTAGGTTAAAATTTAGATAGAGACTTGAAATTTGGGGGATAATTTTTTTTTTATTTATTTCTAACCATATGAGGCCCTGTCAGCGTAAATATTCGAAAATATCCAAAATAAGGAGCACCCTAATACATACCGTATAATATAATATACCGAATATAAATATCTCTCATTTGCTGCAACACCGACATAACTCAAAAAACTGTGATTTTCCTGGAGGATCTTTATACACTTTTGACGTGTAATAACTTGATATAATATTATTCAATCGAAAATAATTTATCAGCATGTTTTATTGAAAGTATACAATATAAAAGAAGAAAATTGAAAGTTTTTTTGCCGAGAGAAGCAGAATTTTTATATATTGAAGGAGACAATAAAAGAGTGTGTCTTCTGCTGGAATTATAAATTTTATTTATTTATAACGAGACTAGAGTTTCGAGGGCTTTGTCCTCTTCATCAGTCTATTACAATAATTATATAAATTAATTCCTGTGAATCCATTGTAATAGACTGATGAAGAGAGCAAAGCCCTCGAAACTCTAGTCTCGTTATAAATAAATAAAATTTATAATTCCAGCGGAAGACACACTCTTTTATTGTCTCCTTCAATAAAAGAAGAAGTTATTTTCCAATGAATATATCAAGTTATTTCAGTTTCCTGAAAAATCACAGTTTTTGAGTTATTGAGTTGTTGCAACAAATGTATATATACACATACGCCTCTACACCCTTTCGATTGATCAATTTTCCCTTTTCTTCGGTAATGCAAGGTTCTTTCGAGATCCATAGGGGCTGCATCTTCCTTCTTGCATTCAATTTCAGTAAAAAAAAAAAAATATTTGTTTGAAACTATTGTTTCGTAGGTTGACCTTCATCATCAGAGTCTTTTAATTAGAAATGTTTCATCTGTTGATTATCATGGATTCGTTTATTATGTTGCTAGCTTGTTATAACAAAACGAATTTTTCTATATCCAATCGAATAATTGAACTCATGAGAGATAACATATAAAATATTTTCTAATTAAAAGACTGATGATGTTCAAAGCTTCGAAATTATACCTATTTAGTTTCAAACAAATAAATTTTATATATATATTTGATATGTTTATTTGCATCAAAAAGCATGGAACAACCTCAGTGAATTCTCTTTAGAAATAGTCTATAAGTTGTTTTCATTTATATTATCTATTACATAATTCGCTTAAATGTTTAGTTAGATACTAATCAAAACTATCAACAAGATCAATTAAAAAAACCATCGTTCAAGGTTTAACTTGATATTATTCAATTTACTTATAAACAGGCCGTATTTAATCATGTGCAACATGTGCAGCTGCATGTCGGTAAATTGTAGGGGTAGCAAAATATAGCTACTATAACTTTTAAGGAGTTAGGTGTTGGTTCTAGGTGAAACATTTTAATATAATAATAAAACTTGAGCAAGATGCGAGGTAGGTTGTCACGTACTTTCCCATTCTTTATTATTATAATAGTACAATAGTAGGTAGAGCTTCCCTTCAGCTGGTTCAAAACTCAATTTTTTAATTTGTCGAAAATATTAATTCTTAGAACAACTTCCCTTCTTACCCCTACTTTCCCCTCACCACATACATTTCAAAAATTATTATAAAAAAATTGTTATTTTTAAAATTATTTTTCTATTGTATAATCAGTTTACTTTGACCCCCGAAATATATCGAATTCAAAACTCAATTTTGTTTTATTTCTTTTTTGTGAAACCTACCTCGCATCTTGCTCAAGTTTTATTAAAATATATCTACTACTAAAATGATGTTAATATTTTTATTAATAAGGGGAAATCAATGAGGTTATTCTCTGCTTGGTGCAAATAAAAAGCCTAATGATTGAATTCGCTCAAAAAATGTTTTCTTATTGTGTTAAAATAAAAGAAGATAGAGAAAAATCATTTTCAAGCATGATTTTTTTCCTCTCTGTGTCTGGATTAAGATGCCCTTCTTCTTCTGGTGTCGTGTTCGTATTCTTACTTAGATGACCATCCTGTGAGCTGCTAGTACCCTTCTATATTGGAGGCGATTCTGAAGAGTTCTTACAAAAAATGTCTGGTTCTAAAATGTTTATATTTTCATAAAGAAGAACTGATAAGATTTTGCGCTTTCCATATTTAGAAATTCCGGGTAAAAAATATGGAGAATTGGAAATAAATCGACTTGTTATATTGTGAACTATCGAACGTTTGTAACTAATGAACTGAAATATTGCACACTGGTTTCTAATTTTAATAAAATGCTTTGTGCCAAATTTCGCGCGTTTTATTTCTCCTTTATAATTCTAGGATCTCTAACGAATAAAATGAGTGTTAATTTTTTAGACATTTATTATCAGACATAATCACATAAACAATTTTTTTCTTCCCAAGACCATTTGAAGAGTATGTATCGTCGCCTTACAGAGTGAACCTGCTAACTCACAACAAGGAAATTTTACAGGGCAGAGAAAACAAACAAAATTTAATATTGTTGTTATGGAAAAAACTATATTATTTTTCACAATTTTTTTCTACAACTCACGATCGTAATTTTAAGTAGCAGTTTTACTTCGACGATGCTGCATCTCTTTTTTTTCGAACGGTATATAATGTCATATCGTCGGCTTAGGGTGTAAACCTGCTAACTCCATTTTTTTATCATATATGACATATTAATACCGTTCGAAAGAAAAAGAGATCCTCCACGTATAACTGCTACTTAAAATTGCGATCGTGAGTTGTAGTAAAAAAATGTTAAAAAAAGTTTTTTTCATAATAACAATATTAAATTTTGTTTCTTTTTTCTCTGCCCTGTAAAATTTTCTTGTTGTGACATAGCAGGTTTACTCTCTAAGGCGACGATATATGATAAAAAAAAAAATGAATTTAGCAGGTTTACACTCTAAGGCAACCATATTATGTTTTTTAATATACTGAATTTATTGAGATTAACACTTTTTTAGACTATTTTGTCCTTTTTTTTATGTAAACTTAACGTTTATATCTCCAAATAATAAGAATAAAAGGATCTTCGGGATAAATATGTAAAGTTAAATTTATTTCATTCCTAGCTGCCATATCAATTCATTCCTCATCTATTAGTAAACAAATCTATAAAGAGAAAATTAATGTGATTGTCAGAGCCTATATATAGAATCACAGGATCTCAGTCAGCCAAAGAAAGAAGAGTACAGGATCTCCAGAAGTTGCCTCTTCGATTTATATTCAAAAGTCCTGAGGAAGATTTGTTCTTTATCGAGCTGTCTTAACCCTGTGATTCTATTTTAAATTTGATTTTTAATATCAATGTGACTTCATTATTCTGTCTCTAATTTTATCCAAATCGAACAGCACCTAATGTATAATTTACTAATAATTGTTTTGTTTAAAAGGTATCATCTGGCTCAGGAAGTATTCAAGGAAAATCAGGAAATAATCATAATAGTACAAAGAATAAGACTTCTCTCACCTTAGGAGGAACAAGTTTACTCACAACACCACACACTGGTGGAGGTATTTTTTGCATTTTTTTAATACGCTCCTGAAAAATAGTTGAGTGTGATTTTATATCTACTTTTTAACAGGTGGCCATCCAACAAGATTACTTTATGTCAATGAAAAATTATCAAGGGGTCCGTCTCTTTTATCTGAACACAGTATACGTCATACACCAAAACCGTCCACATCTAATACATCCTCAGCATCAGCCAGAATTCTTAAAAAAGGTTTCTTTAGTAAAATGATCATAATTAACTTATTGAAAAAGGAAACTTCTTATTCATCCAAAATTTATTTTAATTAATAAATCATTTAAAAATTTAATAATTCTTTCCAAAATGTAATAAAAACTTTACTTTTTAAAATATCTTATTTAATCAAAATGAGATTTTCATTTAGCTTTCTGCTTAAAATAATAATTTATGTTAACATTCATTAACACATCACCAACACTAACTTTTTTATTTATTTGTTATTTATTTATTAAGGTAGTTGTTTCGCGACAATACTAGCAAAAAGTTAATGCTAGAATATATAGAACAGACAATAAGGATTCATAATTCATAAGCCCAAAACTTTTTGCTGTTTATGTTCCACTACTACCCAATCCCGTGCTCGTTTGACAAATCTGGCTTGGATATATTTTATCATAGAAATTTCAGATAAAGTACATTATAGAGGGAGATTTATAAAACAAAAAGTTCTTAATACGATTGAAAGCTGTTGCGACAATGGGTGAAGCAAAAAACGTCAAAAAAACTACTAAAATTAACCCACTTTTTAGGTTGAATAAATGCGTTGTTACCAGCTTGTTTTTAGTGTACATTTTTCATTATTTATTCATTATTATCTCAGAAACTGTGTTGTAACTATGAATTAAAATTTTCTTAAAAAATGTATTAGTTATTGTTTAATGTTGGTTTAGTTTTTTATAACAATGGTAAGAAGAGTTTCTTAATTATAATTATATATGTATGTAAACTTTCCGATATCCCGTATGAAGATTGCCCCAATGCATAAGAGTCTGAAAAACTCTATCTTTGGAGTTTAATATCTGCGAACTATATTGTTCATAAATTTCTTTTGTCACCAATCGATGCAGAAGTATTTAAATAATAACCTGTCTAAATTTCAAAAAAATCCTAAGAAAACCCATATGGTGAAACAACTACCTTAAAGAATTGTATTTATTTTGTTTACCAATATAATTTAAAAATTCTCTTAATTATTATCTAAAAATAATTTAGATTAACACATTTTCAAACTTTTTTTTGCTTTATTGCTTTTTATTTTTATATGCTTTTATTATAATTTAATAATAATTTGCTCTTAGTTTTTTCATTTTTTTTTTGCATTTTTTGTTTTTGTTTTACACATTATATCGCACTTTGAAATCACCAGAGATGCCTGTGCAACATCACGTTTTTCTATCAGATATAACCGACGTCCGCAATATGGAGAAGGATTTACTTCGGCTCTTGGAAGATTTTCATTCCGGAAAATTACGAGCATTTGGGAAATTAAATATTATTTTATTTCAAATAAAAATATTATATCTATTATTTTTTTCCATTCAACAGGGAAAGATTGTAGTATGGAACAAATGAACAGTATTCGAGAGCAACAAGAACGACTGGCTAGACTACATTTCGATCTTTGTGCTCAACAAGAATTGTTTACCCCTCTGAGTGAAGATGGCTTGAAAGCGTCTAAAGAACACATGGGTAAATTGATGACATCCCTGGAGCAGCTTAGTGTGTCCATAGAACGTCTTCACAGTGACGGTGGAGGAGGTCATCTTGGTGGAGGACCATCTGGGAATGCGGAGGAAGGAACCAGCTCAAGCACAATACCTCCACAACAGCCAAAGTGACTGTGATACATTCAAAGACCCATATTTCAAATATATATTTCATTTCAATATTGTTATACAATTATCACTTTTAAAAAGCATTCAACTAAATTATGTATGTATAAATACATTTGCATATATAAAAATAATGAATATATTATCTTCTTTTAATTTAATCTGAGAAATAAGGCCGCCATAATATATTATAGCAAAATATTTTATTTTTTCATTTATATACAATTAATTAACTTGCCACTGAAAAAAAAGAAAAAATAATCATTAATAGAAGGTCCATTCTTATAAATATTATATATATAGATATATAAATAATTGTTTCAAGCAATTGAGACCATTAAATGTGGGCTATTGACTATTGTTTTATTAAATTAAAATATATTTTTATATTGTATGTTTATATATATTATCGAGCTTGAAAGTCTTAATAAAAAGAAAAAAATCGTCACCAAGTTGACCAAATACACTTAAAGAGTATATCCGTTGCGTTCCTAGCAAAAATGGTGGATCGCAAAAGCCAATATCGTTTTTCAAGGCTTCATTTCTATTGATCTGGATGGCTGTAAATATGCCAACATCACAGAGTGCCGTATACTAGTCATCCATCTCAGAAAAACGCCGCCACGTGTTTCTTAACTTGAAGGGGTAGCCGATGCTTTAAACATGCAAAGTCCGTTGGCTAATTGACGCCCACACAGTTTCCCGGTAGGCCGTTCGGAACGGGGCTGGTATGAATAATTTTTCGGGGACTAGTTGATTTTCAGCCGAAAAAATAAATTCATTGGAACCGGTCCATTAAATTCGTCAGCCCGCTAGTGCGCTCACACTTATTCAAATGATCTTAATTAATTGAAACAATTGAATTATTATTATACTATACAACTCCCATTTCGTTGGCTAAAAAGTTAGACCAATTTCTTGGTATATTTGACATGCTGATTCCAAAAATAGCACTAGTTTTTTATCAATCTCCTAAAAAGGGGATTTTGCCAATTTTTGAGACGTATTGATTCAGAATAACAATATTTGAAATCAAAATATTTAGTTTTATTAATTGAAAAAAGCTTCATCTATTATTTACCGTGTTTGTAGCTCAAAAATGAAGCATTATTATTTTTTATTATATACTATAATACAGTGTTTCACAACCTGTGGGTCGCGACCCACTAGAGCGTAATAAATCAATAATTTTTTACTGTTTTATGTGTTTTTTACTATATGGTTAAAAAAAATGAAAAATTGTACACAAAGTCTCAAGCCCGTGGGCCTGGCAGGCCCGGCTCGTGACTTTGTGTAGGTTTATTGGTTTATAATGAATTTTTTAATAATTTTTTTTTTATTAATTTATATCAGGATTTATAAAAATAAATCAATACTTTTTTACTGTTTTTATGTGGTTTTTACAATAAAAAAAAAATGAAAAATTGTACACAAAGTCACGATCCGACCCTCTCAAACAGAGGTAGGGGGGGGGGGGGGGGGTAGGGGGTCGCGAATTTTTTTTTCATACTAAGGATCATGAAAAAGGTTGAAAAACACTGCTATAATATATCGAATTCTCGTTGAGCTAAAAATAAACGATAAATTGGAAATAAAATTAGAGCTGTTGCAGTCTATTCAATGCAATTTTCAGAATCAGAACCTAATAGCCGCCCCAGGAATAGGCCTGGAAAAACAATCATCAAAAAATCAAGAAAAATCTGGGTTTTTTTGTTTGTTTGTTTTTTTGGGTCGGGGTTGTGTTATTAACCATCACAAATTATCTAATAAGAAATTTGTAGAACTCAGAAGTCTTTTTTATTGAGGGTGTATTGTATCCTTTACCTATGGGTCCAACTTCAGAAATTATTTGTTAATATTAGTAATATATTATATTATAGAAAATTTATTGAAATATAATTTCAAAGACAGTGAACTAAGTGAATATGTTTGACCATTCCCTTGGGAGTCGAACTTAAGTGTCAAACTTGAAATCCGGGTACTTGTCAGATCCCTTTAGATTTTATATATCGTCGGCTTAGAGTGTAAAACTGCTAACTCCATTTTTTATCATAAATGACATATTAATACTGTTCGAAAGAAAAAGAGATGCAGCATCGTCCAAGTAAAACTGCTACTTAAAATTACGATCGTAAGTTGTGAAAAATGTGAAAAATATTTTTTTCCATAACACCAATATTAAATTTTGTTTGTTTTTTCTCTGCCCTGTAAAATTTCCATGTTGTGAGTTAGCAGGTTTACTCTCTAAGGCGACAATATGTCACAATATTTCAAGAGCTCACCCTACTCCCTGATTGCAAGTATGGCACTTGGGTTCGCCTCTCGAGAGGATGGATCAAACAAACACATGCACTAACTTACTTAATATGGCCTTTAAATTATTTTTTCATTTAATATTTATGGCTAATCAAGAAAAGTGTTGTATTTTAGAAAAATACTATTGGCAAAAATCAGGGGCACTAATTAACGGGGAAGTAAATATAATGTTCTTATGGAAGAATAGAAATTGTTGCCTCGATAGCTTTCTGTCCTTGATGTTACGACGGGAGAATTTGCTATTCCATTACATGTAATTATTAATTCTATTCTATACTGGGTGATTCACGGTCGATGGCACGTTAGACGTTTATGGAAAACGGAACGCGGGATTTTTCTGAAAATTTAGCACCTTACATTTTCTTACCTGTTCTATCGATCTAAAATATTTTCAGCATTGCGACGTTTCTGCTTCCATCGAAAAGTCGTAGCAACTTTATTTTTTTAAATGGAACACCCCGTATATTAACATGTTTATAGAACCACCCTTTTATTAAAATACTTTTTTGTTAATATTGTCCTATATCTATTCAAACGAAGTTCTTATGAAATTATTTATTTTGTACTATAAGAACTTCGTTTGAATAATCAATATTTGCGATCATTTTGTGAGATTTTTTTGAACATCGTCAATAAACTGTTTAAATGGATGGATCAAATTGAAGGATGGTGTAGATCCAATTCAATGGAACTAAACCATTCCAAGTCAAATTTGGTTAGATTTAGTACTAGAAATTTGGTTAGTCCTCAAAATTATTACATTGGTGGAAATATTATCAATGAATCTAAATTTTATAAATATTTAGGCATACATATTCAGGCAAATTTAAAGTGGGATATGCATATTAGTTATATAGTCAATAAGGCTTATAGGAAATTGGGGATGTTTGGTAGAATTTTGAAGGGTACATCTAGAGAAGTTAAGTCAAAAGTTTATTTAACTTATGTAAGACCTAATTTAGAGTATTGTTCTGTGGTTTGGGACAAACACCCACAACGATTAGAGAGAAAAATTGATATGGTACAAAGGAGGGCGGCTAGATTTGTTTTTGGTAAATTTGATAGGTTTAGTAGTGTCACTTCAATGATTAATGAATTAGGATGGTCTAGCTTATTGGAGAGAAGGGAATGGGCTAAATTGAAAGTGATTTTCAAAGCCTATAAGGGTTTTAGGAGTTGGGAGGAAATAACGAATAGATTTCAGGAACCAAATTATTTAGGTAGAGCTGATCATAGAAAAAAGATTCGTAAGCCAAGATTCTTGAAAAATATCGGTTTACATTCATTTGTAGGATCTGGCATTGATTTGTGGAACAGTCTGTCTGTTACTACTTGGGATTATAGTCCTCTGCCCCCTATGATTAAATCAATTATAAATTTTGTCAAGTCCTAATGTCCTAGAGTTGTGCAAAATTTTATTTAGTTCTCGCAAGCAGAGATTAGGTGAGGCAGAGAGAGGTCATACCATCCTTGTTAAGGTTTTGACCAGGTTTCCTTAACAACTTATGGCAAATGCCGGGATGGCTAATGCGTCGCTTGCTCCTGGTATCGGGTTTTTGCGCGGAATTTTTAAATTACTTTTTGTCTTTTGATGGAAATATATGGTCATGTTATTTGTTAATGAGCATACATTTCTAATTTTTTTTTTTCTTTTCTTTTTTTTTACTTGTTTATTATTTGTTAAATTGTTGTAATTAATTTGTATTGATGTTTATTAATGTATTGTTGTAGCTAGATTGTATTGATGTTTGGAGGACCTAGCCACCGAGGACTTGTGCCTCTAAGCAGGTCGAGAAATAAAGATTTATTTATTTATTATTTATTTATGTTTATAAGTTACTTATAAATAGTCAACAAACTGTCATAAGCTTGATATTTCCATGGTTAGTTAAAATTAAATTCATTAAAATGTAATTTTTCATGAAAAAGCGCCTTTATTAAGAAAACTTGATGTTTTAGGTATAGGAACATGATATATCGTCTTAAAGCATTTTTCTTTGTCTTTCAATTCACTGAGTAATATACGGGGGTCTCATTTGAAAAAACGAACTTTTGACCCCCTTTATGAATAACGGAAATAATAGTAATCTTAGCACGCCCTGTATAATATGGAGTCGATTTTTCAGCCTAAATTAAATACTTCGGATCTGTTTAAACTACCACCAAAATATCAACTTTTCATGAATTGAGAGCTCTAATTTATTTAAATTTAATTAGGACCATATTTAACACAAATTATTTTTTATCTCGAAAACCAATCGAGATAGGTATAGGACAATATTAACAAAAAAGTATTTTAATAAAAGGGCGGTTCTAAAAACGTGTTAATATACGTTCCATTAAAAAAAATAAAGTTGCTACGACTTTTCGATGGAAGCCGAAACGTCGCAATGCTGAAAATTGAAAAATCCTCCGTTCCGTTTTCCATAAACGTGCCATCGACAGTGAATCACCCTGTATAACAGGATGATGCCACACCTACCGTGATTTTGGCTAATATTTTTTCATGTTTCAAGAAATTCACTTGTTTTTTATTAAAAAATGTATGTATATGAATATGATAGGAGTAAATGGTTAAAAATAAATCTTATATTTAATCGATGATTTTATTTGATCGTTTACTGATATTAAACTAGATGGGATGGGTGAGGTGATAATTATCGTAAATTTATTGTAAAAATTAATTTACTTTAAGGCCTCCTCCTTGAGCATTCGAATGGTTTTCTTGCTCCGCTAATTGTCTAGCTCTTTGCTGTTGACGTTTTACTTTTTCAACATCTTTAATACCTCTACTCTCATTTTCTCTAAGTCGACGTTCTGCAGCTTCAACAAGGTGTTGCCTACGAGTGTCCTAAAAATAAATAAATTAAAATTAATTTAATCCCTATTTAAAATTATAATAAAGAACCTGAAAGTTAAAATAAATAAAGTGATGAGGCTATCCACACACCATACTCCTGCCTCTTCTCTTATATTAAATAGTACCTGGAACACCGAGCGATACTCGGTAATTTTTTGATTAAGTTAAGAGCGATATAATATTATTTTTAATTTTAAATTCAGATAAAAAGGTCAATTTTAATTCCCATTCAAGATAAAATAAAATTTCATTTATTTTTTTGCCAATGTTTACACCCGCTATAGCCATCATCAAGACATATTATCACTGGGCACAAAGTTTTGAATGTAATTGTAATTAAAAATAATATTAATTAATATAATATACCGACACGAAAGATTCTTTCGTTGACCCTTTTAAATCCTGAAGAAGGAGGGACGATCCTTCGAATTGTAAGATATTTTAAAAGAATGAAACTGATATTCTCTAATAAATTATTTTATAGAAAATAGAAAAATACCTTTAATTAATTAAATTGAATAATTTAAATATATAATAATATTTGTAATGATCTTTATATGGAATTTAAAATTGAAAAACCAATTAATTATTAAAAGGAAATTGAATAAAAATATAATACAGTGAACGCTCTATATAAGCAACTCATTTGAACCAATTTCAATAAAAAAGTTTCTTATTGGGAAAAGTTGCTTATAGGGAAAAAAGGAGTATAAAAATACTTACCGTCTGGAAAATCCGTATACCATGGCGTTTTTTAAATTTCGTTAACCATCCATCACATGCTACAAATGTTTCATGTCCATTATTTAATCTATTTACTTCGAGTGCTTTTAATTTTATCATTTCATTTGGAACTAAATCGTTTAATTTTCGCCGCTCCAAGAACCAAGATAACACTATATCGTCGATTCCACTATATTTTATTGTCTTCATTCGCTTAATCTTACTCCGATTCACATACGTTTTGGGTGCATATTCTTCTAAATTTTCTTTATTTTCTTTTACTCTACTTATTGTAGATTTAGCAACTTTATATTCGTTACAAATGTCCTTTGTTTTCTTACCATTTTCAATGTCCTTTAAAATGGATAGTTTATCTTTTAACGAAATTGAACGTCTTTTTTCTTCTGATTCATATTTTATGGTTGAATTTAAAGCACAAAAATATTAATTAATTAATTTATTAATTAACAGAAACTAACAGAATTCAAGTAACTATTCTATTTAACAGAAATTCACTTCAATACTGGCAGCACAAAACACAAACATATTCCAATAACAGAATTTTTTACAATTTGAGGTTATGTTGTTGTTTACAGTTGATTTCACTTCTGAATTGGCCTAAACTTAACTCAAATATTTAGCTTTAAAAAAATAAGTTGCTTATACAGAATAGTTGAACTAAAAAAAGTTGCTTGTATAGCGGTTGCTTATAAAGAATGTTGCTTATATAGAGCGTTTACTGTAATACATTTTTATCGATACAACGAGCTGTAAATAATTATTTCAATTAACAAAAAATCCCATCAAAAACAACTTAGCCGAAGATGAGACCGTGACAGATCGAAATGTCAACCCGAAAACCCCCTAACCAATGAATTTCATCCAAATCGTTAGAGCCGTTTTCGAGAAACCGATTCTATATATATATATATACAAGAATTGCTCGTTTAATAAGATAAGATTTAATAAAATAATGTATAATCAATAACGAAAGAACCCCTCTTCTCTTAATTTTGGGGCCATTAGAAATTAATTATCTCCTTTTAAATATTGAAATCTTCTAAGGTAAATAGCTTTTTAATATTTTTTTTTGAAAATTTTATTATTTTATATTAATTTATGACCCCCTCCCCCTCCTTTGGATGCTTATCACTTTGACATCATCATCATTGAGACAATGGAAAAGACTGTTCTCTGCGGTATCTTTTTAAGTTCCATACAACCAAATTTATAAAGATCCCGGCAAAGGAAAATGGTGGATTTAAAGGTAAAAAGTTGATCATAGAAATCAACCTGCTCCGAAGGTGAGTATATTTTGCTAGAAAGAAAAGACACGTTTAATGGTGTTTAGCAAGGATAAAGAAGCGTTTCTGAACATATGTTTAAATATAAATTTTTTTAATAATAATAATACTTTTGGAATTAAATAATTTTTTTTTCTTTGTTTTGACCCATATGTTATAAACACCACCTGAATTACCTATTCGCATTAAAGATATACCCTGTATACATGAATCAAAAAATCTAATTTTGGCACTCACTCACTCACTGACAAGTCATCAAAACCTATAGGGTACTTCCAATCATTCCAGTATCATGAAATTTCGCCTGCTAGTATAGTTTGAGACACAAACAAAGGAAAAATTCCAAAAATCCAAACTTTCTATCTTTCAACCCCTCCAAAATGGGGGGAGGGTGGTCAAAAATGAAAATTCTAGCCCGTTGGACCAAACTCAACCAAATTTTGTATACATATTCTGCTGGACCACTGAAGGCTTTTAAGTGGGAGATAAATTTAGCCTAATTTATCGAACGGAGAATTTACCACTGCTCGAAGCCCCTAAAAACTTAGTAAATTGGATATTGGATTGTATCTAACTTTCTGAGATTTGGCTCATGATCCCGGCTTCTTTCCTTCTACTCTGTTCTTTTCACGATTGAGGGGCCATCTCATACAGGCCTTTAGGGGATGCACCTTCTGGTGTATCTCCTTCTCACATCAATATCATTAAAAAAAAATGCAAAAACTAACCACTCAAAATGGGGGGAGGGGGGTCAATATTGAAAATTCTAGCCCGTTGAACCAAACTCAACCAAATTTTGTATATATATTCTGTGGCCCCCCCAGAAGGCTAGAAATGCAAAAACTAACCACCCAAAAAGAAGGGGGGGGGGTCAAAATAAAAATTCTAGCCGCTTGGACCAATCCTCATAGGTTACAAAAAGAAGAGAAATCTCAACCAAAACATTCTGTTCAAAAAACGGCAAGTTCGAAAAAGTAGTAAAATCTATAGTGTGTAACCAAATTAAATTCGTCAAGAATAATTAAGTTGAGAGATCTACTATTTTCTCAACTTAATTATTCTTGGCTTCACTTTATAGATTTCACTACTTTTTCGAACTTGGCCTGTTTTTTCACACAATGTTTTGGTTGAGATTTGCCATTACAGAATATTTTCACAGAACCTAAACCCAGAATTAGGGTAAACGGACCCGACAGCATTTAAATAAATAACAAAATTATTTAGAATTTATAAACTAAATTTTTGATTAGTTCTTTAATTGAAAGTATTGTTAGATTCAGTTCGGCTCGTTTTTTCGGTTAGAATATGTTTGAGCCAATATGAGTTTTAGTGAACCCTTTTTTTATCTAACCAAATTTTATTTAAGAAAAATCGAAAAAGACTTTGCGAATAAGCCGACTGGAAGAATTCTCTAGGTGAGCTTTATCGGGCCATTCCAACAGATGTCACGCATTTTACGGACTCAAGTGATTTGACAGTTACTGTCAAGACATTAACTATCAAGAACATTCTTATAAAAAAAAAAGAAAAAGCTGGTAACGTTTCTTCCATGGGCTAAGATTTAAAAATTACATTTTAATCAATTTAAAAACGATTCGAATTATAAAAATGACAAAGATCACAGGTTGAACATTTTTATTCTACGAAAAAAAATTGCCTTTGCATTAAATTTTGTTATACCTATATACCTAAATTGTAAATAAAGATAAAGAAAATAATTTTTAAATTAATATATGAATTAATTAATTAGATACCTAATAAGCAAATCTAATTATCGAATATCGATA
Source organism: Forficula auricularia (assembly GCA_024734495.1). NCBI lineage: Eukaryota > Metazoa > Arthropoda > Insecta > Dermaptera > Forficulidae > Forficula > Forficula auricularia. Next base: position 6,248,922 of record JALMQS010000061.1, read on the forward strand.
AACATTTACCTCATCAGGTGTAAAATCAGATGAATCTTTCACACAACAGCAGCAGAGGCCCATTTTTAATAAAAGATAAAGACATAGATTATTAAGAAAAATGAATATCCTTGAATATATATGTATTTCAAATTAATATTTAATCCTATTTCCAACTATAATAGGCATGTTTCTTAAAATTTTTGACATAAAAGTGAAGTTATCAATTAATTTACAATTTTATTTTTAAATTTTGTTAATTTATTATTATTTATATATCTAAATGTTATATTAATTATTTATGATAGGAAATTATACATTCAATAAATATATAATTATTTTAATGAGGTTCAAAGTAAATTATTATTATCATTTCCGTCGATAATTTGTATTAATTTGAAAGTTTATAATAGAAAAATAAGGACAGGTTTTTATGTGTGACTTTTTTATTTATCAGCCAACGTTTCGTCGACTTTAAAAGACTTCTTCAGGGCTTCAAATAGTCATACCACACATTCGTCTAAATTTTCTATAGTAAGTCCTGAAGAAGTCGGCAAAGTAGACGAAACGTTGGCTGATAAATAAAAAAGTCACACATAAAAACTTGTCCTTATTTTCCTATTATAAACTTTCAAATTAGTTCAAAGTAAATTCAAAAATTACTGCAAAAATATTATGACGAAAATTATTCAAATCCAAAAGAGTAAGATTGGGAAAGGAGTTATGTTAAAAGTCAAATCTCTTTAATTTCGACCAAATTTTCTACAGTTACTCGCCTTTAGGACACGGCGAAAATATTATGGCAAAAATCAACTCCGTAAATAGATAGAGCGTGAGAGAAAGGAAATTGAAGTCCTAATTCCGATCCTGGATAAAAGGGCTAAGTAGCTATTTTTTCAGAGATCAGAGGCCTTAACTGGTACATATGGGCTTCCAAATTAATTCTCTTTAAATTGTTTACATTATGTTTGTATGTGTTGTATGTAAATTATTATATTTCAAATGTCAGAATTAAGTGAAGATTACTATCTTAGAACTTTAGTAAGAAAAGAAAGCCTTTATTTACAATAGTTGTTGAATGAAAATAAAATTAATTTTATATCATGAATCGTATTTTTGTTTTCTATCTCATGTATCTTTTTTATCTATGTTCTATCCTTTTGGAATTGCCATACCATTTCCAATGAAATATTTTTTTTAATTGTCTCTGCATAATTTAGCAAAAAATATATTATATAATATTAATTATTATATATTAAATATTTTATAATATTATTAATTATTAATTGATGTTTTATTAATTTCTGTAGTTAATTTATATTCATGTTTTGTTGACCTAGCCACCGAGGACTTTTGTGCCTCTAAGCAGGTCGAGAAATAAAGATTTATTTATTTATTTATATTATACCTACTAAAAATAAATAAAAATATTAGAATATTTTATTTAAAAAAGGAGGAAAAAGTCAAAACTTTCAAGACTCGGTATGCTCTCTGCAGTTTTAATAAATTATAGTTTTTTTTTATTATTATTAAAATTGACTTCAGTTTATAATTATAAAGAAGTCAACTTTTTAATATTTTTTTAATTTATTACAAATTTCCGCACAAGTCTATATTTTGATGATCTAATTAAAATATGGAGTTTTTTATGAGATTATCTCATTAATAATTCCTTATCTAGATGGCTTCAGTCTTAATTTCTATTTTTATCTTTAATTATTTAGTGAAGAAAAAATAATTTTAAATTTCCTGCCTCCATTTTAATGTGCGTGTGTGTGAGTGCCATGTGTCAAACTAGCGCCATTGGTGTTGATGGTTGCAAACTTTGAATTGCCTGTCAGATCGTGTGAGTTGACTATCTATATCTATAGTATCTTTTATCTATGACCCGAACCACAATAAAAAATACAAATATTTGCTTGACAATCTATTTAAAATTAAATTTTTTATCAAATTGTTTTTTTGTGAACCTTCCAATTACAGTCTGTGCTTTAACATTATACTCTCTGCTTTAACATAACCATTGTACTCCAATACCAGTTGTATTAAAAAGATTTAGTGCTTATTAAATATCCTCCTTTTTCTTATCAACTACAAACGCGTGGACGCAAAGTATTTCTTTACTTTTTCAATTAATTTATATGCAAATGGATTCTCCTACCAATTCTTTAAAAGATTCTTTGTTGGAACCTCCAATGGAATCTTCTATGGATTCTACACCCAGGTAATTAAATATAAATTTTAATTGAAGGAATCGTAGGAAGTTGGACAAGACTTTAAATTAAATTAAATACAAGTTTTGATTAAATATGCCATACGTTACCGTTGCTGTTTTGCAACTTCTTCAGTGGCTCGTTATTTAACTTATTTGTCGGATTTTTTACTACGAGAAAAACATTTCAAACAATATTCTTTTTTCTTTTTAGGTTAAAAAGAGAATAAAATGAGAGTCTCGTTTTTGAGCTAAAATAATTTTTAATTATTTCTAGAGACTATAGTTTTCGAAGGCATTGCCTTCATCATCAGTCTATCACAAATATTTCAAATTGGTTACAAAATTAAGAATATATATTCTAATCTCCCAAGAGGAAACATGAAAAAAAGACATTATATATTTTTCAAAATTTTCACTGTATAATTTTAATTTAATACTAATTTGAAATATTTGTGATAGATCGATGATGAAGGCAATGCCTTCGAAACTATAGTCTCTAGAAATAATTAAAAATTATTTTATTTAAAAACAGAAGACTCTCATTTTATTTTATTTAACCTAAAATAAAAACAATTCTGTTACCATCGACAGTGAAATCATTTATTCTTTTTTCTATCACAATTCATTCAGTTCATCAATAACGTAAAATATAAACATCTTTTAAATAAGTGATTGCTTATCATAAAAACTAAAGAATCACATTGAACAAAGAAATTTTTTATGTACATAATAATCTTCTTCAATGACAAATATAAAATAAAAAAAATTTCTTTGTTCAATGTGATTCTTTAGTTTTTTGACAAAAACAATTAATTTGTTTAAAAAGTTTATATTTTATGTTAGTTGATGAATTGAATGAATTGTGATGAAAAAAGAATATTGTTTGAAATGTTTTTTCTCGTATGAAAAAATCCTGACAAATAAGTTTAATAAACTCAGCCACTGAAGAAGTTGCAAAACAGCAACGCAACGTATGGTATATTTAATCAAAACTTGTATTTAATTTAATTCTAAAGTCTTTCCAACTCCCTACGATTCCTTTAATTATTAATCATGGACACGAATAATGAAATATAAATTTTAATTTTACTTTAAAAAAACAAAATTAAATTTTAGTATCAAAAATCTTATTAGAAATGTAGAAAGGCGCCATGTAAAATAATGATGACAAGCCACATGATTTTTAATAAAACATTTTTTATAATTAGATGCTGTCTTGAGGTATTTAAGCCCTTTAAACCAGATGCGGTGTTCAGATGAAGACATGGAATTTTATTCAGGTTGAATAATGAAATGTATTGTCTTGTTTAGATTTTTTATTTTCAAATCACGAGACCGTTTCGGCAGAGACTCTCCACCATCATCAGTTTTTGATTTTTTCTAAAAAGTACCACTTTTAAAATTTTCAAAAAAATTCTCTAAATAGATAGTAGTTTCATAAACTACTATGTAAGGTATAATGATGGGATGGTAATGGGGTCTATGTTTAAAAAAATTATTACTGACTCTTGTTTTTCATAAATACCCAGTTTTGACCAAATAATAATGATTTTAATGTAGTGAAACGACATTTTATGAAAAATCACTTTGTGTATATTAAACTATGGTTATGAAATAAACACTCTGTGCTAATTAAATAACTGTTTAATAGTAGAGATTAATAATAGTCCTATAAATGCTTTCATGAAAAATATGAATGCATTGTACTTTAAATTAGTCTTATAAAAATATTAGTAAAAACTAAGACAAATAAAACACCAACATTTTAAATAAAATTAAATCAATTTATGCTATGTCATGAAAAGTTAGTTAATTTACAATAAATATTGTTGTAGGCTAAATAGTTTAATAAGCAAATGTTATCTGAAATAGAAATTTCCCTTGCATTCACTTGATCCAGTCTCTGCAGTTTTTTTTTTTTTTTTTTTTTATCAGTGGGGAAATGCTTTTACGCACGCACTTGGCGAGAGGACTACCCGATAAAACCCCAGACTTTCAACCTTCTCCCCCCCGGAAACCGCCAAAAAGCATTACCACTGCAGGTCTAGTAAGTTAGAACCTGTCTGTGGTTAGTGAGCAAGTTAAAACAAATACCAGTGTGCCAAAAGCCAGGCTGTCTCTGCAAGCATTCATTCAGTGACTGAGAGTCCTTGCTGACAAAGTAGTGTTTTAAATGTTAGCAATGTCTAAGTTATCAATTCCATAATGTAAAATAGTTGTTATACCTTACATAAAACAATTGATTCTTTAAACTTCTGTTTTTTTGTGTGTTTTAATAGCTAATTTAATCTATGATTAAAACTTGTAATTAAAAGGCAAAGTTTAAGACATTTTTAGAAAATATGGAAACTATTGAAAAATGCAGTACTGTGGTAAGAGTTCAGTGTTGTAATCCATTGAAGAAAACAAATCATCCTGTTAGAGATAGAAAAACTGAGAAATGTCACACCTTGGGTGACAGGTTCATTTCCACTTGATGGCCCGGATGATTTGCGATCAGTTAGAAAACCTAACCAAAGTTACCAAAGCATAGTGCTGAAAAGTGATAAAAATTCTGAAAATGAAGAGTTCTTCCGGTTTGAAGTGTATACCAAGTGATTTTTTCACAAAGTGTCGTGTTCTCACATTAAAATCATTATTATTTGGTCAAAACTGGGTATTTATGAAAACAAGAGTCAGTAATATTTTTTAAACATAGACCCCATTACCATCACATCATTATACTTTGCATAGTGGTTTGTGAAAGTACTATCTATTTACAGAATTTTTTTGAAAATTTTAAAAGTGGTACTTTTTATAAAAAATCAAAAATTGATTTACATTTTGAAAAAAAAATTATTACAACCTATGTCATGTCTTGTATGAAAAGAGCATTAAAAAAGATGCAAAATGACACCTGTCCCACTCTCTCTAACTCAATTAAGACAACTTTTAGAGCAGTTTCAAAATTGTTTGTTCGTGGTTTTTTTTGCGATTTTTTGAAAACTTCACAAGGCCGTATAAAAAAAAACTATTCAAGATAAAAATTTGAAATTTTGTATTTTCATTCATATTAGCACAATATATCAGTGTATCAAATTTCAACAAAATCTAAAGTGGTGAGGTAAAATTTTTATTTAAAGTGTGTTGATTTGGCACGGGATGACTCATAAATAAAGTGAGCGCTTACCAGTGTTTGAATTACATAGTGCTCAATATAAGTTCATAGTATACAGTAAGAAAAACATTTGATATGTTTCAATTACATTTTTGTAATGCTATAAAATATATATAATATAAATATCAACATTTCACTCAGTGAAAGGTTCAGATCAATTAATATGGATATGTACATAATTGTGTTATGTCCTTCATACTAATATATGTAAAAAATGTACAGTGAAACATATGAGACATTGACATTAGTGATGTTATATTCAAAAAAAGGAAAGAGGTCTCCCATTTAGGTCCACTTATGCTATCTTACTCCACGGTCAACTACTTACACTCACATAAGGCACAAGTTCAAGTGTGAACTAATGATCTAATACGGAGGACCCATACATTCTCTTGCCACACTGGATGCGATTCAGAAGCGAGCAATTAAACTAATAGGAGGCCCAGACCAACCAACTCACTACGATTCCTGGCTCAAACCCTGGCAACCGAACCATTTCTTGCCCTTTACCTGTACTACAGATGCCATCTGTGGTGTCCTGTTCAGTAGAGCTGAAATCAATTATCCCCCTAAAGCCCTCTTTACGAGAAACACGCGGTTGTCAGACACTCGGCACCTTCTGCTGCCAAAATGGATGAAAATCGAATAAGCGCTTTCGCCAAACTTCTTTATCCCTATGACCTCCAGAGATTGGAACTCACTCCCAGCCACTAGTCTTCCCCGACTTGACTAATCTTCAGCTGTTTTATCCACAGATACCTTCGACCCCTACCCAGCCCATAAAATCCCCTCTTCTTCTTCTTTTCACGATGGAGGGGCCAACCCAGGCCTTTTGAAGATCACCTATTTGGTATAACTCCTTCTCTCATCATTTTCATTAAAAAAAAATTGACGTCTATATTCCACGAATGTATTAAATATTGCAGTGGGTTGAAGGGGTTAATCAGCCAAAGTAGGATGCACCGGGTAGAATAAAACTCCCACAGTAAAACGTTTCGGCCTAAATTTTATTGGGAATTATACACATATTACAATACACACATGTGATTGAACCTAGTTTTGTCAAAAATAAGAATTTTAGCTTCATGTAGTTTATATCGTGCCTGCGCTTAAGGTTCAGAGATGAATCCTTCAACCCACTGCAATATCTTCACGGCATGTATTAAATATTGTTATATAAAAAATTGCAATAACTCAAAACAAGTTTTTTTTACACATTCGTAGTTTTGGCATAAGTTTGACGATATGTTTTATTACTTGAAAACATGTTTCAGAATCGTCCACAAACTATGGTAACTGCACAGTGTGTGCCGCAAATCCAGCTAAATACATATGTCCACGATGTCAAATCACAACATGTTCATTAAATTGTGTAAAAATTCACAAAAAAGAATTAAAGTGTAATGGCGTAAGAGAGATTGTTTATAAACCGATCAAGGAAATGACTGATCAGGACTATCGAAATGGTAATATATTTTTTCATTTTTCACAATTATTTTAACATCTTTTTTTAATGATTATTTTAATTTACAAGTAATATGTCACTTAAATATTAATTAGATTTTCATGTTATAATTTATATTTTAATCCTGTATATCAGCAAAGAATTGAATATTTATTTTGTTTCTTTAGCTGCTATTTTTTATTTTTAAATATTAAAGAAAATTAGCACTTAAAAAATTATAGCGATAACATTCCTAATCTAAATTAATCTTAAAATTTAGTCTTTTTCTGAGCGATGCAGATGCGTTGAATTTATAAAAATAAATCAAAGGGTAAATACTCAGTTCTATCTGAATAAATATATGTATACGATCAAGAGAACTCTGTTAAAAAAATTTTAATTTATTTTTATTTTTTGCAACAATAATTTCAAAAGATTTTCCTTTACCTATAATATCATGTAAATATTTTTTATTGAGTTTTCAATCAATATTGACTAAAGAATCAGATATTTATTCAATTACTCTAGTACTCTTGGCAAAAACTTTTAAATTGTAGACTTAATTTACATTATTTATTTATTGGGACGGATTTCATATTTACATTTTTTGCTATCTGGGAGGGTTTTCAGAAGTAAATTGAGATTAGGTACTTGATAAAAACTGCAAAACTTACCAAAGTTAGGATTTTTAATTTTAATAATCTCAAAAAATATACGAAAGCACACCTTTTCCTTTTTCATAATAAAGTATCATACTAAGTACTTAAAATCTTAGTGAAAATTGTGAAAGCCTACTCGTGATCTCTTTTTGGTAATTATAAAAATAAATTAAACAATAGTATGTTTCCTACATTTGATTCAATCGCGAATCGAATGCAGGTGATTTTTGTCAAATATTAAGTGAAAATAATATCTGAACTTATATATTTCTAACTTGAAATAATCAAGTTAAATTTATAATTTTCTCATTAATATATTAAAGAATAATCAACATATTAACGAGAATTGTTTTGATCGAGCTTTTTAAACAAGATATATATCACGAGACTTCCGCGGTTGAAGCTATTGGAGTCTGCTGAGTCTTAAGTCTGGACCAAGAGAGAGAAAAGATATGATCCATTTAGCTATAATCCAGCATCATTTCGCGTTTAGCCCGCATGACACTTGGATGGATCACCAAATGAATTTGAAATCTGAGATGTTATATATTCAATCTCCCAGTCCAGAGCGCCCGATCTGTTAGCACGTATGTTAGGTGCTTGCCATTAATTAATCGTATATTTCCTACATTTTTCAATCGCGAATCGAATGCAGGTGATTTTTGTCAAATATTAAGTGAAAATAATTGAATCAAATGTAGAAAACATACGATTAATTAATGGCAGGCACCTAACATACGTGCTAACAGATCGGGCGCTCTGGACTGGGAGATTGAATATATAACATCTCAGATTTCAAATTCATTTGGTGATCCATCCAAGTGTCATGCGGGCTAAACGCGAAATGATGCTGGATTATAGCTAAATGGATCATATCTTTTTCTCTCTCTTGGTCCAGACTTAAGACTCAGCAGACTCCAATAGCTTCAACCGCAGTAGTATCGTGATATATATCTTGTTTAAAAGGCTCGATCAAAACAATTCTCGTTAATATGTTGATTATTCTTTAATATATTAATGAGAAAATTATAAATTTATAAATTAAACAATTCCACCTAAGAATTTTAGTTATAAATAAACTAGTTTTTCTTGCTTATAGATTAAACATCTCTCTTACTCTGGATGAAAACTTTTTTTTCTTATTTAGATATTCTATTTATTGAAGACGTTACTCGCGTCGTGGACGGATATGCACGAGATCCTTGCAAAAAAATGACTAGGATGGATAAAAACTTACCATATGTAAGTATATTTCTTAATACTTTGCCATACGCCAGGGTTCAGAAACATTTTTATTAGACAAAGACCAATAGAGAGTGAAATTTTCAACGCTGCGGCATATATACCAATATTACTAGCCTTTGTTCAGTCAACATAACATAAAATAATGTTCGAATTTTGAGTTAAAATAACTGTTAAAATGAAATTTTCCAATACTTATTAATGTATATGGTGTTTTAAGGAGGTTCTTTCGCGACTATCCATACAAAAAGTTTTAGCCTCGTAATCACTCTATAAATATGAACGGTGTTAAAATTTTAGGTTATGTTTTTTAACGTGACTGTACTTTTTACGCTACTATATCCTCTTTATGAATGGATCGTTTCCAATCCATTGATATTTTAATTTTCCACTAAAAATAATCGCCCAAACATGTTTTTTTTTATCAAAATTATGTGGTAAATAATTTCAATTTTTTTTAAGTTACTCCGAATATATTATTCTAACAAATATTAGTTTTTCATCAAGATGGTGAAAGTCATTCAATGAAAAAAAAAAATAATGATCATTTTCCCACCCTTTCCCAATCTACCATATGTAAAAAATTTCATTTTTAATCGCAATTATTTCATGTTTGATGTGGTAAATCGTCTTCAAATTTTAACAGTGTGTGTATTATGCTTTTAATGACTAATATTCCAAGTTTCGAAGACTTCTTGAATTTTTGCATTTGTGAAAGAACTACCTTAATTATAAAAATATTGTTTTAAATATTTATACTTAAATTATTATTCGAATACTACTGGCTGCCTCAAAGAGGATGGTGGGCCGCAGGTTACCTACTTCTGCCATACACAGTAGAAAAGTATTGTTATCTTTTTATATGAAATTTTTGTAAATATTAGTATTTTATTCTTTGGAAATAAGTGATTTTCATGAAGATAATTTTTAAAATTTTTCTATTTTAGCATTTAATGAAACAAAAAATGGAGGCGTATAAAAGAAAAATTCATCTTTCTTTCTTACCCCCTCATTTTTCCAAGCGCGTAGAAAATACAACGTATTTAAATTGGAAAGAGGGGGTTTTTTATTGGAAAGTCGAATGGATATTCAAACAAAGTGATCAGTACAAGATTGTCACAGAAAGGTATGACTTAACTTAGTTTTGATTTTTGTCTATTTTAAGATTCAAGTTAATTTTTTTTTTAATAGGACAAATGAAAATGAAAAAATTTCGAAGATTATATTACAACTTTTTGAAAAACATCACACAAAGTTGGAAAATTATATTTCAGCCACTCTAAGGGGTATGGAAATACTTTTGAAAGCTGACAAAAGGAAAAGAGATTCGGTCTATAAATTAGACACCTCACTAACCTTGAGGGAAAATTTAAGAAACAAAGAGATTATAGAACATCCAGTTATTTACTTAATATTAAAAGATTGTCGAGAAGGTTTAAATTTAATTGATTCAGGTAATTTAGTATTTATATTTTCAAAATAATTATTTTCTACAATATTCTTTGATTAATTTTATTTTTTTCATTTTTATATAAATAGATGATGAAATAGAAGTGGAAAATAAAAAGAGAAAAATTGATGATGGTGAAACATTTTTCCCTTACTCGGATGCAGAAGATGAGAAAAATTAATTAAAAAAAATTTTATTCAACGAAATATAAAGTAGAATTTTATAATGATTAATGATTCTTTCAAAATTATCTAAATACGAAAACACTGTTGAATAAATGGACTTGAAAAGTGAGTGATTCACACATGATGCCATAAGTGTAAATTATGTATTATATTATTCAATGTTATCAGACACTGATATAATATTTCTAAATAAACATTTTGTTAAAAATAATATGTTTTAATGTAATAAAAGTTATTATTATTTTAATTTCAAGTTTTTATACCTAATTAATTCATAGCAAATTTATTTAAAAAAACGCTTTAAAATATTAAAAATAAGCTGACGTGTTCTGATGTGGCCATCCACTTTATCATACAACCTGGCCCTCACTTTTATGCAATATTTAATAAAATTATTTACAATCATGTAGGGGGGTGGGGTTAGTTTTTCCATTTTTAGACTTCTGGGATCCCACTGATTACGTATACAAAATTTGGTTGAGTTTGCTCAAATGGCCTAGATTTTTAATTTTTCGCCCCCTTTAATTTTGGGTCGATATGCACCAAAATCTAATCAATTCTTAATCTCAATTGACCAAAACTAACGAAATTTGGTTTCGATATTCACACTAGTTTTTGAGCTAGCTCGTCCACAAAAATTTGGTAACGCACAGACTAGCTAACAGAATAACAGACTAACTAACAGACATTTTGACAAAACAATTATTATCTCGAAAAATATAATTTTTTCGATGTTCATTTATTAGAGATTTTTTGTAGAGCGAAATGCCATGGTTTCGCTCAATTTTTTTAATCAAAATAGTTTCAGCCGTTTTTGAGATATTTCGAAAAAAAGAAGAAAAAAAAACACTTTTTTCATGCACGATTACAATAATTGACCATACCCTGTATGGTAAAGTAAAAATATAATTAAGCATCTTAAGTTAATATATTTGAAAATCAATTATACAATTTTAGCCATTTATTATGATTAGGATTTAAAAATCAAATTAAGAAACAAGATTATAATATCAATTTATTATTTTATTATATTATATAAATTTAAATATATTAATGTGTATATAGGAATCGTTTAATTTACCTAATATTTTATTACTTAAATACTTGAAAAATATTTAGGAAATTAAATTATTTGGACCTTCGTATTGGAAATGTGAATTTTATATAACCAGTGCAAGCTTTTTAATAGAATTGGGTTAAATACTGATGTAGTTGGTATAACTATTTTAAATTTAACTAAATATTAAAAATCAAAAATAAAATTAAATAAAAAGAAAGAAATGTATATATATATTTAAATGTAAAAGGATAATAAATAACATTCAGCATATTACCAAATTTAAATTCAAGTTATGTTAAAAAAAATCAATTATCTGAATGATATATACATAGTAATTACATTGATTTTTTAATTATTCATAGAACCCAGAAATATAGGAAGAAGATAAAAAGAACAAAGCATCCTGCAGCAGCTTTGACATACATAGATTTCGTATTTAAATATGTAGCATCCTTTTTATAGGTTTGAGATAATATGGAGAGATTTTGTGCCTTTGTATCCAAATCTGAAAACAAGTAAAGAAATTAATTAAAGGGTTGGTATTTTAAAATGATGATTTATTTAATTTTTCTTGGACTAGATAAAAAGGCTGAGAGATGAATTTGAAAACTCTTAAAAGTTTATATTTTAGTATATCCACCCGATCGCCAACCCAAAGGTCGAAAATAATTTTATTCTTCACTCCAGGATGCAACCACAATGAGGCCACGTCGAAAGACAATTATAAATTAAATTAGGGAACGAAGAAAATATTTTTATAATATAGACAAAAGGATCAGCCGGGATTCGAACCCGGGATCTTTTGCATGTGCGCTGCGATCCCTTTATAAGAGCTTTAGCTTGGGTTAAGGGATCAGGTGGCCGAGAGGATAAGAGCTAAGGCTCTTATAAAGGCATCGCAGCGCACATGCGAAGATCCCGGGTTCGAATCCCGGCTGATCCTTTTGTCTATAATATAAAAATCTTTTCTTCGTTCCCTAATTTATATTTTAGTTTTTGTATCGCCCAAGATTAATAAATAAAATGTGTAAAGGTATTTTAAAATAAAATATTTTTCATTTATTTTAGTTGCAAAGATTATCAAATGTTTATTTTAACATGATTATTTCAATTAATAAAAAATTTCGTGATATACCTGAAAGGACGGCTCCACGTTGTAAAACATCGTCTATATTTTGAACCATAATCCTTTGAACATCATGCAGTTCAGTATTGAGAGCTGAAAGGTTTCTCCTTGCACGAGAATCTGTAAAAATCTTTTTCGCTTTCTGTATATATGTATCTATAAAAAAAATAGTATTTAATATCTAGATGTTATAACCACTTTAATTTACATTGTATAAATTATATAAGGATAAGGATCTTTACGACAAGACTGGCATTTTGACCTTATCAAAGACAGAAAGTGGTCGTGCGTTTGGATGATTATAAATTTTAAGTAAGTGAATAAATGAATAATTATCGGCTAGTTTATAAATTGGAAGAACAGGCGCAAGCGCCTATTAATAATAAGAAGAAGAATTGAGGGAGTGAGGTGTTGGTTTATAGTGAAACATTATAAAAATTATAATTAAGGGGAGTTTTTGTGAAGTTTCACAGAATTCTTTTCTTGTATTTTGTTACTTATTTTTTGGAAGTAGTATTTTAATTAAAATATATATAAAAAAATCGAACCATGAATAAAAAGATAGTATAAATTATCTTCTTTTTTATATATGAATAAAAACATTAGATCAGAGCTTTCCTAAATTTTTTTCATTAGCAACCCCTTTTCGTCCGTTAAATTTTTACGCGACCCCAATGCTATGTAAGTACAAAATAATATACAAATTAAGCATTTATTAATAACAAATTAAATAAATTAAAATAAAACATTTCTTTGGTATACCTAGCTCTACACAATAAACAACGAAATGGTTTAATTATATAATCTTTTGACTGAATCTATTTTTTCTTTATTATTATTATATTTTCTCTATATATATTATATTATTACGTGTTCAGAGAATTTTAGTTTCTAAATTTTTCACGACCCTCACAATTATAATAGATACGTGACCCCTTTAAGGGTCGCGAACTACAGTTTTAAAAGCTCTGCTTTAAAATATAAAACAGAGTGGATATTGATAAGGCAGTCCAAAAAAAGAAGATAATTTATACTATCTTTTTATTCATGGTTTTATGAATAAAAAGTTGCCTTGTATTAATACTGCTTTTGTTTACATCCAAACATAGCATTTATGTGATCTTTTTAAAGTAAATATCTAAGTAAATTCGTCGGTCAATGATATATTTTATTGCAAAAAAAGAAACCTGCATGTTTCAAAAAGCTAATTTTTAGTTTTTTTTAACTTTATCTATTCAACTAATAGTAGTATAATTCAAGAGAAAGTGTCAAGATCTTAATTTTCCATAAGACTCTAAGAAAATGTTTACATTTTCAAAAATTTGCTCGCTAATGTGTGATTCAAACTTCACCAAAGCATAGATAGAGATTAAACTATTATAACAAATTAAGTTATAGTTATAATCTAATATTTTTTATTTAACATTGGCGGCGAAATGACCTTAAAAAAACAGCTAGTTTAGTGAATTTACAAGATTTGTAAAGTGATATCTCAAAAACGAAAATGATATATGTATTTGGCTTGTATTTGATAGTATCTTAGTTATCAATACTTGAAGTATTTGTATATCGATACTCAAAAAATTCCAAATTGTTCATCCCTGGTAGCTCATTTACTTGGGTAGGTTAATTCAATAATAATAAAAGCGATATGTGAGAACAATTTAATCAACCACTACTAGAAAGGCCCAGAATGAAGTGATGATATAATAAGAGATATTGTTCTCAAATATGAAGATGCAGCACAAGACCGAAACAGATGGAGGTCCATCATCCGTGAGGCTAAGAAAAATTAAGGGTTGTTGAGGACAAAAAAAAAATGGAGTTATGAAGCCATAAAGTAACTAAATTATATGGATAAAATTAATTAAAATCAAAATACATAATTACCAAATTCTATGAAGCTATACGGTCGAGTAACACTATTAACTTTTTTTCCATAAGTCGAATGAAATTCTTGAGCTAAATCTTCAAGATACGAAAAAGCCAATCTTTTTGAGTAATTTTTTTCGGCAAGAACTAAATAACATACTTCATGTTCAATTAAATAGCTGGATAAAAATAAAAATTAAAAATAAGCATAAAAGTACATTTTGATATCTCTATTCGAATTATATCTTTTTTTTTAATATATAGTAGCCACCGAGAGCTTATAGGGGGCCCCCGTGGTTGGATTTTATACCTGCCTCTCTTTCTTATTCGAAAATTAGTTAAAATATCTTATTCATCATCATCATTGAGTATACAGTCCTAAGACTGGTTTGATGCAACAATCCGTCTCCACTCGACTCTGTCCCCCGCCAGCTGTTTGACCTCTCTAAATGTCTGGCATCCCATATCCCCAATTATTTGGTTGAAATATACTAATCTGGGTCTTCCCCTTCCCCTTTTCTTTCCCACCTCCCCTCCAAGATATCCCTAAGCAGTCCCCCATGTCTCAGTGTGTGCCCCATCATCTGACCTCTTCTCTCTTCAGACTCTTCCACAAGGTTCTTCTTTCTCCGATTCTTCCAAGAACTTAACTAAAATATCTTATTATAATATATTATTAAATAAATGACCAATTCTTGTGTGTAGTTATATCGATATTTCTATAGAAACGGATTCTCGAAAACGGCAGTAACTATTTTGATGAAAATCACGGATTAGGGGTTTTGGGTCGAATCGATCTGTTATGGTCTCATCTTCGGGTAGCTTCAATGTGATTGGTTTTTTCAATAAAGTAATTATTCACAGGTGAGTCTGTCAATTTTTAATTATATATTTTTTTTTATTAATTATATTTGTTTTTTAATTTTAAAACTCACTAACAGTTCAAGCAGTCAGGTTGGGCTAGTGGTTAAAGTCTTCTAAGCAAGCTAGCGCGGGAGCAAATATTTGACCGGCTATAATCTGATTCCCTCTGGGGAAGGCAATGGGAAACCATCCCTGTGAAAAATTTCCCCAGGAAAAATTACAATTGAGAGGATATTCTCCATTTTAATTGAACACGAACAAATAATACAATATATAACTACGACGTTTCGATCGACTTATTCTGCGGTCGTTTATAAGTATGAACATCCAGTTCGATTCAAATTCAGTTAACCTAAAATCTATATTGTATTATTTGTTCGTGTTCAATAAATTATTATATTTAAATATGTGTGATTTAAATGAAATTTCAACGATAAAAAATAATAAATCAGTGAAATCGAAGCCTATAATACTACCTAAATACTTATATAGTAAACATGGTAAAAAATATGTATTTTTTATTTAATATTTAAAAAAATTTCTAAGGTCGCTATAGTTACAAATGAAATAAAAAAATAAATTCAATAATCTACTAAATTATTATTATTTAGTATTCTTTATTCACTACACGGGTTTTAATAAAAATTGTTTGTTTCAACAATCTAAATGAACTAATTTATAATATATGGCATTTTAAGAAAAATTCTTTGAAAAAAATAAATGTTTTGTTAATAAATACCAAAATTTGTATATAATCGTTCATGGTTCAGAATTTTTTTTATTTTTTGTTTAATTGATTTTGAGGGCCACTTAGGGACCCCCACTTGAGTTGATCCGCCACTGCGTATATGTTATATTATTTAAATTAATAAGTTGTTGTAGGGAAATAAGGACAATAGCTTATGCAAATATTTTTTATTTTATGCCAACGTTTCGTCAACTTTGTTGACTTACTCAGGGCTCAAACAAATTAACTTCTTTGCATATTTGTCATTTTATAAATATTCATTCTTAGCAAACACATATAGGCCAGTCATTGAACAGATTGAAAATATTTCCTATTTAAAATAACAGATTGAAAATAATCAAAACGTTGGCAAAAAATTAAATTTTATTATTTTTTTAATTCTATCAGCAAATAAAAATCGTTCTTTTTACCTATTTAAAATTTGAAAAAAAAGTAAAACAAAAAAAGCAACGCTCTATCCAGGTACAATTTAATTATATGGATATGAACATTTAGTACCTGGCCACCGAGCGATGCTCGGTAACTTTTTGTTTCAGTTAAAAGCTATATATTAATCCCCGAACCCCCTTCGCCCCCGGACTCCCCGCCACTTCACCCAACATCTACCTCCCCCCACACCCGCACATCTTCACCACAGTCACCTCCACCCACGCCCCCGAGCCCTCACCAAGTTTTCAAGCCTTCTAGTGCCCCACAGATTATGTGTTTATAGATATAGTTATATAAATAAATACCGTATAATTTTTTTTTTAATTAAATAACAATTTTTGAGTTCATCAATTAAATTGATAAATTCTAATATAGAAAAAATACGTTTGTTGGATTTAAAACTAGATTTTTAATCAATTAAATTTTTTTATAAATTTTATTAAACCAATTATTTTACATGAGTTAATGTATACATTGTATTTTAGCTTCAGCTCCGGAGATTATTTCTCCACCATCGAGTGTCCTTGATCATCTTTAGTCCTTGTTTTTAGTAAGAGGAAAAAACTAATTAAAGAAAAATACCTCTTTTCCGATAATTATTCTAATACCATATTGCGGAAATTAATCCATCCAATTAATTTCCCTTCTCCATTTCCCAATCAATCAATTAAATTTTTTTATTTTTTTTTTTTTAAATTTTATTAAACCAATTATTTTACATTAATTAATGTATACATTGTATTTTTGCTTCGATTCCGGAGATTACTTCTCCACCATCGAGTGTCCTTATTCATCTTTAGTCCTTGTTTTTAATAAGAGGAAAAATCTAATTAGATAAAAAAACCTCTTTTCCGATAATTATTTCAATTCCATTATTCCCCAATCAAGTCGATTGGTTTTAATTACCCTCAATCCTCATCCATCATCCCATCAATTAAATTTTTTTATAAATTTTATTAAAACAATTATTTTACATTAATTAATGTATACATTGTATTTTTGCTTCGATTCCGGAGATTACTTCTCCACCATCGAGTGTCCTTATTCATCTTTAGTCCTTGTTTTTAATAAGAGGAAAAATCTAATTAGATAAAAAAACCTCTTTTCCGATAATTATATCAATTGCATTATTCCCCAATCAAGTCGATTGGTTAACCTCATCCTCACCTCTTCAATCCATCCATCCATCTCATTCTCATCAATTAAATTGTCTAACTTTTAATATATATATAATAATATTTGTAATGATCTATTAGTGGAATTATAAATTAAAAAACCAATTAATAATTAAAAGGAAATTGAATAAAAATGAAATTATACATTTTTATCGAGAGAACCACCTGTGAATAATTATTTCAATTAACAAAAAACCCATCAAAAATAACTTAGCCGAAGATGAGACCTTGACAGATCGAATGTCCAACACAAACCCCCCCTAACCCGTGAATTTCATCCAAATCGTTAGAGCCGTTTTGGAGAACCCGATTGGTTATATATATACAATTTTTGCTCGTTTAATATAATAAGATAAGATATAAAAGATTAAATTGTAAAAAAATGAAAAATTTTAAAGTGACTTTTTTAAGTCTGAGGCCCTCTTCAGATGCCGGGCCCCGGGGCTACAACCCCCTTACTCTCGGCGCCTATGGATATATAGATATATAAAATCGAAAATTAAATTAATGCTTATTATTATATTAATTTAACTTACTGAAATAAATAAGGTCCGGTTTCAATAGTACATCTGGGAGGACTTTGTACGCCAAGTTTTCGAAATAACATTTTCGCTTGATTCTGATAATCAAGAATACTTTTTCCTGACTACAAAAAATATATATATAAAATTAATATAGTTTATAATAGAAATGGGAGGGTAAAATTCGTTTGACAAGTACCTGTTCATCTTCTTGTAAAGTTGCTGCCAAAGGAAGACCGTCAGCAATCCTTGCTATCATTGTCATTAGTACCATTGTGATGTGTATTTATTAAATTAAAATTGGAACAATTAGATATAATTTTAACTCATCAGTTTTATTAAATAAATTTAATACTAGAAAAATGTTGGTGAATAATATATACACGTCATAAGATTACAATCAAGAATTAAAGCATCATTTGATGTGAAGGTAGTAATCTTGTATTACTAAAATTTTACGAATATGACAACACAATACGATAAAAAAACACTGAAAATATTGAGATTCTGAGTTATTAATTGAAAGTAATGGAAGGCAGCCCAGGGGTAGTGAGGAAAGGAAAAATTCAACACATATCCAAATAAGGTGTAATTTATTGGATTCTTTCCTCTTTTCCTTTCAAACCGACGTTTCGGAGGATTCTTCCCTCCATCTTCAGCGTTTCAAAAGGGATCAATGAAGGAAACAAATCAAATGCTTCCAAAGGAAAGGAGGAAGGAATAAGGAATCCAATAAATTACACCTTATTTGGATATAAATTTATAATTTTCTCATTAATATATCAAAGAATAGGGGGTCAGATAGGCTAGGCGGTAGCGTGACAGCGAGCTAACCAGGGGACCCGGGTTCAAATCCGACTCGAGGCATCCAGCTAAAATCTGACCCCCGGGGTAGAGACAAATTTAAAAAAATATAACTAGTATCGTAATTAGGCTTATGGCTAGAAAGGCCGAAAAGCCAAAAAAAAAAAAAAAAAAAAAAATATCAAAGAATAATTAACATATTAACGAGAATTGTTTTTGAACGCGCTTTTTAAACAAAATATATATCGCGAGACTATTGATGCTGTTTAGGGCTATTGGAGTCTGCTGAGTCTTAAGTCTGGACCAAGAGAGAATGAAAAAGATGTGATCCATTTAGCTATAATCCAGCATCATTTCGTGTTTAGTCCGCATGACGCTTTTTATATCAAACATTGATATGGATCACAGAGGTGATCCATATATCAGGATTTGACAAAAATCATATGCATTGGATTCGCGATCGAATCAAATACAGGAAACTTATGATTATTTAGATATGTGTTAATTTTTTCTTTCCTCACTACCCCTGGGCTCCTTCCATTACTTTCAATTAAAAGTTTTACCAGACCGTCCCTCTCCAGAGAAAATTTCGTGGAAATAAATTCTGAGGTATATTTTGAGCTCTTTTGAGTATAAAAATATGAATGTTCTTCTGGAGCTCAAAGTTTTAGGACTCTGGAGAGTGTGCATTTTTCCTGCAGCACTCTGCAAACCTGACATTAAAAAATTTGAGATGTTTGATTTTTTTTATAATGTAATTTTTGTTTTGAGTAGTTTTAAATATAAATATATATGCTTGTTTTACATTTTTTCTATTAGTTTGGCAATAAAAAATCATTTTCAATCATAATTTCTTTAATCATAAGTTTCCTGTATTTGATTCAATCGCGAATCGAATGCAGATGATTTTTCTTAAATATTAAGTGAAAATAATATCCGAATTTATATATATTTCTAACTTGAAATAGTGAAGTTAATTTTCTCATTAAAATATCAAAGAATAATTAACACATTAACGTGAATTGTTTTGATCGCGTTTTTTAAAGAAGATATATATACCTCTATATCGCGAGACTACTCATCTGCTGGTTGAAGCTGTCTGCTGAGTCTTAAGTCTGGACCAAGAGAATGAAAAAGATATGATCCATTTAGCTATAGTCCAGCATCAGTTTCGCGTAATGTCTGTTAGTCTGGTTGTCTGTGAGTTATCAAATTTTTATGGACGAGGTAGCTCAAAAACTAGTGTGAATATCAAAACCAAATTTCACACGTACTTTTGGTCCATTGAGATTAAGAGCTGATTAGATTTTGGTGCATATCTACCCAAAATTAAAGGGGGTGGAGGGGGGTTAAAAATTAAAAATCTAGGACATTTGAACAAACTCAACCAAATTTTGTATACATAATCAGTGGGACCCCAGAAGTCTTAAAATGGAAAAACTAGCCCCCTCCCCTACATGATTATAAATAATTTTATTAAATCTATATACATAAAATTAAGGTTTTGTCTGTACACATTGGTCCAAATCACGCCAAATTTTGGTTGCACACGTTTCAAGCAAAGTTATGAACGAAAACACCCTCAACAAAATTCCTGTCTGTAAGTCTGTATGTCTGTCTGTCTGTATGTATGTCTGTCTGTTTCAGTGGTTTCCGCGAAAAGTTGCTCACGATTCACGTCAAAACGGCTGAAGGGATTATTATGAAATTTCATATTTGTATCAGAGGTCTTATAACTTACGTTTTTAGCTATATAACGTTTTGATATTTTGACCCCAAAAGGGGGTTTGGGGGGGGGTGCACGAATGAAAATTATCAAATAACTCTTAAACTATTAACTCTACGGGAAATTTTATAATGAGCAAAGTTGTAGGGGATGTGATTTCTGACAACTTTTGTTTAAAAAAATTCCCCCCAAAAACCACCCAAAAAGGGGGGGAAGGAGAAAAATATATAAATTCTTGCCCTTGGAGCAAACTCAACCAAATTTTGTATACATAATCTGTAGGCCTCTAGGGAGCTAGAAATAAAAAAACTAACCACCCAAAATGGGGGGGGGGGGTGAAAAAATGAAAAAACTTGCTCTTGGACCAAACTCAACCAAATTTTGTATACATAATCTGTGGGTCACTAGAAGGCTATAAATGCAAAAACTGGGTGTGGGGGTGCAATGGGAGTGGGGTGAGGAGTGAGGCGGAGTAGGGTGGGGGTGAAGGGGGTGGTGCGGGGTGGAGTTCAGGGGCATAGCGGGGGTGGGGTCCAGGGGGCTAGACGGCGGTGTGGTGCGCAGGGTTGGGCGGCACGGGGTGGATGGGATGCGCGATCCGAGGTGGGTGGGGTGCGGGTTGTGGTGTGGGGGCGGGGTTGGGACGGGTGCGGGGTGGGGTGCGGGGGGTTATGGTGGGGAATGGAGTGTTGGGGTGGTGTGTAATAGCTAGTATTAAATATAAGTGAGGGGCCAGGTTGTATGGTAAAGTCAAGTGGATGGCCACATCAGAACACGTCAGCTTATTTAATATCTAGAGGACCGTGTTTTAGTCCCAGTTACTATTATTACTAAGTATTTTTATTTTATTTTATTTTTGGTCTAAAAGTTTGGCATATAATTAAAATTAATTTGGAAATAAAAAAAAAGTTTATAATATGTATGAAACGGATCAAATTTTTTCTAATTGATAATAATTATTATCAATTATTGATCTAATAAAATAAATTTAAATCTAAAAGTTTGAAAAATTTGACAGAATTGAATTTTTTAGATAAAATCAGAGAGAGATTTAATTGTGAATATATAACTTCCTCTAATATATGATACCTATCATTAAATTTGACAATCAATCAGTAATTTTTTCAATGGACAAAGAATAAAAGTTCCAATTATATTTTTCAGTTTAGTTTAGGATTTCAAATTTTTAAAATTCCGCTCAAAACATTTCAGTTCAAGAAATTTAAAAACCCGCTTAAATTATTTTGAGTTTGCGCATGCACAAATAGTTTCTGTTATTTCCCACCAGAGGTCTAATTTCGAAAAGCAGACAGCAGATTTTATTTGTCACGTGTTTATATTAAACTCTTATATACCTTTAATATTTTGTAATCAAGTTTCTTCAATTAAAAAAATAATTACAATCAAGTGATTCTTTAAAAGGTAGGTGTTTTATTTTTATGTACAGATTGTGTTTTTATTAATTTTAAATGTAATTTACATTTTTGGTTGTTTTTTTACAGATGACGAAAATAAAAAAAAGAAATAAAGATGAAACGGTTTCCTCAAAGAAAATTGAAAAAAATAAAAGTCCAAAAGATATTGGTTTTTCTGGAGATATAATAAAATTTGGCGATGATAATGATGAATCTAAAGTCACTGTTAATGTAACCGAACCATTAATAATTAAACATAATTCCAAACGACCTTTACTTTCTCATTTTAACATCGATAAAAACAAACGTGTGGATAATTTAAAGAAGAATTCCGAATATTGTGGAAGAGCTCCTGTGGATAAAGAAAAATTAGAATATTATAGTCGTGGAAAAGGAGTTGAACTTGGCCAAATTGATCATAGAATATATAGACAACAATTAGGTCATTCGGAGAAATTGCTTAAATTTTCCTTTGAGCAAGCCACGAGGTCAGAACTTTTGTTAACCCAAGAGGCTGGCTATTTAATACCTGATGAGGGCGAAGTCACTAGTCAATATTCCCAAAGAGAAATTGCAGAAAATGTGGATATTACCAGCGCGACCAAACATTTTGATTTGGACCTCAATTTTGGACCATATAGGTATATATAATAAATATCATATTTCTCTGCTATCTATCTGCTTGTTTCAAATAAACAAATAACTATATTAAGAATTGAAATTCTATTAAAATCACACAATTATTATTTTGATTATTTATGTCCATCGATTAAATTAATAAGTTGTAGGGAAATAAGGACAATAGCTTATGAGTCAATCCATTTCAAATCGCCCAATTTAAATAAAATTTGTTGCTCATGATTTTATATTTTTCTGATTTTTTTGTGTACCACTACTAGCCAATCCTGTGCATGTTTGACAAATCTGCCAACACTGTCGGGTTTTGTATATATTTTATCATAGAAATTT
Organism: Forficula auricularia; assembly: GCA_024734495.1. Taxonomy (NCBI): domain Eukaryota; kingdom Metazoa; phylum Arthropoda; class Insecta; order Dermaptera; family Forficulidae; genus Forficula; species Forficula auricularia. Next base: position 6,271,962 of record JALMQS010000061.1, read on the forward strand.
CAGATAAAGTACATTATAAAGGGAGATTTATAAAACAAAAAGTTCTTAATAAGCGATTGAAAGCTGTTGCGATAATGACTGAAGCAAAAAAACGTCAAAAAACTACTAAAGTTAACACACTTTTTGGGTTAAATAAATGCCTTGTTGCCAGCTTGTTTTTAGTCTAAATTTTTCATTATTTATTCATTATTATCTCAGAAACTGTGTTGTAACTATGAATTAAAATTTTCTTAAAAAATATATTAGTTCTTGTTTAATTTTTTGAAACACTGTGGTAAGAAGAGTTTCTTAATTATAATTAAATATGTATGTAAACTTTCCGATATCCCGTATAGTGCAATGTATAAGAGTCTGAAAAACTATGTTTGGAATTTAATATCTCCGGAACTATATTGTTCATAAATTTCGTTTTGCCACCAATCGATGCAGAAGTATTTAAATAATAATCTTATTAGTAATGAAGCTGTTGAAGCTTTTATTTTTGTGATTAATTTAATTAAAATTTGAATTTTAAAATAATAATCTGTCTAAATTTCAAAAAAATCCTAAGAAAACCCATATGGTGAAACAACTACTTAAGTAAATTACATTTTATGTATAGGTACTTATTTACACATCAGGCATAAGAAAGCAATTTTTGATTTCTTTCTTTTAGATTTTTAAGCTTAATAATTATTTTATTATTATATTAAAGCTATCTATATAATAATTATGCAATTGGATGTTGATGAAAGCAGTCCACGGTGGTTGTAAAAAAATAAGACTATAGAGGTTTTATTATTTTACATTTATTTGTTAAACCGACGTTTCGGAGATTTATTCTCTCCTTCTTCAGGGTAAACAAAAAGTCAATGAAAGTAGTTCAAAACATAATTACTTTCTGTCTCCTTTGACAATGCCAAAAAACGTTATAAAATTTTTTTTCATCTCGAATAGAAAATAAAGTAACAAGCAATTGATGATCAATATGTTAAATAATAATTATTTTTTTCTTTTTAGATTTAATTATTCTCGAAATGGTCGACATCTTCTCTTGGGAGGCCGCAAAGGCCATGTGGCTGCTTTTGATTGGGTTGGAAAGAAACTCTCCTGTGAGATCAACGTAATGGAAGAAGTTTTTGATGTCAGGTTGTTATCTTTATCACTTTATATAGTTTTTAATTTAAGAATGTCAAAACTTAACAAATCTAAATATATTTATTAAACTTGTATCATTTCTTATGTAAATTAAATACTCATATGAAATATATAGCTATAGTGAACATGGAGTTGTCGATTGGGTACCTTAGCCATCACAATCTCAGTCATGTTATTTTCATCCTTAATTAAGGTGACCTAAAAGTGGATAGTGGTAGCTACAGCCCTTATTTCTAGAATTCGATTATTTATTCAACATGATTGAGCATCCCTTTTCATTTATAGACTTACTCCTTAAAATTAGTAACTCGTTTTATGATATTCTTCAGGTTTGGGTTGCCTCCTCCATCGTGAAAAGAAAAAGAAAAGGGGTTTTTATGGGCTGTGTTGGAGTTGAAGGTATCTGCCACATCAGGTCTTAAACAGCTGAAGGTTATAAGTTGCCGGGAAGACGGTGGCTGGAAGTTAGTTCCAGTCTCTGGAGGTCATAGGGATAAAAGAGTTGGCGAAAGCGTTGGTTCGGCTTTTATCCAATTTGACAGCGAAGGGGTGCTGAACTTTTGAAAACCGCGTGTTTCTAGCAAAGAAGGCTCTAGGGGGGGGGGATAATTGATTTCAGCTCTACTGAACAGACACCATGATAGTATCTGTAGTACAGGGAAAGGACAGAAACGGTTCTTAGGCGAGCCAGGGAGTCGAGTGGATTTGTTAGGGCCGGGTCTCCTTTTAGTTTAATTGCTCGTTTCTGAATTGCATCCAGTGTGGTAAGAGAATGCTTGGAGGCCACACTCCACAGATGAGAGCCATATTCGAGTCAGGGACGAATTTGAGCTTTATACAGTATAAGAAGTTGACTGGGAGTATAATAGCGTCTAGACCTAAATAGGAGACCAAGCTTCCGCATTGCAGCTTTAGCAGTGGTTGAGTTATGGTCATTCCAAGAAAGGTCAGACCCTAGAGTGACGCCTAGCATTGGAATTTTATCAATGAATTTCAGTGAGTTAGAATCGAATGATATATTTTAGGGGCTTCTATCGACGCGCCTAGAAATAAGGCAACACTGAGTTTTCACTTAATTCAAGTTAACTAAGTTTTGGGATCCCCAGTTTTTAAGTCTGCATAATTTTAAGCTAATTGAGGAATCTAAATATGTTACGGAGATGATAGTACCCTCCATCCATGCAAAATTATCGCACAAACATTGCTTCGCCCATAAAGAGAAATCAACAACTCTGCTACTCTCGGCAAAACAAAATCTTTTCAATTGCTTCATTCAGATTTAAGCAGACTTAAAAATTGGGGATCTCATGACTTGGTGTACTTATATGCAGGTAAAGCACAATGTCATCTAATATCTAGCCGCATAGATAGGGACCTTCCTGACATTTCCTTTGATTCGAGCTCATTGGAATTTTGTGACAAAATATCAATGTTGGGTGTCACCCTGGGTTCTGAGCTTTCTTGGAACGAACACATTATTTCTATAGCAATAGTTGGCTAACAAATGATGAATTCTCCTTATAGAATGCATTTCAGACGATTTTATCATTCCATTTGTTTTATCTAATAAATTTCCTTAAACAAATAAGATTCTTCGACCATAATGGATTCTGAAAATGAAATTTGTCTTTGTTATGGTACCACATTTTATACTTTTTGTTTTCTATATCCCTTTGGTAAATTAAAAAAAAATATTTAGATACGTATTTCCATTAGCGATATTCATATTGATTTATGTGAATTTTATTATTTCAGAATTCTTATTATCTTTTTTTTTTATTCTAGTTGGCTACACAATCATCTAATGTTCGCAGTGGCTCAGAAAAAGTGGCTTTATTTGTATGATAATCAAGGCGTAGAGATGCACTGTATAAAACATTTCGCTCATGTTCTCCGGATGGAATTTCTTCCTTATCATTTTCTTTTAGCAACTTCCAGTAAATATTCATTTTATATAAACAACTTATTAATTTAATTGTAACTTCATTGATAAATTATTTCTTTTTAGAGTGAATATGGATATCTTGGCTGGCTTGATGTTTCCATTGGAAAATTAGTAGCCATGCACCGATCTCGTTTAGGTCGTCTCTCAGTTATGACACAGAATCCATACAATGCAATAATTTGTCTTGGACATCCTAAAGGTACAAGTTAAAATTCATATTATACAAGACTTGCATGAATGATTTTTTTATACTTTATCCAATGCGAAGCATTATCTAATACTAGAGGAATAACCTTATTGCATTCCATTTTTGATGTTTTGACTATTAATGGCAGCCTCTACTGAAAACGTGGAAGAATCGACTTAAAATCAAAAAGACTAAATTCTTTTTTGGTAAACAACTCAAGCTTGACAAAGCTTTGAATGTAATTGAAATTAAAAATAATATTAATATACACAGCTTCTTTCGTAGACCCTTTTAAATTCTGAAGAAGGAGGTAGGAACCTTTGAATTGTCGGATTTTTTAAGAGAATAAAATTGATATTCTAATAAATTATTTTATAGAAAAATACCCTCAATTCCCTAATTTTTATATATAATAATATTTGTAATGATCTTTTTCTGGAATTTTAAATTGAAAAACCAATTAATTATTAAAAGAAAATTGAATAAAAATGTAATTATACATTTTATCGAGACAACCACATGTGAATAATTATTTCAATTAACAAAAAACCGATCAAAAACAACTTAGCCGAAGATGAGACCGTGTCAGATCGAATTGTCAACCCAAAAACCCCCTAACCTGTGAATTTCATCCAAATCGTTGGAGTCGTTTTCGAGAAACCGATTCTATATATACCGGGTGAGTTTTTTATCTTGAGACAGTCTTATAACTCAAAAACAGTCAATTATATGAATAAAAGTTTCAAATAAAAGTTTATTTATATCGAGGGGGAAACTAAACTACGCTATTGTTTGTCGACCTAGAACAAGCTTTCAAGGGTATTTCAAGGTCAAGTTCTGTTTTTTAAATGGAAACATATATATTTCTTTACAGATCCTTAATCTTCAAAAAAAACTGAACACCTTTTATAAGAACTATTTTTTTATCCCACATCAAATAAACAAAATATTAAATCAATTAGATCTCATAAAAAATTTCTAATAATTATTTTTAACAATTATTCAACTAATAATGATCAAATAAATAATTATTAACTGGAAAAGTCACAACAATGAAAATAAGTGTTTATAATGTTCTTAAAACTTCATTAAATACACAGATTTCAGAGATTATTTTCTACTTAATGGAACTAGGAATTACTTAAAATTCTTGAGTTTAAAAAAGTTTATTTCTCGTGTCAATCCAGTAGATAGTTAAATTGTATTTTCATAATAAAAATGGACTATTTTTTGTTGAAGACAGAATTGAAATGGTCTTAATTTATGGTGCATGTGGAAGAAGTGTTATGAAGCTGCCATTGAAATGGATGCCCTGCGTTTTCCTGATAGGAATACACCCTCGCAAGCTTCATTTTATCGTGTTAAAATAAACAGGAAGTGTAAAGGCTACGCAGAAACTACAAAAGGCCAAATAATGAAATCGGAACTGGAATTCATCCAGAAGACTTGGGGTACACTCTTGAATGTCACAGAACAGTGTCGAAAAATTATTAAATTATTAATTATTATTAAATTATTTATTTAATAATTAAATATTTGATCATTATTTTTTTGTTAATTAAGTTGAATAATTGTTAAAAATAATTATTATAAATTTTTTGTGAGATCTAATTGATTTAATATTTTGTTTATTTGATGTCGGATAAAAAAATAGTGCATATGAAAGTTGTTCAGTTTTTTTTGAAGATTAAGGATCTGTAAAGATATATATCTATGTTTCCATTTAAAAAACAGAACTTAACCTTGAAATACCCTTGAAAGCTTGTTCTAGGTCGACAAACAATAGCGTAGTTTAGTTTCCCCTTCGATATAAATTAACTTTTATTTGAAACTTTTTTTCATATATTGCACTCTTTTTGAATTATAAGACTGTCTCAAGATAAAAAACTCAGCCGGTATATATTTTTGTCATTTAAATTTCTACATCTAAATATTTTATACAACTAAAATTATTTTGATAAAAATAGCTCTTTTTATCATTAGTACCTGGAACATATATATACAAGAATTGTTCGTTTAATATAATAAGATAAAAAAATTTTTAAGCATGAAATTATTATTATTTTTAAATTTCTATAAACACATTTTTAATTACTTTAAATCTGGAAGATAGAAGAATTTAATTAAACTATATTTTTTGTCCTTTATTTTTTAATTGATTAAATGGACGTTTTAGACTTGAAGAAGTCCATGTGAAGAGTCCATCCTCATCACAATATCAATTTTTAAACAACAGAGAATTTTAAAAATTGATATTGTGCTGAGAACGAAGAATTGAAGGGATCGAATTGTTCAAAATCGATTAAAAAATTAAGGTCACAAAAAATATAGTTTATAATTTCTTCCATTTTTCCGATTTAAAATAAATAAAAAAATAATTTTAAATAAATATGTTTTTTCTTGAATCTTTTTTTTGTATTTATTGTTATAAAGATTATTTTTATTAATTAATATACTTAACAATGATTTCTAGGAGTTGTCTCAATGTGGAGTCCAAATGTAGCAGAGCCAGTGGCAAAAGTATTATGCCATCATCATCCGATTACGGGCCTAGCAGTCGATCCTTATGGACAGTAAGGAATTATTATTTTTTCTTTTTATTTCAATTCCTATTTAATTTCTTCTTAAATGATTAATGAAAAATTAAAATTATGCTTTCTTTAGATATATGGTAACATCAGCCGCTGATCGAAGCTTAAAAATATGGGATGTGAGACAACTGAGCGAACCTATACAAAATATGAAACTTAAATCAGTCGCATCACAATTACAATTCAGCCAAAGGGGTTGTTTAGGTGTAGGAATGGGAAATGTTGTTGAGGTACTTATTATTCTATTTTATTATTTCAAAATGTATTAAGGTAGTTGTTTTGCGACAAATCTAGCAAAAAGTTAATGTTAGACTATATAGAACAGACAATAAGGATTCATAATTCATAAGCCCAAAACTTTTTAATGTTTATTTACCACTACTAGCCAATCCCGTGCTCGTTTGACAAATCTGGCACCATTGTAAGAGATTGAATATTTTTATATTAAAATGACAGATAAAATACATTTTAAAAGTTAAAAAATTTCTATAAAAATCTTTTTGTTATTTTTTAACAAATGTAATCAACGCCTACACGTTACACCTTATGAAAATTATAATTTTGAAAAAATCAAGCGCATGCACGCTTTATACATCTTTCGCTGGTTAAATAAATACGCTGTTGCCAAATTGTTTTTAGTGTAAATTTTTTATACATTTTTCATTATTTATTCATTATTATCTCAGAAACTGTGTTGTAACTATGAATCAAAATTGTCTTAAAATATGTATTGGTTATTGTTTAATGTTGGTTTAATTTTTTATAAAAATTTTATGAAGGGTTTCTTAATTATAATTAAATATGTATGTAAATTTTCCTATATCCCGTATAGTGCAATGTATAAGGGGCTGAAAAACTATTTTTGAAATTTAATATCTCCGGAACTATATTGTTCATAAATTTCGTTTTGCCACTAATCGATGCAGAAGTATTTAAATAATAATCTGTCTAAATTTTATTTGAAATTTGCATATAAATTTGCATACATATTTAATTATAATTAAGAAACCCTTCTTACCATTTTTATAAAAACCTAAACCAACATTAAACAATAACCAATACATATTTTAAGACAATTTTGATTCATAGTTACAACACAATTTCTGAGATAATAAGGAATAAATAATGAAAAATGTATAAAAAAAAATTTACACTAAAAACAATTTGGCAACAGCGCATTTATTTAACCAGCGAAAGATGCATTCGCTAGATTTTTTCAAAATTATCATTTTCATAAGGTGTAACGTAGGCGTTGATTAATTTGTTAAAAAATAACAAAACGATTTTTATAGAAATTTAAAATGTATTTTATCTGTTATTTTAATATAAAAATATTCAATCTCTAAGAATGGTGCCAAATTTGTCAAACGAGCACAAGATTTGCTAGAATTGGTACATAAACAGCAAAAAGTTTTGGGGTTATGAATTATGAATCCTTATTGTCTATATACTCTAGCATTATAACTTTTTTGCTAGTATTGTCGCGAAACAACTACCTTAAATTCATATAAAATTAATTTTCATATATTATATAAAATAAAAATGGTTTTATTTAAATTTCATCCTTTTTTCTTATTGGAACTTGATTGGAGGATGGCAAAAAAAATTGAATCACCAAAGTTTGTTTAAACTATTTTTGATTATATTTTCGATTTCTGGATCAAATTGCCTACTACTTCAAAATTTCAAATGGGAATATGGTTACTATGAATTGATCTTTCAAAAAGTAACAGCTTTTATAGGAAAAACAAATTTGATTATACCTATTATTTTTTCTGTAAAATAAGGCTTAGGATCTCAAAAATATTACTTCAATTAAATAGTGTACTAATAATTATTTTTAACTATTTCATTATTATTAATCGATTAAAATAGTTTATTTTTGAAGCCTTTATGATCATGTTAAAGATGTGAAAGATTTATCCGGGTTAGGCTGTTCACAGTGAAAATGGAAAATAAATTGTCGTTATATCTTATATCATCTCTTGAAAATTGCTTCAAAATTAGATGCCGAAACCTCGAGAATAAACTAAAAACATGTCAATTTATTTTTTTCACCATGAATACTTGTCTAACTTAGAAAAATCTTTCAAATCATCAACCTAATCAAGATATCAAAAAGAAAATAACATATACTATATTTTTCATTGAAATAATGTTTTTGTGATCCTAAGTCAAATTTTTTATTTAAAAATGGTTAGTACAATCAAATTTTTTTCTATAAAACCTGTTTTTTGAAGATTTTTATCTAACGATACTAACCTATTTTACTTACATTTACATTTGAAATTTCGAAGTTATATCCTATTGAACATAATTTCGGTTTCTTTCAGAAATCAAAAATGTCATAAGAAAATAATTTAAACAAGCTATGGTGATTAAATTTTGTTTGCACCTTCCATTCACATGTAATAAGAAATTAATTGGCTAGAATGGCTGAGTGTGATACACCCTGTATTATGTAAATGCCAAAACTTTAACAAAAATTCATTAATTATTGACTAACATATTTTGATTAATTCATTTTGTTAACAGGTCTTCAAAGATATGACTCATAATCCTTCCAGTAAGGCCTATCTTTGTCACCAAATGCCTGTAGGAGTAAATGTAAATGATCTACAATTTTGTCCCTATGAGGATGTTTTGGGAGTAGGCCATTTCCGTGGATTTACCAGTTGTCTTGTGCCAGGTAAATATATTTTATTTGCACTAATTTAACTATTAATTCCTTATTTTTATCATTCACTATGTTTTTTGTGATATTTAAAGTTCAATTCCATTATAGATTTCCTCTTGAAAATAAAATATTAGTGTTTTTCCATTAAAGTTCTTGATCTGCCACTATCCAAAAAGTTCGAGTCTCTTTTGGACAACAATTTTCATCTATTCAAACATATTTAGAGAAAGACACTTCACTTTGTAACACTAATAGATAGATAGATAGATTTTATTTTGCTCTGATAATATGTGCCCTAATTCGGATAGCCTGTCCCTATTTATTTCTTAGTAATATTTAAAATTGACAATGACTAAATTATTTAATTAAATTAATAAAAAATGTATTTCTAATTACTTTCGCCCGATTACTATGCTAGCATAGTTGAAATTTGGTTTATGAAATAGGACGCTAGTGTTTCCACTTAATTTCGCCTAATTTTTAATTGAATATTTCATTTTTTTAGGAAGCGGTGAGCCTAATTTTGATGCACTAGAAGTTAATCCTTATCAAAACAAAGCACAAAGAAGGGAAAACGAAGTTAAATCTCTTTTGCATAAGGTAAATGTTTTTGTTTTTTAGAAGGAAAATTAAAAATTAAATTTTTTAAAATCATTATTTTTGATTTTTCGAGATTTATGGTATAGGTGCAACCAGGTAAAGAAATGAAATAAAATTCTTTCTCTTAGCTGACTTCATTTATAAACCAAACCCTTATACAAGTTTTACTCAATGCTGGGCAGTTTCTTCACTCTGGGGAACTATTTACTAGTAGTTCTCTTAAGGAATGAGTGCAAATAGTAGAGTTACAAGTTACTGTAACTGGTTATCACGTGATAAGTTTATTTTAATATATTTCGATTGCATTATCTGAACAGCACACACCAAAGATATATTTTGGCAATTCTCTCGCTTTTTTTTTCAATTTCTTTAATCAATTTATTCAAACACTAATTTATTCTTTTCAACAATTTCAACTTCTATAAAAGTAATATTAATTCGAATTGTAACAAAATTAAAAACATTTGTTTTAACCTTTATGAGATATCCGAATTGTTTGAAATCTTACGAAATTAAATCCATTGTCTATTACTGTGGATAATACTGATTCACTTTTAAGACCAAATTCGCTAAATATCTCAGATAGAGCTTTAAAGAAAATTAAAAGAACTAGTAGCTTTATAGCTATAGTACTCCAAAAAAATAACCGAGTACAAGTTCTAGTTCCTTTCATTTTGAGGAACTAGTTACAGTGCCATCAAAAGCAGGAAGATTGGATATCTGGGCCACTTTTTAAGAGCAGATAAGTACGATCTTCTCCAACTTATACTCAAGGGGAAAAATGATGGTCGTCGCGGAAGAAAGCCACTCTCCTGGTTGCAGAATATCAGGAACGCGGGAGATCTCTTTCACATGGCGGGTAGGGAAGCATTCGCAAGAGGGGTCAAAAACGTTTTAGGGACCGAACATATCACTTGAGGAAGAATAAGTTACAGTTCAAGGTCCAAAAAGTGATGGCCTCACGTACGCCGTTAGAGTACTTGTAATCAACCACTGCCCAGCCATAGTTACACCCACAATTAAAATTTAAAAATTGCTCATTTCCAAAATATAAATTAATTTTCATTAAATATATTTTCTTATTTTTTTATTTTCAGATTCAACCTGAACTTATTTCTCTAGATCCAGATAATGTGTCTGCGATTAATATTCCTTCATTGAAAGAAAAAATAGAAGAAAAAACGAAACTTTTGGTAATTATTTTAAATACATTTATTTATTTTGTATTATTTTTTTTAATATTCATCTTTTTTTTAGTTCCTTCCAACTCCGAAAATTGATTTTACCCCAAGGAAAAAAGCAGGAAAAAGTAAAGGATCCGTTAAAGCAGCTCACAGAAGAAAAATCGTTAAAGAGCAATTCAAAACGGTTCGTATCCATTCTTTATATTTAATCATCATCTCATAAAATTACTTACTTTTGGATCGATTATAATGCTTGTGATTTTTCTAGCAATTCCGTCAACAAATTGATAAAAAACAAATAGAAAAAGAATTAAGGGCTTTAGCTGAAAATCCTGAAGAAACCGAACGGAAAAAGGACAATAAACCTCAATTTATTGTGAAATCTCTCAACAGATTTAAGATTAACTCTTCGAGAAAAAAGATTGACATTTTAGAGCCCTCCATAAATGAAAATCCGAATCATGATGAGTTGTCTGCTAAGAGGGCACAAATGTCTTTTTTTTAAATTTAACAAAATTGGTTTATTTTGAATAAATAAATTTATTCCTCGACCCACATAGAGACACAAGTCTCGGAGGGCTACGTCATTCATCAATACAAATATAATTACAACAAATTACAAAGCATCAATACAATTACTATAAATTAATAAAAAAAAAATTTATGCTCATTATCAAATAACATGATCATAGATTTCCATCAAAAAACAAAAAATAATTTAAAAATTCTTCACAAAAACCCGATACCAGGAGCAAACGACGCATTAGCATCCCTGCATTTACCATAAGTTGATACGGAAATCTGGTCAAAACCTTAGAAATCGTGGTATAACCTCTCTCTACCTCCGCTAATCTCTGTTTTTGAGAACTAAATAAAATTTTGTACAACTCTAGGATATTAAGAGGACTTGACAAAATTTATAATTGACTTAATCATAGGGGGCAGAGGACTATAATCCCAGCTAGTAATAGACTTGACTGATATGAAGTAAAATGATAAAAAAAATACGTCCATATTCATTAAGATTTTCAATTATAAGGTGGCACTTAAACAGTCCCACTATGCCAAAAGGGTTCATAAATGGTATTTATTAAAGCATAACTTTTTCCAAGACAAATGATGAAAATGATGTGCTAACTTCATTTGTTTTTGTGCTACAAAGCGCACATCGTCTACGAGTAGAAAGTTCTGGTTGATGTTTTGATTCCTTCTTACTTCTAATGAAACGGTTGGTTTGGATTTGCTTATTTGTATTGATGGGGACTTAGATACACTTTAGGGACATTTTTTACCATGTCTTAAAGAGTTTAAAAGTAAATCAATCTAATTACTATTTATTATATAAGTTATATTTTTTTATTATCAATTATGTAGTAAATAAATTTAATAAATAATTATCTATATTATTATTATGTAAATATATACATATAACTTGTAAATAATAAATTTTTACTTTAACATAAATTATTAAATGAGAAATTCTTTATATTTATACTAGCTGGGACGCCCGCATTGTTTTTTTTTTTTATGAAAATGATGAGAGAAGGAGTTACACCAAAAAGGTGCAACCCTTAAAAGGCCTGGGTTGGCCCCTCCATCGTGAAAAGAAGAAGAAAGAATTTTATGGCCGGGACAGGGGTCGAAAGTATCTGTGGATACGGGTCTTGAATAGCTGAAGGTTATAAGTCGCGGGAAAGAAGGTGGCAGGGAGCGAGTTCCAGTCTCTGGAGGTCATTCCATGTCAACTCAACACACCCATTTTACCTCACCACTTTAGATTTTCTTGAAATTTGGTACACTGATATGCTGTGCTAATATGAATAAAAATACAAAATTTCAAATTTTTATCTTGAATAGTTTTTTTATACGGCCTTGTGAAGTTTTCAAAAATCGCAAAAAAACCACGAACAAACATTAGTCTTATAAAAGTATTAGTAAAAACTAAGATAAATAAAATACCAACATTTTAAATAAAATTAAATCAATTTATGCTATGTCATGAAAAGTTAGTTAATTTACAATAAATATTGTTGTAGGCTAAATAGTTTGATAAGCACAGGTTATTTTAAATAGAAATTTCCCTTGCATTCACTTGATCCAGTCTGCAGGTCTAGCAAGTTGGAACCTGTCTGTGGTTGTGAGCAAGTTAAAACAAATACCAGTGTGCTAAAAGCCAGGCTGTCTCCACAAGAGTCCTTGCTGACAAGCAGTGTTTTAAATGTTAGTAATGTCTTAAGTTATCAATTCCATAATGTAAAATAGTTATGTTATACCTTACATAAAACAATTGATACTTTAAACTTCTGTGTTTTTTGTGTGTTTTAATAGCTAATTTATTTCTTATTGGTTTACAATTAATATTTTTAGTTCAGTGTAAATTTTTAATGGAGTTAAAATAAATCACACCCTTCAATATCACTCATAAATATATAATCTTGTTATAAAATCTGCTAACTGTTGTAAAGCTGACCTAATGAAATAATTATTCATGTATTCACCAAACAACAAAACAATATGTTCAACTTGAATTGTAGAATTTTATAATGTCATTTTGTTATACAGCCCTAGCAATTTTGCCCGAAACAGCCATTTAAATATAGCCTAAGAAATATATGTTTCATGAATTTATTATTAAACACTTATTTAACTAGAACAGAGTGTTTATTTAATAAACATAGTTTAATATACACAAAGTGATTTTTCATAAAATGTCGTTTCAATTCATTAAAATCATTATTATTTGGTCAAAACTGGGTATTTATGAAAAACAAGAGTCAGTAATAATTTTTTTAAACATAGACCCCATTACCATCCCATCATTATACTTTGCATAGTAGTTTATGAAAGTACTCTCTATTTACTGAATTTTTTTGAAAAATTTAAAAGTGGTACTTTTTAGAAAAAATCAAAATCAAAAATTTGATTTACATTTAGAAAAAAATTTTTTATTACAACCTATGTCATGTTGTATGTCTTTGAAAAGAGCATTAAAAAAGCTGCAAAATGACACCTGTCCCACCTCTCTAACTCAATTAAGACAGCTTTTAGAGCAGTTTCAAAATTGTTTGTTCGTGGATTTTTTGAAAACTTCACAAGGCCGTATAAAAAAACTATTCAAGATAAAAATTTGAAATTTTGTATTTTCATTCATATTAGCACAATATATCAGTGTACCAAATTTCAAGAAAATCTAAAGTGGTGAGGTAAAATTTTTATTTAAAGTGTGTTGGTTTAGCACGGAATGACTCAAAAGAGTTAGCGAAAGCGCATATATTTATCCAATTTGACAACGAAGGGGTGCTGAGCGGGTGTTTCTCGTAAAGAGGGCTTTAGGGGGGATAATTGATTTCAGCTCGACTGAACAGACACTGTGATAGTATCTGTAGTACAGGGAAAGGGCAGAAACGTTTCTTCGGTGAGCCAGGGAGTCGAGTGAGTTGGTTAGAGCCGGGTCTCCTATTAGTTGGCCTCTCCATCGTGAAAAGAAGAAGAAAGAATTTTATGGCTGGGACGGGGGTCGAAAGTATCTGTGGATACGGGTCTTGAATAGCTGAAGGTTATAAGTCGCGGGAAAGAAGGTCATTCCATGTCAACTCAACACACCCGTTTTACCTCACCACTTTAGATTTTCTTGAAATTTGGTACACTGATATGCTGTGCTAATAGGAATAAAAATACAAAATTTCAAATTTTTATCTTGAATAGTTTTTTTATACGGCCTTGTGAAGTTTTCAAAAAATCCACGAACAAACAATTTTGAAACTGCTCTAAAAGCTGTCTTAATTGAGTTAGAGAGGTGGGACAGGTGTCATTTTGCAGCTTTTTTAATGCTCTTTTCAGAGACATACAACATGACATAGGTTATCATAATTTTTTTTTTTCAAAATGTAATTCAAATTTTTGATTTTGATTTTTTTTAAAAAGTACCACTTTTAAAATTTTCAAAAAATTCTGTAAATAGATAGTACTTTCGTAAACTACTATGTAAGGTATAATGATGGGATGGTAATGGGGTCTATGTTTAAAAAAATTATTACTGACTCTTGTTTTTCATAAATACCCAGTTTTGACCAAATAATAATGATTTTAATGTAGTGAAACGACATTTTATGAAAAATCACTTTGTGTATATTAAACTATGTTTATTAAATAAACAATCTGTGCTAGTTAAATAAGTGTTTAATAGTAGAGATTAATAATAGACCTATAAATGCTTTCATGAAAAATATGAATGGATTGTACTTTAAATTAGTCTTATAAAAGATTAGTAAAAACTAAGACAAATAAAATACCAACATTTTAAATAAAATTAAATCAATTTATGCTATGTCATGAAAAGTTAGTTAATTTACAATAAATATTGTTGTAGGCTAAATAGTTTGATAAGCACAGGTTATCTTAAATAGAAATTTCCCTTGCATTCACTTGATCCAGTCTCTGCAGGTCTAGCAAGTTGGAACCTCTCTGTGGTTGTGAGCAAGTTAAAACAAATACCAGTGTGCCGAAAGCCAGGCTGCCTCCACAAGCATTCATTCATTGACTAGAGTCCTTGCTGACAAGCAGTGTTTTAAATGTTAGTAATAATGTCTTAAGTTATCAATTCCATAATGTAAAATAGTTGTTATACCTTACATAAAACAATTGATACTTTAAACTTCTGTGTTTTTTTGTGTGTTTTAATAGCTAATTTATTTCTTATTGGTTTACAATTAATATTTTTAGTTCTGTGTAAATTTTTAATGAAGTTAAAATAAATCTCACCCTTCAATATCACTCGTAAATATATAGTCTTGTTATAAAATCTGCTAACTATTGTAAAGCTGACCTAATGAAATAATTATTCATGTATTCACCAAACAACAAAACAATATGTTCAACTTGAATTGTAGAATTTTATAATGTCATTTTGTTATACAGCCCTAGCAATTTTGCCCGAAACAGCCATTTAAATATAGCCTAAGAAATATGTTTCATGAATTTATTATTAAACACTTATTTAACTACCACAGAGTCTTTATTTAATAACCATAGTTTAATATACACAAAGTGATTTTTCATAAAATGTCGTTTCACTTCATTAAAATCATTATTATTTGGTCAAAACTGGGTCAAGTTTGAGTTGTTTGCCATAAAAGAATTTAGTCTTTTTGATTTTAAGTCGATTCTTCCACGTTTTCAGTAGAGGTTGCCATTAATAGTCAAAACATCAAAAATGGAATGCAATAAGGTTATTCCTCTAGTATTAGATAAGAATTGATAGTTATTTTTGATTTTAAGCCGTTTCCTCCATGTCTTCATCAATGGTTACCAATAATAATCGAAGCGTCAAAAATCTAATGTAAAAATCTTATTCCTCGAGTATTATATGAGAATCGATGGCTATTTTTGATTATAAGTCGATTTCTCCATGTCTTCAGCAATGGTTACTAATAACCGAAACGTCAAAAATCCAATGTAAAATGGTTATTCCTCGACTACTAAATGAGAATCGATCATTATTTTTGAATTAAAGTCAACATGAACTGCAAATTGCAAGTGATATCTGATTAATAATAAAGGAATAAACATATTATTTTTTTATTGTTAAAGGATAAATAATTAATATATCCAGTACACACCAACCCAGCAAAACATTAATATTTCAAATGAATTTGGATAAAGTTTAGCAACGATCCGTTGCAGTTTATTTATAAAAATAGTAAGAAAGGTTTCTTAATTATAATTAAATATGTATGTAAATTTTCCGATATTCCGTATAGTGCAATGTTAAAGAGCCTGAAAAACTCGATTTTTGAAATTTAATATCTCCGGAACTGTTCATAAATTTCGTTTTGCCACCAATCGATCCAGAAGTATTTAAATAATAATCTGTATAAATTTTAAAAAAATCCCAAGGAAACGCATTTGGTAGAACAACTACCTTAAATGTAAAAAAATAAAATAAATAGATGTGTGGCACTCGGGGACTGCCGCGGTAAAGCTATTGCATAGCATTTTTTATCAACTTATGCAATTATAATATTTATGCAATATTTTTTCACAAACAGCTGCTTCGTCCGATTTCGGAACAGCTCGTCTCGATCCGTGCGAGCTTCGTACAGTCTACACGCATACGTCTAGTCGAAGGCACACAAACACCGTGCCGAAGTCTGCCGAACTGAAACGACGTTAGACGATGCACGGCTTTCAACGCCGCACCGCTGTGCCGGTCGGAGTGGGGGGTGTTAGGTTTATTTTCGTTACGGAATTTCTTGATTCGGTCGCCACGCTCAAAGGCCGCGATAAAAGCTATGCAATAGCTTAATAATTATTTTTGTTTAATCCTATTTATTTGAATATCATAATGCATGGGAAATACAAATAATAATAATAATCCCACGGTGTTGTCTCATGTCCGGCTGAAAAAAATTTAAAATAAATGTTAATAAAAAAAAAAATATTCTATATTCCGCGTTTTTTACTTTAAAATGCAATTTAAAATATATTTTTTTCTTTTAAAGATGTACCGGCTGTCCACTGTTCGTCTCCAGAAAATTATTTATTATTCATTTATATTTTTTTTTTTTTTTTTTTTTTTGTGGTGGGGGAAATCCGTACGGACACCCTAAGGTAGTGCCGGACTCCCACCGGCTAAAACCCCCATTCCCCGTTTCACCCCTCCTCCGGAACCGCTTGTCGCATTACTTCAGAGGAGGTGGGCGATCTTCTCTAGTTGTTGTCCTTGTTGTGCAGGATGTCCTTACACAGATTAGCAACGACTTTCCAGTTGTTCGGACTCTCTAGCATCAGTGTCAGGACATTATCCACTGAAAGCGTGGATCCAAGCACTGTCTCAGCCCGGGACCTCCTGTCAGCCCATTTCTTGCAAAGAAAAATTGTGTGTTCTGGTGAATCTGCCGAGCCACACAGACCACATTGGTCGTTATCTCTCAGATTCATTTTCTTCAAGTAGGTTCCGAAGTTGCCATGCCCGCTCAATGCCTGTGTTAGGTAGTAGTCCAGCTCTCCATGCCTACGCTGACACCAAACTTGCAGGTCAGGGATAAGGCGGTAAGTCCACCTTCCCTGATCCGCATTTTCCCATCTGTGTTGCCATCTTTCTATTCATTTATATTATTTACTATTATAGTTTAATTGTATTTTATAATTTAAATATATTGTAAAAAAATAAGATAATTAATAAATTATAATTTTGTAAAAGAAACCCCCCCCCCCTTTAATTTCAAAATCCCCTCCATAATGAGATCCTTTGAAAGCCTCCTCCCCACCTCTTAAATCCGCCGGTCGGCTGTCAGTCGAGTCGCTCGAGTCTCGTGTAGGAGTGGTGGGCGGCGGCGGGGAGGGACATCTACCCCGCTCGAGCCGCCTCTCCGGCAAGAGTCGGGCGACTCCGCTGGCTTTCGTCTGGCCGCTTGGAGGGGATTGTTAGGTTATTTTTGTTACGGAATTTCTCGATTCGGTCGCCGCGCTCAAACCCCGCGATAAAAGCTATGCAATAGCTTAAAAAAACATAGGCACTTCAATTAGGTGTGTGTGAAGTTTCTCCACCTCAGATTCGTTAGCTGAAGACCCTGTCGGAATCACAGGCCCCAACTCCTCGTTTTCCTCTAGATCAACCTCATCATCCGCTATCAAAAGATTTATTACCTTCTCTAAATACCTCGGATTACTCAAATCATATCTCTTCTTGGACATATTGGCCTGGAATCTAGAAAAAATGAAATATAAACTACTTAGTTGCGTCAAAACGAATTTGGTCGTAATGTGCGATCGACTCACACTTCGTGGTCCAATCTTACTTTTTCGTAAAAAACGGACCGAACAATTATAAATCCGACAAAATAACGTCATAAACTTATGAAATATATTTAATTTTAACAATGTTTCACTATAAACCAACACCGCGTTCCCTAAATTTGATAATTAATTTAGGTGAATGCACGAAGAAAAATTGGAAAATGGATACCTTGAAAATTGTAACCAGTTAGGTCTCAATGTGCTTTTTGAGCACACTTAATCTATAACCATTTACACGGACGTTAAAGAGACAGATGAGATGGGGGGTCGTGATACTCCCATCAAGTCAGGAAGGTAATGAATGACTGGACTGGCTCCCCAGGGCGGGGGGGGGGGGGATATGTAAAGTATCCCCTGTGCGTTTTTGGCACAGTTGCGACTGACTGAGGGTTAAATGCTAAATTTGAGAGAAAATTTTACAAGTAACAATAGCTACTGCGTTGTTATCGTATCCAATGGATTTGCTGAAGTTAAGGTTCAGGTTTTCTGGTTTTCTCGAAACGGCTTGGGAGAAACCCAAATTGAAGTAATTTGAATCTCAATAAAAACACTTGTGTAAAGAATTTATATTTATTATAAGATTGGAGTAATTTTTGGAGACGGACTGATAAGTGAATTAATGGGTATCGATGAGGCAGTCCAAAAAAGAAGAAGATAATTTACACTATCTTTTTATTACTTTATCCAATGCGAAGCATGGGGAAAGTATTGTAATCGGTCTCGCGGCAAGCGTGACTTCAAAGGGTCCTCAGGTAAAGACTACTGAACCCATCGACTCAATTAAAGTCACAAATTGTAGTATTCAATTAGGTTGAATTTTAGCACGTGACGGTTTTGCCAAAAATTACATGGGGTCTCGTCGAGTGGCCAAAAAGTGCGATTTTTTCATTTAGTGCGTGCGGATGTATGGATGGATGTTATCGTTTTTTTGGCCCGCGATTTTTTCCACACCGTTGCACAGATTGAAATGAAATTGAAAACGTACCATTATTTTACAAAAATGAAGCGCTGATTAGTTTTTGGTACATATCGGCCTACAAATATTAGTACTTTATTTCAGTACTTTTTTAGTTTTTTCTAAATATCTTGAAAATGACTTAACCAATTTTGATGAAATTTAATATCCTAATTAAGTACCTTTGGTACCACAAAAAAGGTTAAATAAAGTTCTTAGTAAAATTATATTTTAAAGTACTTTACTCTAGAGTAAGATAGTACTTTTTAAAATTTTTTATTTTAAATTCTTTAAAATTTATCCATTTGATCGTTTTAATAGAGCTCATTTAACCTTGCTTAAGTAAGAATGGATAGGCTTCTCTCTGTGAAATGCTAAAAATTTGGGAAGAAATTTTATAAGTAACCATAGCAACTACGTTGTTTTCTTATCCGTAACCTTTGATGAAGACATAGAGGAATCGAGTTAAAATCAAAAATAGCGATTGATTCTCATTTAGTACTTGAGGAATAATCATTCTATATTGGATTTTTGACGTTTCGGTTTTTATTGGTAACCATTGCTGAAGACATAGAGGAACCGACTTAAAATCAAAAATAGCGATTGATTCTCATTTTGTACTTGAGGAATAACCATTCTATATTGGATTTTTGACGTTTCGGTATTTATTAGTAACCATTGCTGAAGACATAGAGGAATCGAGTTAAAATCAAAAATAGCGATTGATTCTCATCTAGTACTTGAGGAATAATCATTCTATATTGGATTTTTGACCTTTCGGTTTTTATTGGTAACCTTTGCTGAAGACGTAGAGGAATCGAGTTAAAATCAAAAATAGCGATTGATTCTCATCTAGTACTTGAGGAATAATCATTCTATATTGGATTTTTGACGTTTCGGTTTTTTTGGTAACCATTGCTGAAGACATAGAGGAATCGACTTAAAATCAAAAATAGCGATTGATTCTCATCTATTACTTGAGGAATAATAATTCTACATTAGATTTTTGACGCTTCGGCTTTTATTGGTAACCATTGGTGAAGACATGGAGGAATCGGCTTAATATCAAAAATAACGATCGATTCTTATCTAATACTAGAGGAATAACCCTATTGCATTCCATTTTTGATGTTTTGACTATTAATGGCAACCTCTACTGAAAACGTGGAAGAATCGACTTAAAATCAAAAAGACTAAATTCTTTTTTGGTAAACAACTCAAGCTTGACTTATTTTAAACTAAGTCATTTCTAAACGCCAATAGTTACAAAAATCACATAAAAATACCAATTATTGAGCTCTCTCACATCGACATTTCAAAACGAAACAAATTAAAAAACAAAACAAAAAAAAACTTAATTCTACTTAAAAATATATTTACAAGGATACTCTACACTCCACGATAAAAAAATATATTTTTTATTCCACATAAAATTTTAATTAGTTTACAAGCTATAAATCTCTTACCGACGGGCGGACAAAGATACAGACACTGTAGCACACTAATAAATTTAGTCTTGTTTTTTTTTTTGTTTTTTTTAATGCTATCGAATGCAAGAAGGGGCGCACCACTAAAGATGCAGCCCCTATGGATCTCGAAAGACCCTTGCATTATCGAAGAGAAGGAAAAGTTGATTAACTGAGAGGGTGGAGACGTAGGTGTTTATGCACTCGAGTTTTGAAGGCTTGAAGATTATAAATGCTGGGAAAGATGGAGGCTGGGATAGAGTTCCAGTTCCTTGAAGTCATGGGGATATACGTATTGGCGAATGAAGTGGTTTGAAACCGAACACTAAATTTTTTTTTTTTTTTCAATGCAATCGAATGCAAGAAGGGGTGTACCAGTAAAGATGCAGCCCCTATGGATCTCGAAAGACCCTTGCATTACCGAAGAGAAGGGAAAGTTGATTAAGTGAGAGGGTGTAGACGTAGGTGTCTATGCACTCCGGTTTTGAAGGTTTGAAGATTATAAGTGCTGGGAAAGATGGAGGCTGGGAGAGAGTTCCAGTTCCTTGAAGTCATGGGGATATATGAATTGGCGAATGAAGTGGTCCGGCACTTTTCTAATTTGACCGCGAAAGAGTGTTGGGAGTCGGCAAAACGCGTGCTACGTGCAAAGTATGCTTTTGGGGGAATTATTGATTTTATCTTATCAGAGCACCTGCCGTGATAGTATCTATAGAAAAGGGAAAGGGCAGAGACGTTTCTTCGATGAGGCAGCGAGTCGAGGGAGTCGGTGAGGGTAGAATCGTCAATTAGCCTGACGGCTCGTTTCTGAATTGCATCAAGGGTAGCAAGAGAATATTTTGAGGCTCCTCTCCATAGATGAGAGCCGTATTCGAGACAGGGGCGGATTTGGGACTTGTAGATGGTGAGAAGTTGTGGGGGTTTGTAAAATCGCTTGGACCTGAATAAGAAGCCAATCTTCCTTGCTGCAGATTTCGCTACAGAGGAAATGTGTTCATTCCAAGACAGGTCAGATGCGACAGAGACGCCCAACATGGATAGGCTGTCACACATTTTCAGGGTATTATTATTATTATTTATTGAATGTCATTAGGAGGTACGCATGAAAGACACACCAACTCACACAAATTTACATTTAAATTCCATTAATAATAAAGAGGAAATTTTTCCTAAAATTTTGTGCTAAAATAAACGTTTTCAATGATTGTTTTTGTAAAAAAATGTATTTATTTATTTTTGGTCTTTTTATAGAACGTATTAAAAACAAATTTCCATTGTGAAATATCATTGACCTCAAATGTCTTAAAAACTGTATGTATCTAAAAAGTAATTTCCTTGAATAAATCCTTTGCCAGAATTAAAATATAAATAACAACCCGGTAAAAAGCGTTCCCAATGAAAATAGAGCTAACAGACAGATGCGTTCTGAAGATGATTGGCCAGGAATAAACCTTTGGCGGTGGTTAGTTTGCCAACAAACCGACGTCAAAATCTAAATTCGTTGCCAATTGTGTTGCATAAAATGTTATTAGTTGCAAATCATTCCATTTGATTTATATTATCATACAGATTATCCCTCGCTCCTGATTTAAATCAAGGTTGGAATGGTTATTAGGTACGCTGGCAATCCCTAAAGGAGGGGGGTAAAATACGGATCAATCTTTTTTAGAGTTTCTTTGAATATATCAAATTTAAATTTCCATAGAATATCCTGAAAATGTCGCCAAAATTTTTGCTACTACCTTTATAAAAAGATGATAACTAAAAACAACCTCAAAATAAATAAAAAATAGGAAAACATTAGTTTTATAATCTAACTAGGAAAAAAAAAAAAATTGAATTTAGCTACTCTTTTTCATTCTTTTCGTAGTATGTTCTGATAATATCAAGTTTTGTTATAAAAGTGAGACAATTGGATTGAAAGCTCTTAAATATCTATTTATCGATTTTTAGTTATTTAATAATTATTTTTTGTTTGTTTCATCTGATTCAGGCAGGCAGAGGCATGCATCCCTATGACACAATCAAAATCTTATTATTGTTTACTAGTGATATAAAAAAAATATTCGATAATAATATAAAAAATGGAAAGATATGATTAAAAATGGAGAAATGGCTTGCGCCAATTTTTCAGGGTAGTCACACCCTTAACTGATCTGCCAAATCAGTTGTCTAAATAGCAGAGGGTCCCATGATACGAGGTGTGGTTAAAAAAAATGACCCGAATGATGCTGCTACTGGTAAACAGCGAGTGTGCCGCTACAGGTTTGAACATATGATTGTGTCTGCAAATGCTTCCCTCACCCTCTGCTCGCTAACAAACCTGCACTTTGTCTGTAGCAATCGTCCGCAGTAGTCTCTGCAACGGGTTAGCTCAGGAAGGCGAGATGGGAAAAAAATCAAAATAATTTTTCTTAAGATTCATAAAAATTTTAAGCTAACAGATATAATTAACAAATTTATTTTTAAAATTAAGACAATTTGAATTTACCGACAAGCGTCTCTTATTTTAAAAGATTCACATTTCCAACATCTTTTAATTTTACTTTTATTTAATTAATATAACATATGTGGTATAATGAAATGTTGTAATCGAGCATTAAAGTTTTTTTTTGCTTTGTATTTTCGAAAATTGCTGAAACTATTTATTATTCGACCTATTAGTTCATTTTGTAAATAAATTTTTCATTAAATTGAAGGGTTAGTTTTGTCACAAAAATAATAAAACAATAATTTTAATAACTATTAGAATTATTTAATTGATTACTATACAGTTTCGGTCACCACTGGTCGACCATCCTCAGTAGTTATCTCGTTCAAGAACCGGAATTTGTCATTTCACATGAAACATTCATTCTTAAATCTTCAATATAGATAGATCACACTAATTCATTACAATCACACACATATATATTCATATATAGCAACAATTTATAAAAACGTTTACTAGTGATTTTATAAAAACGTTTACTAGTGAACGAAATTTGCTAGTTCACTAGTAAACGTTTTTATAAATTGTTGCTATATATGAATATATATGTGTGTGATTGTAATGAATTGTGTGATCTATCTATATTGAAGATTTAAGAATGAATGTTTCATGTGAAATGACAAATTCCGGTTCTTGAACGAGATAACTACTGAGGATGGTCGACCAGTGGTGACCGAAACTGTATAGTAATCAATTAAATAATTCTAATAGTTATTAAAATTATTGTTTTATTATTTTTGTGACAAAACCAACCCTTCAATTTAATGAAAAATTTAAATCAAGTCACTTAAGTTCTGGAAGAAAATTTGTAAATAAACCCTGAAACGTGAAAAAATGTTGTGACCGCCAATCAGTGTTTTCGCACCGCGCCGGCGCCGCAAAAGGGACTTGGCGCGTCCCTGGTTGTATTGTAAGTGTTCCTCACAAGAAAATGATACGAGTTTACTGTTCCCCTAACTTCAAAAATTTTGAGAAGCACTACTCTAAGATGCCAATTCTTTTCAGATGAGTCGAGAAACTGCCATGTCTAAAGCTCATTCCGCATAGAGTTTGAAAAAAAGACTCTTTTGTCTTGGACCTTATTGAACAACCGAGTGGTCTCCGCTATAGGATTACCCAGAAAGTACCTACAACGACTTTGTTTGGATTTTGTAAGTAATAAATTATAGGTATATATTAGAGTTGTCCTTATTTTGGGTATTTTCGAATTTTTACTCTCACAAGGACTCATATGGTTTGAAATAAATAAATAAAAATATCCCCCAAGTTTTCAAGTGTCTATCTCAATTATAACCTGTGCCCCCAGCGATGTAAGTTTCTCATCTAAATAACATGGGGATTTTTGCCATTGAAAGATCAATTTTTTATTCCGGCCAAAGTAATGGTTCAAAAAAATTGAAACTCTGTAGACTATCCTTATAATAGTAGCTATCCGTCAGAATTTTTACAGATTTTTAGCTATTATAATTTTGGAGTCTTTAATTTATTAGAAGCATTAAGATATATAGCAGTATTTTATCTAGCTGTAACTATAATAGCTAAAAATCTGTAATAATTCTGCTGGATAGCTAGTACTATAAGGATAAAGTTTACAGAGTTTCAAATTTTTTTAACCATTCTTTGGCCGGAATAAAAAATTGATATTTTAATGCCATAAACCCCATGTTATTTAGATGAGAAACTTACATCGCTCAGGTTATATTTGAGATAGAGACTTGAAACTTGGGGGATATTTTTTTTTATTTATTTCGAAACATATGAGCCCTTGTCAGCGTAAAATTTCGAAAATACCCAAAATAAGGGCCACGCTAGTACAAATAGGTACCATACATACAAAGACGTGCCCAATTTAAATCAAATCACCCCTAATTAAATTACATTTGAATGGTTATTATTTATATTTATTGAGGAAAACATTTTTATTTATTCTCTCATATATTACAATTTATTGAATATTTACATTCATAATTTAAAGAGAAATTTTTATAACGCAAATCTTAGATGAAAAACATGGAAATATTTCAAAGTGGAGAGAAAAAATGACGCAAATGCATCTTTTGCAAGGTTGTTGCCATCAGAGAACATCTTTAATATATTTCCGGACTAGTTGTTTGGCCAAGACTAAGTTAAAAACAAACAGGACACGTGCTCAATGGGCAAGGGCTTGAGTTAATGAATCCTGACATTTGGAAACCTCTCCGGGAAGGTTTTTCAAGAAAACAAAAATAGCAAGAAAAATTTACAAAATTTATGAAAATAAAACTACGACTTGTTATTCAAGAAGAGGGTATTTATATTTAACATTTTTTTTAATTCAAAAATAAATCATTTTTCGACAAGAGGAAAATTCATATTTTAATTCCATTTGATGAATTAGAAGATTTCTATTTTGAAAACGAGAAATTATAAGAAAGTTAGATCTTGACGGAGGGGAAATTTATATTGTAATATATTATAATACTACAATAAAAATTTAATAAAATAACTTTTAATCATTTACCAAAGAACGCTCCCTACCTCCAACCGCTGGGAATTTTTGACTCATTAGCAATTTATGATATCTCCTTATAAATAAGAATCTTCTAATGTAAATATCAGCTTTTTTCAATTGTGGAAATTTTATTTTAAATTATTTTTGAACCGGCTCCCCCCCCCCCCCCTTTCATTTCGGTCACTGTCAATTTCATAAGGTTGTATAGGCTGCAAATACGAAATTTCGTAGAAATCGATCAAAGGTTCTAGGTTTTCGGTATATTGATAATTCTATTTTTTTGAACCCCAAATCCGACCCCGTAAAAAATAATGACTATTTTTTATTATAGGACTCTTTTTTGTAAATTCCATTTTTCTTATGGTTTTTTTACTTTATCCAATGCAAAGCATGGGTAAAGTATTGCAATCGCTCTCGGGGCAAGCGTGGCTTCAAAGGGTCCTCAGGTAAAGACTACGGAACCCATGGACTCAATTAAAGTCACAAATTGTAGTATTCAATTAGGTTGAATTTTAGCACGTGACGGTTTTGCCAAAAATTACATGGGGTCTCGTCGAGAGGGCAAAAAGTGCCATTTTTTCATTTAGTGCGTGCGGATGGATGGATGGATGGATGGATGGATGGATGGATGGATGGATGGATGGATGGATGTTATCGTTTTTTGGCCCACGATTTTTTCCACACCGTTGCACCGATTGAAATGAAATTGAAAACCTAGCATTCTTTGAACAAAATGAAGCGCTGATTAGTTTTTGGTACATATCGACCCACAAACATTAGTACTTTTATTTCAGTAACTTTTTTAGTTTTTTCTAAATATCTTGAAAATGACTTAACCAATTTTGATGAAATTTAATATCCTAATTAAGTACCTTGGGGACCACAAAAAAGGATAAATAAAGTTTTTAGTAAAATTATATTTTAAAGTACTTTACTCTAGAGTAAGAGAGTACTTTTTTAATTTTTAAATTCTTTAAAATTTATTCATTTGAACCTTTTAATATAGCTCATTTAGCCTTGCTTAAATAAGAATGGATAGGCTTCTCTCTGTGAAATGCTAAAAATTTGGGAGGAAATTTTATAAGTAACCATAGCAACTGCGTTGTTTTCTTATCCCTTACCTTTGCGGAATTCATAGAGGAATCGACTTTAAACCAAAAATAGCTATTGATTCTCATCAAATACTTGAGGAATAACCATTCTATATTGGATTTTTGACGTTTCGGTTTTTATTGGTGACCATTGCTGAGGACATAGAGGAATCGACTTTAAACCAAAAATAGCGATTGATTCTCATCTAGTACTTGAGGAATAACCATTCTATATTGGATTTTTGACGTTTCGGTTTTATTGGTAACCATTTCTGAAGACATAGAGGAATCGACTTTAAACCAAAAATAGCGATTGATTCCTCATCAAATACTTGAGGAATAACCATTCAATATTGGATTTTTGACGTTTCGGTTTTTATTGGTGACCATTGCTGAATTCATGAGGAATCGACTTTAAACCAAAAATAGCGATTGATTCTCATCAAATACTTGAGGAATAAACCATGAAGCGCTGATTAGTTTTTGGTACATATCGGCCTACAAATATTAGTACTTTATTTCAGTACTTTTTGTAGTTTTTCTAAATATCTTGAAAATGACTTAACCAATTTTGATGAAATTTAATATCCTAATTAAGTACCTTGGGGACCACAAAAAGGTTAAATAAAGTTCTTAGTAAAATTATATTTTAAAGTACTTTACTCTAGAGTAAGATAGTACTTTTTAAATTTTTTATTTTAAATTCTTTAAAATTTATCCATTTGATCGTTTTAATAGAGCTCATTTAACCTTGCTTAAGTAAGAATGGATAGGCTTCTCTCTGTGAAATGCTAAAAATTTGGGAAGAAATTTTATAAGTAACTATAGCAACTACGTTGTTTTCTTATCCGTAACCTTTGATGAAGACATAGAGGAATCGAGTTAAAATCAAAAATAGCGATTGATTCTCATCTAATACTTGAGGAATAACCATTCTATATTGGATTTTTGACGTTTCGGTTTTTATTGGTGACCATTGCTGAGGACATAGAGGAATCGACTTTAAACCAAAAATAGCGATTGATTCTCATCTAGTACTTGAGGAATAACCATTCTATATTGGATTTTTGACGTTTCGGTTTTTATTGGTGACCATTTCTGAAGACATAGAGGAATCGACTTTAAACCAAAAATAGCGATTGATTCTCATCAAATACTTGAGGAATAACCATTCAATATTGGATTTTTTGACGTTTCGGCTTTTATTGGTGACCATTGCTGAATTCATAGAGGAATCGACTTTAAACCAAAAATAGCGATTGATTCTCATCAAATACTTGAGGAATAACCATTCTATATTGGATTTTTGACGTTTCGGTTTTTATTGGTAACCATTGCTGAAGACATAGAGGAATAGACTTTAAACCAAAAATAGCGATTGAGTCTCATCAAATACTTGAGGAATAACCATTCTATATTGAATTTTTGACGTTTCGGTTTTTATTGGTAACCATTGCTGAAGACATGGAGGAATCGACTTAAAATCAAAAATAGCGATCGATTCTCATCTAATACTTGAGGAATAACAATTCTACATTAGGTTTTTGACGTTTCGATTATTATTGGTAATCATTGCTGAAGACATGCAGGAATCGACTTAAAATCAAAAATAACGATCGATTCTCATCTAATACTAGAGGAATAACCTTATTGCATTCCATTTTTGATGTTTTGACTATTAATGGCAACCTCTACTGAAAACGTGGAAGAATAGACTTAAAATCAAAAAGACTAAAATCTTTTTTGGTAAACAACTCAAGCTTGAGTAGCTTCTAGTATTAGATAAGAATCGATCGTTATTTTTGATTTTAAGTCGATTCCTCCATGCTTTCAGCAATGGTTACCAATAATAATCGAAACGTCAAAAACCTAATGTAGAATTGTTATTCCTCAAGTATTAGATGAGAATCGATGGCTATTTTTGATTTTAATCGATTCCTCCATGTCTTCAGCAATGGTTACAATAATAACCGAAATGTCAAAAATCAAATGTAGAATGGTTATTCCTCGACTCTTAAATGAGAATTATTTTTGAATTAATGTCAATATGAACTACAAATTGCAAGTGATATCTGATTAATAATAAAGGAACAAACATATTAATATTTCAAATGAATTTGGATAAAGTTTAGCAACGATCCGTTGCAGTTTATTTTATATTTAAAATGTTATCATTTTAATTTTTTAAGAGCCCCTCCCCCTTAATTTTTAGTTCGATTTCAAAAAATTTATTAATATTATTAAATTATTATCACGAAATTTTCTCTGTAGTGAGACTGTCTGGTAGAACTTTTAATTGAAAGTAATGGAAGGCAGCCCAGGGGTAGTGAGAAAATAAAAAATTAACACATATCCAAATAAGGTGTAATTTATAGGACTTCCTCCTTTCCTTTCAAACCGACGTTTCGGAGGATTCTTCCCTCCTTCTTCAGGGTTTCAAGGGGCCAATGAAGGAAACAAATAAAATGCTTCCTTCCTCTCTCCACAGCAATGTTTAAAACCTTTTTCTTCCTTAGCAGAAGCATAGAAAAACAATTTTTTTCTTCTTTTTCTTAATTATCATTGACCCCTTGAAACTCTGAAGAAGGAGGGAAGAATCCTCCGAAAACGTCGGTTTGAAAGGAAAGAGGAAGGAATCCAATAAATTACACCTTATTTGGATATATGTTAATTTTTTCTTTCCTCACTACTCCTGGGCTGCCTTCCATTACTTTCAATTAATTATTAAATTAATATTAAAATAGAAAAATCAAGAGAGATGATCAATCCTCGGTGTTATTATGGAATATTAGCTCATAGAACCCGTTTCACCGCTTAGGGAATTAAAGTCAAAAATGCAATGCATAATAAAAATACTCCATAACATCTTGGATTTATTAGTTGACCATCTCTCTTGATTTTCTATGAAAAATATAACCCCACTATTACCGGCATTTGTTTTTTATATTTAATTTATTAATACATAATATTGACACATTATATACATATTCTGTGGGCCCCAAAAAGGCTAGAAATGCAAAAACTAACCACCAAAAATGGGGAGAGGGTCAAAAATGAAAATTCTAGCCCTTTTGACAAAACTCAACCAAATTTTGTATACATATTCTGTGAACCCTCAGAAGGCTAGAAATGCAAAAACTAACCAAATTTTGTATACATAGTTTGGTCGAAAGAACTAGAATTTTAATTTTTGACCCTTCCCCATTTCGGGTGGTTTAGTTTTTGCATTTCTAACCTTCTGGGGGTCCATAGAATATGTATACAAAATTTGGGTGAGTTTGGTCAAAAGAGTTAGAATTTTCATTTTTGATCCCCCCCCCCCTCCCCATCTTTCGTCTGATATAATATTTAAAACACATTAAAAAAATATATATATTTTATGTTCTTTTCAAAAATATATTCAGCTTTTTTCTAGTTAAATTTTTTCATTTTTTATACTTCTTCAAAAATGTGGTAGATCTTTATGCCCCACCTTGTATAAAGAGAGTGAAATAAATAATAAATAAATTTATTGAACCAGTCGTATTACATTAACTAAAATAATATTGAATTCGAGGCTTCGATTTCGGAGATCACTTTCCAACCATCGCATCGACTGACTGTACTTGATCTTCTTGAGCTTGCGATTCTCGTTTATTAGTTTGATATTGACTTAAGATGAATTTATTATAATCTTCAGAAAATCAAGATTACTTCGTTTTAAAAATGTACAGTAGAAATAAATAAATTGCATAAATTTAGTTTTAATTTTTTATGAAAATTCCAGCATTAAACTTAAATAAAAACCCGGAAATTCTAACTGAAACCGCTATAGAGATGGCAAAGGCTCAATTTTTTTATTTTCTCTTATATATTATAAACTAACTATAATATACTAATCTAAATTATTATTTTTTTTTTATAAATCTATAGTTAATTTACGGTAAAAACTCTCTTCAAGGTAATATTAAAAAATTCAAAATAGAAAACATCAAACGAAAGAAAGACAAATATTTCAACGAATTCGTTAGCGAGTGATTTTTTTTTATAAATCGTTCGAAAATGACATTGACTTGGCCGGAATTGCGCGACTTTATGGAATTAGTCGTTGTCTACGAATCGTTTGGCAAACTAACTTGAATTAAATTTAGCTTCCTCGCCACTCATGAGAAATCCCCAAATGACCACATGGTTTCTGTTTGGTGCACACCATCTGTCTGAATAACCTTTCTGTCTCTTTTCGGGAAGACGTAAATTTGTTAGAAATTACATTAAATAAATCAAGATTTCATTAAAACATTCACTTATTAGTAAATAGTGTTTTTTTTATTTTTTTTTATGGTCAAGTATTGTAATCGTGTATGAAAAAAGTGGTTTTTTCCTTCTTTTTTTCGAAATATCTCAAAAACGGCTGAAACTATTTTGATTAAAAAAATTGAGCGAAACCATGGCATTTCGCTCTACAAAAAAGCTCTATTAAGTGAACATCGAAAAAATTATATTTTTCGAGATAATAATTGTTTTGTCAAAATGTCTGTTAGTTAGTCTGTCTGGCTGTAAGTCTGTGCTTTACCAAATTTTTGTGGAGGAGCTAGTTCAAAAACTAGTCTGAATATCAAATCCAAATTTCACACGTAGTTTTGATCCATTGAGATTAAGAGCTGATTAGATTTTGGTGCATATCGACCCAAAATTAAGGGAGGGGGAGGGGGAGGGGGGTTAAAAATTAAAAATCTTGGCCGTTTGAGCAAACTCAACCAAATTTTGTATACATAATCAGTGAGACCCCTGAAGTCAAAAAATGCAAAAACTAACCTCCCAAAATGGGGGGGTAAGGTCAAAAAATGAAAATCTTGCCCATTTACGAAACTCAACCAAATTTTGTATACATAATCAGTGGCCCCCCAGAAGTATAAAAATGCAAAACTAACCCCCTCACTACATGATTATAAATAATTTTAGATGCCAGGTTGTATGGTAAAGTCAAGTGTAAGGCCTCATCAGAACATTTTTCTCGAAATTATAGAGTGAAAAATTCAAAATATTTTATCTAATATAGGTATATAAGTACAAATCTATGTTTCTTTTTTGTTGTTTTTCAAAGAAAGTATTAATATTTGTTTCTTAATGGGGATAGGAATCGTTTTTCTTAAAAGTCATTAATTTAGATTTTACAAACGACTATTGATACAGTGAAATTGAGTTCCATCTAAATACCATTGTGATAAGAGAAAAATAGAAATTATAGAAATTTATGAATCACGGAGGAATAACCACATCTTTTTTAAATATGCGATTCTATCTTAGTAAATTTCAACTCTCTTGGTTTGTTGCTTTGAAAATTTTATGATTTTGAGTTCTTTCGTATCCCTGTAATTTTGGGCTCGATTTTAACGTAATAGATTTTTTAAATAATAATTAATGTCTCTTCAAATATTTTTTTTCGATATTCCCTAAATGAGATTTTTTTTTGTATTTTTTCATAAAATTAGTTATAACTGGTTTAGAGATATTTCCAAAAAATAATAAAAAAAAAACTTATAAAATAGTGCCTGTAGTCAGAAAAATCTTGGGATATAGTTGATAGTTTACTATGAATTAAAAAGGGAACACTTTTTAAAGAGTAAGTTAAGTATACTCGTACTTTCCCGCAATTGTGAGTGATTTGCCAATTTTTTTTACTGCAATCTGAGCTAAAAAGTTGACACCCAGCACATCGGTGTAGCTTATTAATACAAATTTCAACTTCACTAGCTCTTTATATATAAGAATTCGTTTTTTTCATAGAATCAAAAGTTTTAATATAAAGCCCAACATCTAAATAGATCTTTGTTTTGCAAATATAAATATTTTGGCAACAGAACGAACTTTCTACGACTTTTTGTTCTTGAGTAACCGTTAGTTTCGTAATCCAAACGGATAAAACAAAAGACTTGAATACTTGAATATTATTTACCCCACGTTTCAAATGTTTAAACCCGAATAAGTAAAAATCGATGATTTCTATAGAGTTTTCTGGTATTAAATTAATTTGAATCACACTCTGGATTTTGATCGGAAAATTCTGAAATATTATAAAGTAATAACAAAGTTAAATATATATATTATTATATACACAACATTTTCAATGTTTTTATGAGTTAACTGCAGTGGTGTATCTAGAACTTTTGCCGCCCGGGGCGGTCTCCAATTTGCCGTACTTTCTAAGTTCAACAAGTGGTGGTTTTTATAAATTAATAAACATAAATAAGTAATTGTAATTGAGACAACCTATAGGTGGGAAACATTTTTATTTAATTTATTTAGGCAGTAATAAAGGAGGCCGTATAAGTTGATATACCTACCTATAAATGCAACTTTTATAATAAAGTAATTTTTAAGAAAAAATAAAAACCTGACTTCAAAAAATTAAATGCAACAAATAAAATACACTAAAAGCGGTAATAAAATAATTATTATCTTATTTAGTTACAACTAAACGACGAAATATTAACATGAAATTACTTTTTGAAGTCGGTGCCAAACTAACTATACCTATAAGCGAGCATACCCTCCAAACGTACTAAGTAAGATCCGTCGAGTGCGATTCATAAAAGGTATATGTTTGGCACCAACTTCAAAAAGTAATTTCATGTTAATATTTCGTCGTTTAGTTGTAACTAAATAAGATAATAATTATTTTATACCTTTAGTGTATTTTATTTGTTGCATTTAATTTTTTGAAGTCGGTTTTTATTTTTTCTTAAAAATTATTTTATTTTCTCTTTTTAGTGATGTTATTAATAGTGATCATATCATCAGAACTTGATCAAATTAATATGACACCATCCCTAAGACACCCCTTATCGGATAAAAAAAGAACCATCGAAATCGGTTCATAAACAAAGAGGTTAGGTCTAAACAAATCTAATAAAAAAGGTCTAATACCTATGAAAAAAAACGAAAAAAATGGGACCAATCGGAAGCTAGACTGGACCCAATGCAAAAAAATTTTCAAAATCGGTTGAGAATTGGCGGAGATATGAGGTAACATAGGCACAAAAAAAAAAAAAAAAAAAAAAAAATTCAATCGAATAGAGAACCTTCCTCCTTTTTGAAGTCGGTTAAAAATACAAGATACTTTTTTAAAGGATTAAGTTTCCACCATTTGTTAAAACTCGATTGAGAAAGATCATCAAACAGAGTTTGCAGCAAAAACAATAAATATTTTTCTTCGATGGTGAATACATCACCATTCACGATCTTAACAGCTTTTCACCATTAGGAAAAATTTGCAAAAAAACAGTCGCGATTAAGTTTTCTTGTTTCACCTTTGGCTTTGATTGTATTACCAAGACGTTTTACTCCTTCACTGAAATCGGGGTCTAAATTTTGAATTACAAACGGACCTACACGTACCAGATATACCTACTCCGAGCAAAATTTTTAGAGATAATATTTTCTACCCTACATTGATTTGACGACGAGGAAATATATTCGAAATCATATAGTAATTCATAATTCGTGGAAATGGAATAGTAAACTTATGAAGTGGTCAAGATGTTTTTTACAACTATAATTAAATATAAAAAATGCCGCCCCAAAATAATGTGCCACCCGGTGCGGACCGCACCCCTCTAGGTAAGCCACTGGTTAACTGTTGTCCCTTAGATTTCCTTAGCTTGTTTTTTGTATCTGGTGATGAGTTATATTAATTCAAAGTTACAAGTTATCCTATTTTGTCATTTCCTTAAACATCGACATTATCTATTCCAATCACTACAGAAATTTACCTAGATATGTATGTTTTTAATTTCCTTCTAGTCTTCTTTCTTTCTCATTTAAAATTAATCTTTATCATTTGAAATGTGCTAAAATTAAACGACCTAATTTCTTCGTTGCTATGCTTTATAAACAATCCTCTCCAGTTTCCAGTGATGTTTGTTTAACTGGTATAATCTTAATAGTGAATAAACCAAATAAAGTTTTTCATCTTTGTATTCAAGGTAAAGCATTCATTTTTATTTAACTTAAAAATTCAAAATTCAAATATAATTAAAAAATAAATTGACACGTTCTGAGTGGCCATCGTTCTGAGTGGCCATCCACTTGACTTTACCATTCACTTCTGGTTGAGTTTGGTAGAAGGGCTTAGATTTTCTAGTCTTCTGGTAGCCCACTGATTTTGTATACAAAATTTCGTTGAATTTGCTTAAATGGCCAAGATTTTTATTTTTTGCCCCCCCCCCCCTCCAATTTTGGCGCCAGAAAAAAATATTTTCGTTATTATAGGTTCATTTTATAATATATTTCAATTTTCTTGTTTTTTTAGTATGAAAATATTAGATATAATTTTAAATTTTAATCCCCCCACTCCCCCTTAATTTTGGGTCGAAATGCACCAAAATCTAATCAGCTCTTAATCTCAATGCACCAAAAATACGTGTGAAATTTGGTTTGATGTTCATACTAGTTTTTGATCTAGCTCGTTCACAAAATTTGGTAACGCACAGACTAACAGACTAACTAACAGACTGACTAACAGACATTTTGACAAAACAGTTATTATCTCGAAAAATATAGTTTTTCCTATGTTCACCTATTAGAGCTTTTTTGCAGACCGAAATGCCATGGTTTCGCCCAATTTTTTGAATCAAAAAAATTTCAGCCGTTTTTGAGATATTTCGAAAAAAAGAAGCAAAAAACACTTTTTTATGTACGATTACAATACTTGACCATACCCTGTATGATAAAGCAATAAATTAGAGATAAAAGTTGAAACTTTGCACAACGTAAGTATAGCTTATTATGATACATTTCTCCAAATTGCAGATTATTAGCCATAACCACAGTTCTGGATTCGCTAAAAAACATTAGACTCCGATCTCCGACTCCTGATAATTTTAGTAGTATGACTCTGACTCCAACTTCAATTCTGACAAAATTAAATATCAAGATATTTTATGAGGTATGTAATAAAAAAAAAATACAAAGAAATGATTAGATATTTTAGTCAAAATTAATTATGGTCTGGAGTCAGTACATTTTTTTCGATTCCGTCCTAAACTCCGAATAGTTGACTACAACTTTGACTACATAACTAACTAAAAGGTCCCTTTAAAACGACTCGATTTTTTTTATTTTTATTGGTAAATTCTAGAACTAGAACCTCAAAATCTAATCAGTTCAAAATTTTCTAAGTGAACAAATAAATACCTATAAATGTCGGAAGGATTTCTAGGTTTAAGTTAACTAGCAAATTTCGACTTCCGAGGGGACAATTCCTTCTGAAATGAAATCAAACATATAAGAACTTGATTGTGAGACTAAATTCTTCGTTGAAATTTTAAATTTCTTGTTCATTTTTAGCCGACATTTATCCCGATTATCTTTTTGCAACCAAGAATATGAATATCATTAAATATTATGTAAAGACTTATGCATATAATAATTTTAGGTATTTAACTTGTTATAATGAGATGAGATCACTGGAGCGAAAAATTATATCTATCCAGTTAAGAAAATTTATTATTAATCGAATCAATTCACATTTGAATTCCTATTATTTAAATTTATCATCAGTTCAAATTAAATATTGCCATTGTATGAGTATATTTTGTACTAAAGAAAAATACAATAAAAATCTAGGGCTAAAAATTGGCACAATTCTTCAGGTTTGTTGTGCATTTTTTACCAACTCTTTTTTTCATCAAATATTATGTATAAAATCTCAAACGAAAATTTCAATTAGAAGTATAATTATTTATAATTTTTTTTTCAAAATAATGTATCGATTGTTTTATTTTATTAAGGTAGTACTTTCGCGACAATCCACACAAAAAGTTTTAGCCTCGTGGTTTTAGAGTGGTTAATCTATACATATGAACGGTACTAAAATTTTAGGTTTTATTTTTTTAACGTGACCATACTTCTCACACTACTATATCCTCTTTATGAATGGATCGTTTCCAAGTCATTGTTCTTATAACCCCTCCACTAAAAATAATCGCCCAAATATGTTTTTTTTTTATATCAAAACTACCAGGGAAATAATTTCAATTTTTTTTTAAGTTACTCCGAATATATTATTCTAACAAATATTAATTTTTCATCAAGATGGTGAAAGTCCTTCAATGAAAAAAAATAAAATAATGATCATTTTCCCACCCTTTCCCATACTACCATATGCACAAAATTCCATTTTTAATTGCAATTATTTCATGTTTGGTGTGGTAAATCGTCTTCAAATTTTAA
Organism: Forficula auricularia; assembly: GCA_024734495.1. Lineage (NCBI taxonomy): Eukaryota > Metazoa > Arthropoda > Insecta > Dermaptera > Forficulidae > Forficula > Forficula auricularia. The sequence continues at coordinate 6,308,786 of JALMQS010000061.1, forward strand.
AAGTGTGTTTATTATGCTTTTAATGACTTATATTCCAAGTTTCGAAGACTTCTTGAATTTTTGCATTTGTGAAAGAACTACCTTAAATAAATATGTACAGTAATTTTATAAAAATAATCTCAAAACGTTTATTAAATTTCTCATTAAATTTGAAACACAAGAAAAGATTTTAATAAAGTTCACATCTGCCAAGTTTCAGCTCAAATCACTTAAATTTGCGAAAAGTGCTTCATCTTAAACTATTTTTCACTTTTCCGGACAATTTTTATTTGAAATCAATAAATCAAAAAAATCTACAAATATAACAATTTATGAATTAAGTATCTTAGCATAATAATTTATTATCCATTTTTCTTGTCGATGTGTGAGTGTGTTTTATATGAATACCTAGATAGCTTAGTTAAGTAATTTTTAATTATACTCGTATATCGTATATAAATATATTATTATAATTAATGAATATTGACGTAGTCACAATTCAAGAAACCTGAGCCATTAATTATAAATAGAAATAGAATCTGAAATTGAGATAGAAGATCTCTAAAAATTATCTAAACTTTAAAGAGTAATTTTAATCTGAAACTGTAAATATTTATCGTCCATCAGGAAAACCTACAGAAACATCACTAGTATTATTGTCAATTTAGTAAGACCGCGTTGCTTAACATAAAATATTTATTTTTCTTAATAATATTGCAATAAGATGAATGTAAATGATTTTTGTATCACTGATAGAACTTTAGGATTAGGAATATTAAATTTAATGATAAGGAGGTTGGATTTTAATGATTTTATGAACTCGGGATCCTAGAGGATCTCCGCTTTTAGAATTCGAAATAAGCCGGCTATGTGAGAGTCGGACCGCATCCCGAGGGTTTCGTACCTTATAATTTCCAAAATATTTGAGATACTATATTCAAGTTAAAATAACTTGTTGATAGAAAAGGGAGCAATTAGTAGAATTTTTATAATTTTAAGTCATTACCGACAGATTTGAAAATCAGCTAAAAATGATCATTTTGAGGCTTTCTCGAGAATTCTATTAAAATGTTTATCGATTGATTATTTTAGAGAGGGTCACATATTTAATGGAGTCATTTTAAAGAGAAATAGATTTTTAAAATTAAGCTAATATCTACTTGATGAAATCTTAACAGGATACCTCTAATACCCTATGATAAAAAATATTTTTTATTTTCGACTCCACAAAAATTTCGACCCTCTCTAAAATAATAATTTACTTAATTAATATTTTAATACATTTTTTTAATTTTGTGTAAAATAAATACACATATCTTGTTAATTTCAAGTTTGTATACAGTGTGAGTCAATTTGAAAACTTCCCACCACTAGTATCCAGCAAACTGGCAAATTATTTCAAAAATCGCTGAGACACGTCAAATTCTGTATTCGAGAGGGAAGAATTTTGACGTATAAATTAGATCGCCCCCTTCACCCCCTGCCCCCTAGATCCCCCAAAATATTAAATAGGAAAGGGTCAGAGTGAGGGACATCATTTTGAAGGGCCTTTTATTCTCTACATTTTTGGTGTACCATTTGTAAATTTGAATGCTGCGTTGCCAAGTTAGGGGTTTTTGAATATTGAAAAATTGAATTTTGTAATTATTTGATTGATACATACTAAACTTATAAATTCTCATTAAAACATGTTTTGACGGTGGCTCGTTGTTATTAATAAATCAATTTTTACAGATAAACTAGTATCATACCTACTAGATTAACGTAAACTACAAACAAATTAGAACGCGTTTTTATTCTTGTACATTTATTTTGAAAATGATTAACAAAACAAAAATTGAGTTTTAGTGTTTTCAATTTTGGCTTTGTTATTTTCAAAGTAGGTATGATGCTACTTGATCTGTAAAAATTGATTTATTAAAAACAACGTACCACCATCAAAACCTGTTTTAATGAGAATTTATAAGTTTAATGTATCACACAAATAATAACAAAAATTCAATTTTGCAATATTCAAAGACGCCTAACTTGGCAACGTAGGACTCAAATTTAAAAAATGGCACACCAAAATGTAGAGAATTAAAAAAGCTGATGTCTCACTCGAACCCCTTTCCTATTTAAGATTTTTTGGGTGGGGGGCAGGAGGTGAATGTGGCGATCTAATTTATACGTCAAAATTCTTCCCTCTCGATTACAAATTTGAGGTGTCTCAACGATTTTTGAAATAATTTGCCAGTTTAGCGATAATAGGGGTGGGAAGTTTTCAAATTGACACACTATGTTTACGAGCTACTTACATCTGATAGATGAACAGACAGACAATCCTTGTACTGACACTAAAAGGGCCACTTTTTTACTTTTGAACGCAACCCTAAAAAATAGAAGAATTAAACTTCAGAAAATTGAAGTACGAATTAGTTCAATTAATTTTCTGTAAATGTGTTTTTAGAGGGGATATTTACTACTAAGGGAAAATTCGAACAATACCTTTGTTGTTCACTATTATTTTTTTAAATAAATCCTTTGTCTCATTTCAATTGATTTTCTAATTGGTCCAACCGAAACCAACTGAGACCCAAAAGAAAGCTTCTATATTCATTTTAAATTTAGAATAATTTAATATTTTTTTTAATGTTAATGAATGGTCCATATATCAACTAATTTATCGAAATTCTCCCTTAGAACTTAGAACGTTAGAACGCTAAATGGGATTTCTTTTAGCCTTCTCTCTCCCCATTATTCATTTAATTTTTGAAATATATTATCAAACAAGCATTGGAATTAAATTAGTTTAATTAAACCAGACACCAAAGAAAATAATTAGCAATAAGTGAAAGAGCCTTCGTTTTACTTTCTTTCAAAGATAAAAGAAGCGTTTTATGTTTTAATGAAGAAAAGTTGTTATTTAATTCCTTGTTGATTTTACTAATGATAAATAACATATATAACTTATATTTATAATAATTAATTAAATTCCGATGGGATATATTAATAGTACAATTACTAATGTTATACAATTTCGAATTTTAGAAAAATAATATTATTGATACTCGATTATTGTCAATGGTGTAACTTTGTTAGGCGTGTCAAAGGGGTTCAGCGTCAAAACATAGCACACAGACAAAAAATGAGATCAAAAAGTAATATTACGGCGCACATTAAAAAGTAAGACCGGTAGGACCCTATTGTTGTTATTAAATTACTCGTATCTGTCTGTATGTTCATTTGTCAGAGAATTGTAAGCTCTTTAACTGAATAAGATAAAAACTTGAAATTTTTAGAAGTTTTTTGTATTCATTTTCCCTGAAATCACAAATCGTATTAAAATTTTTATTGATTGATTATTTTAGAGAGAGTCACATTTTTTTTTAAATCGAAAATAAAAAATACTTTTTCACCATGGAATGTGAGAAATCCTTGAAAAGAGATCCTTAAATAGAAAACTAGACTACATTTTTTTAAATTTCATTTCATTTTATATCTATGATGGTGTGAGAGAGCCTCAAAGTGGGCATTTTTAGATCATTTTTGTACCTGACAGCATTCACAAGGAGCTTAACTTAAAATTAAGAAAAATAAACTACAACGGATCGTTGCTAAACTTTATCCAAATTCATTTGAAATATTAATATGTTCTAGAGTAAAGTACTTTAAAATATAATTTTACTAAAAACTTTATTTAACCTTTTTTGTGGGTCCCAATGTACTTAATTAGGATATTAAATTTCATCAAAATTGGTTAAGTCATTTTCAAGATATTTAGAAAAAACTAAAAAAGTACTGAAATAAAGTACTAATGTTTGTGGACCGATATGTACCAAAAACTAATCAGCGCTTCATTTTGTTAAAATACTGGTAGGTTTTCAATTTCAATTCATTCGGTGCAACGGTGTGGAAAAATTCGTGGACGAAAAAAACGATAACACACACACATCCATCCATCCGCACGCACTTCCAAAAAAAATGGCACTTTTTGGCCTCTCGGCGAGATCCCAGGTAATTTTTGGCAAAACCGTCACGTGCTAAAATTCAATCTCATTGAATACTTCAATTTGTGACCTTAATTGAGTCCATGGGTTCCGTAGTCTTTACCTGAGTACCCTTTGAAGTCGCGCTTGCCGCGAGACCCATTACAATACTTTCTCCCATGCTTCGCATTGGATAAAGTAACAACAGTTATTCTCTTCTTATCAACGATAAGTAAGGAAGTAAGAACGAATATGATAACTCAAGTATCTTGTAAGTTGTAAGTTATTAAGATAAGTTACGAGATCCGCAATTGGCCAACTTATTTTCTTTCTGTTGAGCGCTCGAAAGAATGTCAAATCGCCACTACTAATTAGCTATCTATACTAAACCGATAGCTAAAGAAATTCACAAATGCTGAACTATGAGTTCTTTTATAAAATTTTGTTTATTTATCATTATTTTTGTGAGATTTCGTGGCATTTCTAGGCCGATAATAGTTTTTCAACTTTTTGCAAAGAGGCTATATGTATTTACGTCACTATTTACGGCAGTACGGAGTGAAAAACAGAACAAAACATGGTCGTCAGAAAACTAGTTACGCCACTGAGGATTGAATCTAAAAATTTTGCACTTGATGAGTTATATAACGTGTTTTCGATCAAATAAAGCTGCACTTAAATACTTATTTTTGTTTTATTATGATTATAAGCATAAAAATCGCTCAAAGAGAATTTTATTTTATCAAAAATCCCTTACATCCCTTAATTATTTATATAATAATAAAAAATTGGGTAAAATTGCGAGGTGGGTTTCACAAAAAAAATTGGGTAAATTGCGAGGTGGGTTTCACAAAAAATAAAATAAAACAAAAATGAGTTTAGAATTCGATGATGGGCTGACAACCCGAAATATATCGAATTCTAAACTAATTTTTATTTTGTTTCATTTTTTTGTGAAACCCACCTCGTAATTTTACCCAATTTTTTTATTATTATATAAAAAAATTTTTACCTAGAACCAACACCTTAAAAGTTCTTAATAATTTAATTTTTATTTTTGGTTAATCTCTTATTCTTCCAAAATCTGGCCTATTTAACACACTCTATAAGGGTTATGTGTAATTCTAAAAATACCATTTCTGTATGAACTCTTTGTTTCTCGCAATAGAGGACCATCTCTGTTTTCTGAAGTGTAAACGTTAAAAAATATAATTAATTGAAATAACTTCTCCTTTTCTTCGTTAATTTATTAGAGAAAGAAACTCATGCTGATATTGTTTTACGCCTTTTAAAAAGCGTAACCGAAACCCGGATGGATCTTCAAAATCAGAATCAATTAAAAGTGAATTTAAAGAAAACAACAACATAATGTTTATATAGAAAAGATAAAAGAATTTAAAACTTAACTTATCACGCACAGGCAAATTGAAAAATAAAATAAATAATAATTTTGAACATGAATAAGAGATAGGGCAATGACGCTTCCTTGATCAAGTGGGAAAATTATTCGGGCTTCTCTGCTGATCCCAATCTGACTTAAATTACGCATCTACAAGACCGTCATATGACCGGTAGCATAGCTGAATCCTGGCTTGCTACCAAGAGAGGTGAATCTGCCCTCAATACATGAGATGCGGATGGCTCGCTAGCATTACGGGTCACGAAAATGGACTATATCCCAAATTCTTCCTTAAGAAAAACGTTTGGCATTCCGCCAATTTTCAATAAAATGAGGGATGGTATGCCGCCGTCCTATGCTAAAGCTAGCTAGAACGGAATTTGCCTTGCATTTATAGGGTAAACAGCGCCAGTGTTGCGGTGCGCCTTAAACTGCGAGATATATGGCTTTAGTCCTGAATTATGCGATAATTTTAATAATTTTTCAATAATTATTTAAGTTTAAAGTGTTATTCAGCCATTTGTTATTTATTTTTCTGTCGCAAAATATTCAATCATGAAAATTGTACAAAGAAATATTGGTTTGTTTTAGTACCCCGTGGATTTGGTATAGAAATACTAATGGTTGAGTGAATGAGCCCTGGAGGAAACATATATCAGTGTGAGTCTTGAAAGTAGCAAAAGACATAATAGGCCTGTAGAATCACATCATTTAAAAAATGAAACAGATTTTTATTTAATAATCATTGAGAAATTAATGTGGCTATAGTTTAATTATATGGGATTCAAGGGTTCGGAAAGCTAGAAAAAAGAAAGATATCTCCAAAGCTGACATTTCTATTTAATTCTCAAAACTCGGACCTGAGTACATAAAATAAAAACAACAAAATAAAAAATCTCTAAAGACAATCAGTCATATCAAATCGCACATACTTATTTCGAATTGTTATAACATAAGATACGTTGCTCATGTATAATTAATACTCAGATCCTGAAGAAGATTTGAAAATTAAATCGAGACGTCGGCTTTTTGAAGATATTTTTCTTTTTCTCATTGCCTGAAAACACTTTAATCCTATTTAACCAATGAGAAAAGAAAAGGACAAATGAAGAAATGAAGAAGAATTAGTAATTAAAGATAATGGAAAAAGATATTTAAAAAGTTAAAGAGGAAGTAAAAGTGAAAAAATTGAAATTTTTTGAAATTTTTCTAAATTAATTCTTGATAAAAAAGATTAAAAGAGAATCCTACTTGAATTATTGGAGTAACAAAGCCTTGGAAAGCTGTTAATAAGTTAGAATTGTATGACGAAAATTTGTTAGAGATTTTAATATTTTATTACTCTACCCTGAAGAAGGGTATCGGTGATGATTCGAAACGTCGCACAAGACTAAATAAAATTATATTACACCGTGATATTAGCCATAGTTTTATTCAACATCTATAAAGAATTAAAATCTTGTTATTGTAAACTCCAAAAGACCTCAACAGAAATTTTTAATTTAAAAAAAAAATAATGTTCTATTTTTTTCTATCAAAAATGAGTAAGTTTATTTGTGTCAATTGAAATATACGAGTGAATCATTTCTGATAGGTAAATTTGATTGCTAATTTTATTAGCTGTCACTGATATCAATATTGCACAATGAAACCTTAAATTTTATCTATACTGTCGTCATCATCATTAACTTTACGATTTAGACTACTATATACGATTATGTCTCCAATTTGTATGACAATGTAAATTGACAAAAAGATCAATATATTCTGATTGCTGAACTAATTATTTTATTTAACTTAAAGAGGAGCGAAAGAAGGATGAAGAAGTCATCAGATATGATGGATGTTCCAGCAAAAAGTTGATGCAACATGATCGATTTCCCACCTTTTTAATGGCACATTATTATAAATAAATTTATTAGTTAAATAGTTAATTTTATCTCCACGACTTTTTTATTCTTCCGGAATTTTCGAACTATGTACCATATATCAGTGGCGTGCGGTCCATGGATGCTGTGAATGCGGCGCATCCCTAAAATTTCAAACATTTAGAGTATTTTCATAAATATCGACTTCAAAATTTCAGGAGGATCTTTAAATTTTCAAATTATTATTCGTTATTTAAAATATGTCTATAAAAAACATTTTTTGTTTAGAAAAGTATATTGGTTCTCGAAATGAAATAAAATTGTTGCATAGTTTCAAGGGGCAATTAAATGAATGAATTTCCAAATAGGGTGTTGAAAGGTTTGAAGTTCCTGCTTGGTATCTCTTCCAGTTCAAGATTGTTAAAAACAATTCCAGGCGAGTAAAAATGGCTCTCGCTGAGGAACTATTAAAATAGTAAAAATTCAAAAAAATAATAAATTAAGATGATTCGAGAATCTTTGGACTAATCCATTTCTAAGAGCTCTCAATATATAAGATCGGAAATAATTAAGAGTGATATAGACAAGTCATAGCTTGCTTATGGCAATAGAATTAGGAGAAATTTAAGATTTTCTTATAACGAAAATGATGCCGTATTCGCTGAAATTTGCAAAAAAAAACGAAGATTAAAATAAAATTTCAAAAAATGAAGGATACTTTTTTGGACAGCATCCCCTGGTTGAAAAGTCACCAACCGCCACTGATGTACTAGTATTATAAATATAAATCTATTTTTGTTTTAAATATTTTTCAAAAACTTAAAAGTTCAAGCATCAAGGGTTATTATGTCACACCATTAAAATGAATTTAATAATTTCGATAATCCATTTTTTATTTATTTATTTTAATTAACTAAATTGATCCGGTCCCTAGAGGTTAACCATCTTCAGTAGTACTAAAACACTACAATTATTTTTTCGAAATTTTGTCAAATATATATAAACCAAATCTTTCGAATTAAATTCATACTTAGAATATCGTTTTAGTTTTTGAAAATTGTCACTCCATTAAAACTTGTATTGCGATAACACAAATGAATAATGCTGATAAAAATTTTTTTTGTTCCAATCTATATATAAAATTATAACTCACTGATTCACTTTTAAATGAGGAGCGAAAAAGTAAAATTGTATGCTATTGTTTTCTTTTATCTATGTGTATGCCCTTTGACAGACACTAACCAAATTTTGTATAGTTACTCTTTAGAATCCTAATGAGCTATCGAACCTTGGCAGGATGTCAGGGAGATTAGAAACAAATCCTTAAAATTCATGGGAACTCTCAAAAATGCGCCCGGTGGTCAGTATGCTAGCTGAAACGGTCTCGAAACCTAAGGTTTTAATGTTTTGTTAGGAACTTCAGAAAGCTGGTCGTAGAGACAAGAGTTCGCCTAGATGGTCGGCATCTTGTATAATCATATTATTTACAACAGAGCTGTCCAGCCCGCGGCCCAACACTGCAATGAATGCGGCCCGAAATAAAATTATAAACTTCCTTAAGGATTTTTGTGTACTTACTGGAATTTTTTTTCTTTCTAAAATAAAAAGAAATGGAAACGAGATTAAACATACAAATAAGCTGACTTGTTCTAATGTGGACATCCAATTGACTTTACCATACAACCTGGCCCCTCACTTATATTTAATATTTAATAAAATTATTTATAATCATGTAGGGGAGAGGGTGATTTTTTGAATTTTAAGACTCCTGGTGGCCCACTGATTATGTATACAAAATTTGGTTGAGTTTGGTAAGTGGCCAAGGTTTTCATTTTTTGACCCTAAACCCCCCCCCCTTTTGGGTGGTTAGTTTTTCCATTTTTAGACTTCTGGGGTCCCACTGATTATGTATACAAAATTTGGTTGAGTTTTCTCAAATAGCCTAGATTTTTAATTTTTAACCCCACTTAAGTAAAAATAGAATAAAAAATAAAAACTTTTTCAATACTCGATACGCTTTCTAGTTAAAGCCTCAACAACTAATTTCTTTTGTAGATTTTTGTCTGAATTTTAATAAGTCCAATTGAATATTCTCTCTCTTTATAACGAGTATCGTTTTGGTCCGAGTGCAAAAGGCCATTCCTAGAATAATAGAAATTAAGAAATTAATCTCTAATAGTCTGAAACAGGTCTATTCTTGTAAGTGGCATCCACTTACATTTACAGGCCTGTTTAAGGCACCCTTGCAATACACCTTTTTTTTTTTTTTTAAGGGAGAAGGTTTTTTTTCCCCTTCCTGGCTTTTGGTCAGAACCATTTAGCCAATCACATTCTTTGTATTATTTTATAATTTTAAATATTTACACTAGCCCTTAGTACAAATCTCTGAAGAGCCATCACAACTTTTTCACTGCACTCACACAAGGACAAAAGATAATCACTATTTATTGGGAATTTTATACTTTCGTTGATTTCACAGTATAGCAATTGTGTCCACTTTTTGTTTAGCTCACATTCAAGCAGCAGATGATTGAGCCCCTCACTGGTAAGTTCACACCTACACAATGGGGACTCCACCACTCCAATTCGATGCAGATGTAACTTCAGTGATGAGTGCAATACACCTTAACTCTAAAGAAAGAGAGATGATTCTTTCCGCGCTCTTTTTAGTTATTTTCATTGATCAGATTCTAATGAAAGAATCGCCACATTAAATAATAAAAAAGTAAAAACTATTTCAAGTCTCAATACACTCTCAGCTGCCCAAATAATTATTAATAAACTTAAATATAAATTGTTAATTTATGGCTATACTATAACATTCTCTTTAAAATCTCAATAGAATAATTCAAAAATATTTTCTGCCTTTTGAACCAGAAATTCCAAAATCTAATCAGTATAGCAGGGTTCTTTCTAAAATAAGAAGAAATGAAAAATCTCCCAAAAAGTTTTTTAAGAATAAATGCAGAATTTCAATGTGAAATAAAGTAAAAATATATCAAGATTTTCGAAAAATTAATCGCAATTTTGACATATTTTGAATACATTTTTATTAGATATAATTATTTTACCTGCAGACTTTCTTATGGAACTGCATTCAGACTTTGAACTGAAAGAAAAATTTAAAAATGCCGCTTTATTAGAATTATACAAAATTTATCTAACCAGAAACAAATAGTCCTGGCTTCACAATATTCATTCCTCTTTTAGAAATATGTATTTACACGTACGTGAAACTATTTTCAAGAATTAAATTCACTAAAAGCTAAATTATATATAAGCTCAACCATCAGGTAAAAAAATAATGAAGTTTCGAATATTTAAAAATTATTCTTCATCTCATATTTCCATTTACTAAAATACTCGTATTTATTAGTACAGTAATTAAAATTTTTAAGTGCTAATTGATTTAAAAACAAAATCCTGAAGGAAAAGAACTCAAAGATTGTTATGCTATGCCATTTTTGCTTCTTTGGCATGGTGAATATCATTATTCTATTATACATTATTAACTTTCTTTTTTGATTAACAAATATCAATAGAATTAGTATATATCTGCGGCCCGAGACAATTTTATTTCTTCAAATGTGGCCAGTGTAAGCCAAAAGGTTGGACACTCCGGATTTACACCATTAAATTAACCCTTTTATAAAGCACGTTATCTTGTTGGCTGGCCTTTATTATATATATTGATATCTACATAACTAAGCAATCCTCATTTATTTCTTTCCCTATATAACCCCTTTTCTTTATTTTATAAATTGGAAAGGGTCACAAAGTGAGATTTTGATATGGTGTCGAGTCTGTGCACATTCGAGTGTGAGATACTAACCATTTAAAATGATTTGTGTTTCAAACATTTTCTTTTTTTAGAAAGATGTTAAAAAACTCGATAATTACTTATTTTTGCTAGTTATAATAAATTAAAGTTTTTGCTGATCATTTCGTGTACAAAAACACCAGTCCTGATTATTATTATTATTAGTGTTAAATATTTATAAACTCAACCAAATTTTGTATACATAATCAGTTGACCCGTAGAAGTAAATGTGTAAAAACTAACCGCCCAAAATGTGTGTGTGTGTGGGGGGGGGGGGGGTCAAAAAATGAAAATCTTGGCCGTTTACCAAACTTAACCAAATTTTGTATACATAATCAGTTGACCCGTAGAAGTAAAAGTGTAAAAACTAACCGCCCAAAATGTGTGTGTGTGTGGGGGGGGGGGGGGGGGGCTTTTCGGCCTTTCTATCTATCAACCAATTTACGATACTATTATTTTTTTAAATTTTGTCTTATATCTAGGGAACAGATTTTAGCCGGTTGCCGCGACTTGATTAGCAGGCTTGTACGCTATCCTCTCGGCCAACCCTTAGCTACTATAATTCTTTATTTATGTAAGTAATTAATATACATATAAAAAAAGATTTTGAAAATTATTGAAAAAATGTCATATTTAATGGGAAATTTTTAATCGATCTTTTTCTTTTTAAATATTTTTTCGTTTTTGATATCTAATCAAAGGTAACGGGTTTCTTTTCAATTCAGTCTCTCGCTCACTGGCCAGCCGATAAGTTCACTTTTATTTTCTGCTCACTTTGCCCATTCGTTGTTGAGGACAAATTTTGTGTATACAATTTGTTGATTGGCAAGGTTGAAGATTGTTCAACTTTTTCAAGTTGACAAGGTAAAGTAATATTCATGAATTTCGTAGATTTCTTCATCTATACCTATTAATTTTCATTTATTTTTTAAAAATAAGAAATTATTCTTTCCTTTATGACATGACCAAGGGCTTGTTTGATGAATAAATTGATTGCCAAGTGAGTCGCGTTTTTTTTAAATGCCTGCAATTTCGTGAAAAATGTTTCATCTGATCCAAGTGCAGTAGATTTGTTGAATTTTCTTTTAAATTGATTGATGAGGCCTAAAAGGAGAAGAAGTAATGGCATTTTCTTATTTTACATCCTTTTATTTAACTTAGTTTTTCTGTCTCTTTTCTTTTTTTTATTTGCATGAATACGTATTAGCGATGAAAATATATTATAAGTAAATATTTCAACTACCCGAAATATAAATACAAGGCTGCTATTTTTTAAAGACTAAAACTAGATTCAAAATGACTTTGGGTGAATCTTCGTAAAAAGTAGTGCTATTGTATATATATATTTTACAACGATTCTTGTTAAATCATTGTTGATTAAAACGTATAAATAAATTTAAAAATAAATTTTTTTCAAAATGCAAAAAAGCCTAAAATAATTTTTTTTAATCAGTACTCTAAAATTTTCTTACTATGACTGAAAATACAGTTTTAATTTTAAGTTTGATTAAAATAAGCTCATAAGCTTTTATTTTTAGTTATGGGAGTAAGCAAATTTTTAGTGTAGTACACTAAAAATAACAAAAAATATTTTCTGCTTTTTAGTGCATTTTGAAATTATTATTTATTATTTATTTTTTAAATATATTTTTTACAGTTAAATGCCATTAGCGATATAGGTAGAAATGGGCCCTAGCTGACAAGGTCCAAGCAAATATTTTGTTTGGATTTGTATATGAAAATTTAAAAAGAGTTTTTTCATTCTAGAGTTGTAATTTTAACATATTTTAAATAAATTGTTTTGAAACATGTCATCGAAATGTCAAAGATATATTAATCAAATCGAATATAAACAAAATATACGGCCAGATGTGAGGGGAACTCGTATAACGATGTTTTTTCGCTCTGTAATCCAACCTAATCATTTTAAATCAACCTAAATAATTACCATCAAAATACGTACACTACTTACTTTTACAAATTTTTACAGATTTCTAATCCAGGATTAAAAAGTGAAGCTTTGTAGACACATAGCGCGAAAAATAAAAATTAAACAAGGTAATAAAGTTAAAATAACATTTTAAAATACTTTTTCACTAGTTTCTTAGTGATTCATACTCTATTGTCAAGGGTCTAGTCCAGGATGCGGCCCAGCACTCCAATGAGTGTGGCCCAACATAAAATCATAAACTTCTATAAAACATTGGGATTTATATGTAGAGATATACCATAGTTATCCCATTTTCCGAAATATGAATGTACATTTGTACAATACGTGAAGTTTAAAATTCACTAAAAGCAAAATTATAAGCTCAACTAATAAGATTAAAAAAATAATGAAGTTTCGAATATTTAAAAATTCTTCTTATATTCTCATTTTCTAAAATATTTATTATTTCAGCAATCTATATGCTACGACACCAACCAAGTCTATAATTATAACATTCTAGTACAAGGAGACAAGAAATTGGGATTATCTAGAACAATCACAATTAATTGATAATTTCTCTCCTGGACTAAAACTTGTCAGCACTTGTCTTTTAGATCTTTGCACGTTCTTACATGTCAATAGATAATGGATAGTCAAGGATTATTATATCCGAGACCCTTTTATAAAATAAATTATCATTCCTCATATGCTTCTTTAATCCCATTCTATTTAAATCAGGACTGTCCAACCCGAGGCCCAATATAAAGTGATAATGACCTAATGTTCTCTGTAACAAGGTTATATTTTAATAATAAAAAAAAGTGATAAAATTCCTTAAAACATTGAAATTTATATGTAGATACTGGAAAACACACAACAATTTGACCTAATAATTTTTTTTTCTCTAAAATAAGAAATCTGAAAATCTACTGTGAAGTTTTCAAAAAATAAAAGTGCTAATTTTAAATTGAAGATTTCCGAAAAATAATCATCATTTTGCTCTATTTTCGACTCCATTTTCATTAAAAATAAATTTTTTACGTGCAAACTTTCTGATTGAACAACAATTATATACCGATCTGAAAGAAAAATTGAATATTGTTTCTATATTAGAATGTTATATTAATTATCTAGCCAGGAAAAAATGTAAACAAATACTAATACATAATATAACTTTTTGTAAGTATGTAAGTATGTATTTACATATACGAGAAGATATTTTAAAGTAGAAAATTTACGAAAAGTAAAATTAGAAGTTCTCTAAGAACTAAAAAATAATAAAGTTCTTATTTCTACATTATTAACTATCTTTTTGAATAACAAATATCAATAGAATTATAATATATTATCCGCGGCCCGAGACAATTTTTTTTCTTCAAATGTGGTCTATTTAAACCAAAAGGTTGGACACCCCTGATCTAGTCAATAGAGTACGGAAATTTTTGTCAACACTTCCTATTTTTGTACAGTGCTTCAAAATTCTTTATATTTACACAATTCTTTAACTTGTGACATTGCGAATATTAAAAGCAATCCTCAATGAAATTTCATCATAATAGTGGGTGAATTGTAAGAGATAATAATGAGTGAAATAGAGACAAATAGACGGACATTAAGGAATTATAATAAATAACTATGAAAGCTTGAAATAGATTCCTTGAATTTTTTATTGATTGGTTAAATAACTTCAATGTCAAAATTTACTTTATTATATTTTAAACAATATGGATCGGTCTAAATATTTATTTAGCTTTTTCATAGGAAAAAAACAGGAAGCTTAATCATTCAAGATCAAAAGGACAGCGGTAATGAATAACAGATGCTTTATTTACTATCGTATTAAGAATTTGTAGAAATGAATTCAATTTCGACCTCTCTGACCCTTGGGCCATAGACTGAGCGAGATCACAAGACAAGGTGGTTCTGCTGGTCCAGGAATAGATGCTCTCTGTGTATCTAGGAAAGCTTTTCCAAAGGGGAATGCCCGAAGACAGAGAAGCGCAATGTCGCTAAACATAGAGCAAAATGCACCCATTTATTTGTTTATCCGTCACTGGTTGGTTCGTGCAGTGCCGTGACACGAGCAATGAAATATGGTACATTATAAAAATTACAAAAAAAGCAGGTCAGATTAACAGGAACAGTAGCAGGATATGGCCCAATTCCGGAAATAAAATATAGTTCAAACTAGTGAAAGATAAAGCGTTATTTTATTTTTAATGTAATCCATTAAACGACTTACAATCTACTATACGCAATCTGAAGAAAGAAATATAGAGTGAAAAAAACCCATAATTTTCACCTATCACCTCCCCTTATTATTTCCCTAATTTCCCGCTTCAAAGTGGTCCATCAGAAACTAAAAACAGAAGTATATGAGAAAATATTTTAACCAAAATCTTACTATATCTTTTTTTCGCAGATTCTCAAATTAAATATAAAATTGCATTATTCAATGACAACTATTCTGATGTTTAATTTAATTTTCAGAATATAATATAAAACTTAGATTGCTGTTTTTATCGTTCATGAAGAATATTTTTCTTTGTAGCTGGTTATTGGGTACTTGGACTTGAAGGAAAACTAGTAGTTAACTTTTCAAAATTTCTGGAACAAATATCACCTTATAATGGCTATTTTAGGGCTTTCTCACACCGTCATTTTCAATTCAAATAAATTTAAAAAAATGTAACATATCTTAATTCTACTTAAGGGGTTCGTGAATGTTTATCATTTTTATAAGAAAATTCTCAAATTTTTATCATTGATGCATTAAATATTTATTGCCCAAATTTGAAGTTGATCGTCTGTCCCATTTCCGAGAAATAAATTATTGAAAATTGTCCTTTTAACATGGAAGTAAATGGACCGAGGTTTTAAAATGGCTATAACTTCTATACAAATTATACCATTTTCAACAAATTTATATAGATCAATAATTCAACTTTTATGAATCGAATGATTCATTTTTCAATAGATTTAACAGTCTAGTTAATTAGTTATTCATAAATGGAATAAAATAAAAAGTTATTTTCAGCCAGAATATGACAAAAACACTAGTGTAGAATTCCAACTGCGTATATTTCTTGAAATCGTTTTTGTTTTAAATAAATGTTTGTATAATGAGAAAAAATTCATTTCAATATTCTTTTTAATAATATTATCAAAACAAAGATTTTTATTCGAAATTAACCTCGTTATTAATAATTTTTTTTTTATTAAAAAATTTCAGTAGTCAGACGTTGTCACTGCAGAAATACAAAAGATTTTTTCGAAGATCAATCAGATAGATAAGCTGTCCCCAACCTCCTTAAACAGAATTTTACAGTCATACCTTACACCCATAAAAAATCGATAATCCCAAAAATAATCATTCGATTAATAATATAATACGAATTTTGAGGGAAATTGATACTTATAGTATATATATAGATTTGAAAATTTCAAGTTTGTATTTTATTTATTTTACAAGCTACAATGCTCTGGTAAACAGAGAGACAGATATTGTTACAAGCCTATATCTCACGTTTGACATTTTAAGCAGAATCCTAAAAAGGGAATGGAAAACCACCCCTGAGAAGAATTTCTCCAGGAACTACAATCCAGTGGATATTCCAGATATTGATTACCGAGGTTCCGAATCTAATATGAAGATAAGGAATGATGCAAAGATTTGAAAACAGTTTCGAAAAGTTTGCTTTCTATGAATCGCAATACTTTCCCTTATATAACAAATATTATAGATGAAAGTAAAAACAAGCAATGGAAAACACAAGTTATTATGGGCAAAAGTCAGATGAGCGAATATTTAAAGGGCAAAAAAGTAAGAAAAACAAAATCGCCCACATATTTTCCACAAGAAAATGGTACTAATAAAATGAGAAATATATTTGTTAAAAGAAAACAAAAACGCAAATTAAGGATATTTATTTATTCACTCATAAAGTAAATGAGTAGTAAATTTTAAAAAATCTATAAAAATAGATAAATAAATTCATTGATTGAAAATATACAGAGCAGTGGCGTTTGCAATGGAAAAGAAAAAATATCTTTGAAAATTTTCCATTGATTATAAAAAGAGGAGAAGGATTTCCCTTCATTGGTTTGTAGATTTATAGTAAGGTCAAATCTTTTATAACTTGATGTTCCTTCATGTTGAGATATTTTAGCGTTGGTATATTTAGCCCAACACTCTTCACCCTGGCCTCTCCAAGAGAATGCGGTAGTTTTTTTTTCAATTCTACGCCATATCCTTATTATAATTGAATTCTGCTAATTAACTATCCTATTATCAATAATAGAATCTTCTTATGAAAAACAGAATAAAAAAAGGTACTTATCGCTCAACTAGGGGTCAATATTTATTAGAGAATGCATTAATGATTTATCATATTTTTTTTTAATTAAACATTTATCATCTCTTTATGATCAAATTAGATATAAATTGCATTCGCAAACTTGTTTATCACTATAACATTTAGAGATTAGAATCCCATTTTTTCATGGACATTTAAACTTCTGTCTGCCTTCTAATCAAGCTAGCGCGGGTTCAAGCCCGAATCGCTGCAATCCGAATTTAATCTAATCCATACTTAATTGAGAAATAAGCTGACGTGTTCTGATGTGGCCATCCACTTGACTTTACCATACAGCCTGGCCCCTCACTTATATATAATATTTAATAAAATTATTTATAATCATGTAGGGGAGAGGGGTTAGTTTTTGAATTTTTAGACTCCTGGGGGCTCACTGATTATGTATACAAAATTTGGTTGAGTTTGGTAAATGGCCAAGATTTTCATTTTTTGATCCTACGCCCCCCCCTTTGGGTGGTTAGTATTTGCATTTTTAGACTTCTGGTGTCACACTGATTATGTATACAAAATTTGGTTGAGTTTGCTCAAATGAGCTAGATTTTTAATTTTTAAACCCCTCCCCCCTTTTTATTTTGGGTCGATATGCACCAAAATCTAATCAGCTCTTAATCTCAATGGATCAAAACTACGTGTGAAATTTGGTTTCGATATTTACACTAGTTTTTGAGCTAGCTCGTCCACAAAAATTTGGTAACGCACAGACTAACAGACAGAGGAACAGACAGACTAACAGACATTTTGACAAAACAATTATTATCTCTAAAAATATAAGTTTTTCGATGTTCACTTATTAGAGCTTTTTTGTAAAGCAAAATGCCATGGTTTTGCTCAATTTTTTTAATCAAAATAGTTTTAGCCGTTTTTGAGATATTTCCAAAAAAATAAACTGCAACGGATCGTTGCTAAACTTTATCCAAATTCATTTGAAATATTAATATGTTCTTGAGTAAAGTACTTTAAAATATAATTTTACTAAAAACTTTATTTAACCTTTTTTGTGGTCCCCTAGGTACTTAATTGGGATATTAAATTTCATCAAAATTGGTTAAGTCATTTTCAAGATATTTAGAAAAAACTAAAAAAGTACTGAAATAAAGTACTAATGTTTGTGGACCGATATGTACCAAAAACTAATCAGCGCTTCATTTTGTTAAACTAATGGTAGGTTTTCAATTTCATTTCAATCAGCGCAAAGGTGTGGAAAAAATCGTGGACGAAAAAAACGATAACACACACACACACATCCATCCATCTGCACGCACTTCCAAAAAAAATGGCACTTTTTGGCCTCTCGACGAGATTCCAGGTAATTTTTGGCAAAACCGTCACGTGCTAAAATTCAATCTCATTGAATACTTCAATTTGTGACCTTAATTGAGTCTATGGGTTCCGTAGTCTTTACCTGAGGACCCTTTGAAGTCGCGCTTGCCGCGAGAGCGATTCCAATACTTTCACCCATGCTTCGCATTGGATAAAGTAAAAATAAAAAAACAACTTTTTTCATGCACGATTACAATACTTGACCATACCCTCCCTGTATCGTAAAGTAAAAAATATATATGTCTGACCAAAATGGGTTATGTTCCCGAGGACAATAAAAATAAATAAATAAAATGTCTTTAAAGCTGTATCTTTTAATTCCGACCTAATCTCTGAAATGTCTTTTAT
Organism: Forficula auricularia; assembly: GCA_024734495.1. Taxonomy (NCBI): domain Eukaryota; kingdom Metazoa; phylum Arthropoda; class Insecta; order Dermaptera; family Forficulidae; genus Forficula; species Forficula auricularia. The sequence continues at coordinate 6,327,794 of JALMQS010000061.1, forward strand.
CTTCTTCTTTTCACAATGCAGGGGTCCCCTCAACTAGTGGGTTTGCATCTTCTTTTGGTTCAATTTCTTCTTGCAACAATATCATTAAAAATAAATGTGTAATTTGGAAATTCGTCCGTTGTTAGATACTACCTTTTTTTAAAGTAGGTATTATTCCATTTTTAGAGTAGGTATTATTCCATTTTTTTTTTAATTTCTCTAAAATGGGTCTAGGGATTTTTATCAAAATAAATTGACATTTTCTAATGTGGCCATCCACTTGACTTTAGCAAACACTTCTGGCTGAGTTTGGTACAAGGACCTAGATTTTCATTTTTTGAACATAGAACCCCCCCCCCCCCATTTCGGGAGATTAGTTTTTGAATTTTTAGACTTCTAGGGGCCCACTGATTATCTAGGTATACAAAATTTGGTTGAGTTTGATCCAAGGGCCTAGATTTTCATTTAGATTTTCATTTTTTGACCCTCTCCTCTAAACTTCAATCTAATTATTTTCTGTTTCTGATCTTATGCATAAGTTCTTTCTCTCATCATACTTAGATCTACATATTATTTATATTTGTATCTTAAATACAAATATTTGACATAATTTTTATACAAAATTTCGAATGTTTAAGACTTTGATTCGAAACAAATTGCAGTATTGGAGACATTGTACTGGGATTTGTTTCCGAAAATGTCTTTTAACAATCTCAAGTGTCGACGTATTTTGCAACAAATACAATGTCTCCAATTTGTTTTAAAACACGCCTAGCCTTGAAATTTTCATTAATTTCGGCTTTCAGATTTCAAATTGTATTTCTGAGTGTTTTATATATTTGAAACTAAAGATAAATTTTAAATTTCAAAATTATCCCTCTATGAGTATATTATGTAATTTGCGTTCAAAATTATATGAATGATCTCCCTTTAATAATTTTTTATTTATCTATCCATGTGGGGGATGGTGACAGCTGCCTACTCGTGATGCCCCCTGTTCTAGCTAAACAGCTGTCTATATCTCTGTATAAATCAACTATAGAGACATAATCATACATAATCATTATATTTGCATAATTTTTTACATACACTACACATTCCCATTAATGATAATAATCAATTTCGAAAACTCAAATATAAAATATAATTACTCTTTTTTTAGAAATAGTTAAATGGTGTGGATTTTACAAAAATATAATAAAAATTTCTTGTTTAATTTTATTATTTAAAATTCATTCAAAATTTATGCAAATAATTGTATATTATATATGTAATTTGAAATATTTATATTCGACTGAAAGTACAAAGGGGAAACTTTTCGACGTCATTGTCTCTAAGAATTAGTAGTATAGTAATTTAACAAGTAATAAATTCAATGGCTAAGTGCATATTTTTTTTCTAAATTAAATGTTTTTTGGGATAAAAATTCTAAATCATTGAAAAGGTAATAATGAGCAAGTTCTTCAGTATTTAGAATCTAATGAACTAATCCATAAGAGACGGTTTCAGGCAATTTCTAAGACTCAACACCCCTAAGCGCATAAATTGGATTCTAACCGAACAAACACATTTGTCAATTCGTTTATCCCTATTACTTTTAGAGAATGGAACTTTCTTCCTCTGCCGGTCTTCCAATCTACATATAACCTTCAGTCTTTCAAGACCTGCATCCACAGGTACCTTCAACTCTACCCATTCTCTAAAATTTCTTCTTTTTTTCATGATATTGTTTACACCCAATTTAATTTTAAAAACTTCAAATGATTTTTTTTGTTAAAACAGAATTGCGCAATATTTATATATTTTCAAAATATTTTAAATTGAATTTTAATCTATCTCAAGTATTCAAATCCATCAAATTTATTAAGTTAGGACTAAAATACCACCTTCGCTCTTTTGTAATTGCTTATGACTTATGACTTATAAAGTTGTGGGAGATGTTAAACAGGATTATAATATTTAAGATATTGCTTCTTCTCTCATATCTAAAAGAGTGTGCACCTCCCACGTGAAACGCGGTTGACAACGATTAATGCATTACTATTGTAAAAGAAATTTCTACTGCTTCTCTGATAGACTAAATAGTTAAAAATTGTTTAAAATGATATTTGGGCATTAGCGTATTAAAAATACAAAAAATATTTTGATTTATCCGGGCAGATGACAAACTTCATTAATGATGAAGATAGATTCTTTGAATGACAAATTATTCTATGTGCTATATCTATGTCCGATGTGATTTTATCTCGGTGGATAAGCCAAGTGTCCGGATTCCCGAAGGGGTGAAACAAGTTTTTTTTTTTTTTGTCAGTCATATATATTTTTTTCTCACCTATGCCTATGTACGAATCAGATTAAAGTCGGATTGAATCGATTCGGGCTTGAACCCGCGCTAATTTGATTAGAAGGCTTGTGAAACAAGTTCTCCACAATAATATCTCAAACTCTTAGATAAAAAATATTTTTAATTTTTGATCCTTAAAAATATTTGATCTTCTCTAAATAATCAGTGTATTTAATTCGATTAATGATTTTGAATAAATACATTAGTACTTGTAAATTTCAAGTATGTATCTTATTTAGTCTACAATTATAATAATTTTTCAGACAGACAGACATTGTATAAAGACTAATATGGGGACCATTATGGTTTGAACAGAATCCTAAAATTAAAATAATAAAAAAATGTATAACTAGGTGTTTAGATCTATATATTTTCCTTTTGGAAAAGTTTCTTATCATTCTTTATAGAAGATGCGTAAAAGATTTTGGCACTTTCCACTTTATTTTAGCAAATATGTCAAATGGAAAAATCCCATCCATAAATGAGGGATAAAACATAGTTAATCTAAAGAATGACTGAACTTATGTAATCCTTATGAAAATCCTACTACAACCCCTTTGCAAGGGGCCGGTGTTTCGGATTAACTTTTTATTTACTTTACCATACAGGTCAAGTAATGTAATCGTGAATAAAAAAAGTGGTTTGTTTGCTTCTTTTTTTCGAAATATGTATCTCAAAAACGGCAGAAACTATTTTGATTAAAAAAATTGGGCGAAACCATGTCATTTCGGTCTACAAAAAAGCTCTAATAAGCGATCATCGAAAAAATTATGTTTTTTGAGATAATAATTATTTTGTCAAAATGTCTGTTAGTTGTCTGTTAGTCTGTGCGGTACCAAATTTTTGTAGACGAGCTATCTCAAAAACTAGTGTGAATATCAAAACCAAATTTCACATCTAGTTTTGGTGAATTGAGATTAAGAGCTGATTAGATTTTGGTGCATATCGACCCAAAATTAAAGGGTTAAGGGGGGGGGGGGGTTAAAAATTAAAATCATAATATTTTCAAAGTAAAATAAACTGCAACGGATCGTTGCTAAACTTTATCCAAATTCATTTGAAATATCAATATGTTCCTTTATTATTAATCAGATATCACTTGCGATTTACAGTTCATGTTGACTTTAATTCAAAAATAATGATCGATTCTCATTTAATAGTTGAGGAATAACCATTCTACAATGGATTTTTGACGTTACGGTTATTATTTGTAACCATAGCTGAAGACATGGAAGAATCGACTTAAAAATCAAAAATAGCCATCGATTCTCATCTAATATTTGAGGAATAACAATTCTACATTAGATTTTTGACGTTTCGATTATTATTGGTAACCATTTCTGAAGACATGGAGGAATCGACTTAAAATCAAAAATAACGATCGTTCTCATCTACTACTAGAGGAATAACCTTATTTCATTCCATTTTTGATGTTTTGACTATTAATGGCAACCTCTACTGAAAACGTGGAAGAATCGACTTAAAATCAAAAAGACTAAATTATTTTATGGCAAACAACTCAACTTGAACACACAAGTTTGTGTTTGTGTTAAAAGGCTGCACCTTTGTGCTTGTATTCAGCTTTCTAGATCCAACTGTTAGAAGACAAAAAACATTCTAAATCACTAAAATTTGCAGAGAGCGAGTCTTGAAAAAGGTTTCACTTTTTCCTTAATTTAATATTAAAGATTTAAAACGGATCAACAACTATTTTTAAGCCAAGGTTTTTAAACTTTTAATCTTTTTATCATTAAATATAACAGACAAAATAACACCAGACTTCATAATGCGTGTTTAATGATTCGATGAATATCAAACTTTACGTTTCAGGAAAAAAAATACATATCCGACATAATTATGCTTTGTTCGAAATTTTCACATAAATTTCAAATGACTAACACCTAAATCAAATGAATCACAAAAATAAAACAAGAAACAAGAGTAGAATTTTCCCCTTCACATTAATGAATACTTACAAAATTTTGATGATCTTGTAAAACAAAAATAGATCTTTCAAATTCGCAATCTTAACAAATCAATTAATATTGCAAATTTAATTCTCAATTTCAAAACAAGCCTCAATTAAATTTTGATTTTATTTATTTATTTATTTTTTTACTGCGAATTAATTTTAAAAGCCATGTGTGAGGAATTTGATCATTCGCCAAAAAAACTAATTTGTCTTCAATGGGATTCTTAAGAATTTTACGATTCAATTATTTTTTTTTTATTTTGTAAATGTTTAAAGGCTAAATGATATATTTTAATTTCATCCCAAATATACTAACATTGATTGTAAAATTTCGATGGTGTCTGAATATTGATTAATAAAAAAAGCCTTATTTTACATGTATACCTACTATATATATAGATCTTAGTACGGAAGTGATTTCTAAATACCTAAATAAACAATAATGTGTAGTATAAAGAAAGATTCGCCATTAAAATACCAGTTTGTTTTTAGAATTTTGAAAAGATACTAAATTTTTCAACAACAGAATTAAACAAATAATATTTAATATCGAAAATTATTTCAGAAAAAGATCTTAATAACTTTAAGCTAATTTTCAAAATCCCTCATAAGATTACATTTTGAGAGATCTTGGGATATGTAGAATAGTGTAGTCTTTATACTACACAATTTTGTTCGATTAGGTATTTAGAAATCACTTCCGTACTAAGATCTATAGTACCTATACATCGCTATGTATTGCCTTCCTTGTTGAAAAGAGAATAAACTGCAACGGATCGTTGCTAAACTTTATCCAAACTCATTTGAAATATTAATATATTTATTCCTTTATTATTAATAGTCAAAACATCAAAAATGGAATGCAATAAGGTTATTCCTCTAGTATTAGATAAGAATCGATCGTTATTTTTGATTTTAAGCCGATTCCTCCATGTCTTCAGCAATGGTTACCAATAATAATCGAAGCGTCAAAAATCTAATGTAGAATTATTATTCCTCAAGTAATAGATGAGAATCAATCGCTATTTTTGATTTTAAATCGATTCCTCTGTGTCTTCAGCAATGGTTACCAATAAAAACCGAAACGTCGAAAATCCAATTTAGAATGGTTATTCCTCAAGTATTAGATGAGAATCAATAGCTATTTTTGGTTTAAAGTCGATTCCTCTATTTCTTCAGCAAAGGTAACGGAAAAAAAACAGCGCAGTTGCTATGGTTACTTATAAAATTTCCTCCCAAATTTTTATCATTTCACAGCCTATCCATTCTTACTTAAGTTAGGTTAAATGAGCTATATTAAAACGATCAAATGAATGAATTTTAAAGAATTTTTGGTAAAATAAGGAATTTAAAAAAAAGTACTATCTTACTCTAGAGTAAAGTACTTTAAAATATACTTTTACTAAAAACTTTATTTAACCTTTTTTGTTGTCCCCAAGATACATAATTAGGATATTAAATTTCATCAAAATTGGTTAAGTCATTTTCAAGATATTTAGAAAAAACTAAAAAAGTACCCAAATAAAGTACTAATGTTTGTGGGCTGATATATACCAAAAACTAATCAGCGCTTCATTTTGTTAAAATAATGGTAGGTTTTCAATTTCATTTCAATCGGTGAAACGGTGTGGAAAAAATCGTGGACGAAATAAACGATAACATCCATCCATCCATCCATCCACATCTCCATATTAGTAGACCATCTCTCTTGATTTTCTATAGTAATTTTTTAAAGCTACTAATATCGGTATTTGTCTTTTAGGTAAAAGCGAAGATCGGTTGGCCCCTGAAAAAACAACATGGCAGTCATGAGTAAAACAGAAGCTCAGATGCTCCTTATCAAAAAACAACATCTTTAATCTAGGCAAGATCTAGAAGCAAAAATTCGATTATGTGAAAGTCCTGGCCGGTTCGATTAAGATACAATATATTCAGTTCGGCTCGGTTCTTCGGTTCGTATACCTTCATTTCGGGCTATCATTTAGGCGGTTATATATCTTAACCGACCTTACAAGGTTTGTTTGGGAACGCATTTTTTTATCTAATCGAACCGAGATCATAATCCTAACCTGTTCAAGTTGTTTTTTGACAGAGGGCATCTGATCTTCATTTTAGCTGTCTTTTATTTTAAAGGGTTAAGTATAGGAAGGCATGAAAGAGTGAAAGAGTGGGGAGGTTTATTTGTAGAGTTACTAAAATAAAGCTCACTCGTTTTGATATAGATTCTTAAATCTTTATTTAATGATCGAATTGCAAGATCCAAATTAAATTTTCGACATCTCACACGAGAATAATAGGACAATTAGCGTCCACCACCCACCTTTTGCGGGACGCCACTTTCAGGGTCCTAGAAACGGAACATCCTGATTCTCGCGGGACGGTTGGCAACTCTAGCTATGAATGTCTCTAAAGCAGATATTTCTTACTTACCTTTAAAAGTAGTTTTTACACAAAATAAAACTTAAATCCATCATTTTAAATGATCCGAGATACAAATTCACCTCTCTTCTTGATACGCTCTTGAAACAACACTTTCCATTGAGTTCGAGCTTTGTGATTTCTATTCCAAGCCTTCCTTCCCTTTCATCTGAACAGTGGAGATGTAGACAGTACAGAAAACAGTTTTCATTAACGTTTTGATCTCTTTTCATATAAATATGCTAATAAAAGTGTCGAATGGTGTGGAAAAAGATTTGCGACGCATTTCCTACCGGTTATTTGAACAAGCAACCAACCACCCCGCTTGCAAATCACAACACCGCACTAGTACAACCAAACATTTGTAAAAATAACTCAGTTGCCTTGAAGATATTCAGACGAATACATACATACACCGCTATATATATCTTGGATGTTATGAATTTTTTTTTTAGAAATGAATTTTCAAAGAAATCCTTCGTAATAATAAACTACCATATGATGAAACATACCAAAAAATTGCAATTTGAATAATTTGATTTATGCTCAAAAATTCGATTTTTCAAAAGTGTATATTTTTAAATATAATTGAAATCTAATAAATATCTTAAAGCTTTTAAAATAAATTTTACTACAAAATACTCCACTTTTAAATTAATTAATTTGTGTAGGACAGGTCGTATATTTTTATATTCTATGTTTCTTGTTTATTAATAAATATATTAAAGAAAAAATGAATACTTTTTCAAACGCTCTTTGCAAATTTTGGGGATTAGTCAATTTTCTAACAGCGAACCTGTGCTTGAGCTAGAAAGTTTGACACAAAGATGCGGCTTTTTTTATATAAACTTGACTTACTGCCGAATTTCAGTTCTTTAGCCACAATCATTCACAAACTCCGCATTAAACGATTCGATCCCCCCCCCCCCCCTGATTTTTTTCATTCCATTAATTCTGAACCTTAAAATCTTCGTTTTGAAAAAAAAAAAACATACACACATTTTGGCTGAAGAACAGACTTTATATGACATTCCATTCTAGCGTGTCGGAATCTATTCACACAAACAAGCTCATCATAGATAAGCAGATAGACAGAAAAAATTATGCTTGAAAATAATTTTTCTACATCTCTCAGACAATTCCAAACAAGATTAAGCAAAAGAGTGAATTTTTGTTATACAATAGAAAAACAAAAACAAAAACAAAAAAAACAACAACACACTTAAAATTATCATAAACAAAAGAACTTCGAATTGTCTATATCACATCACAACATCTCCAAGACAAGTAGAAATACAGACTCAGAAGAGCTCGCTCGTTTTCCATTCTCATAATATATTTTGGTATATATTAGGACCAAACTAGTCTTCTTATAAAATTTCATCTGGGTAACCCAAAAAGTTTCAGGTACCGCGCAAGCAACATCGTAGAAGTCGTAGAAGAGAGTAGCCAGAACAACTGAATTAAACAACTTCTGTATAGAAGGAGACAATAAGAGTGTGTCTTCTGCTGGAATTATAAATTTTATTTATTTATAACGAGACTATAGTTTCGAGGGCTTTGCCCTCTTCATCAGTCTATTACAATGTATTCACAGGAATTAATTTATGAGAGAAATTTCCCAGAAATAATAATTTTATGTTTCATTCGAAAACGAATATATTATTTTATTTAACCCATTACCCCTATCTCGCCTCTTTCTGCTCTTTTTGGCATTCCAACCATTGGCGTAGTTTTGGAGATTTCCTAGGGGGGGGGGGGGCTGGCCCGTTGATTAGCTACCACAAGGTTTCAATTTCGGTAATCCAATTAGAGATCATCATCAACTAACTTTTTAGTATAATTGACAAATTTTTCAAGTAAGGAAATAATTTAATGCCTCGTAATAATTGGAGTTTCGATTTTTCTAGGGGGCATTGAATTTTGTAGGGGGAGCACCGCCCCCCCCCCTAACTACAGCCATTACAGTAAACTATTGGTTATCTGCGAGACCCATAGGAGAAAAATAAAATAAACTTGATCCAAACTCATTTGAAATATTAATATGTTTATTCCTTTATTATTATCAGATATCACTTGATATTTGCAGTTCATGTTAACTTTAATTCAAAAATAATGATCGATTCTCATTTAACAGTCGAGGAATAACCATTATACATTCGATTTTTGACATTTCGGTTATTATTGGTAACCATTCAAGCTTGAGTTGTTTACCAAAAAAGAATTTAGTCTTTTTGATTTGAAGTCGATTCTTCCACGTTTTCAGTAGAGGTTTCCATTAATAGTCAAAACATCAAAAATGGAATGCAATAAGGTTATTCCTCAAGTAATAGATGAGAATCAATCGCTATTTTTGATTTTAACTCGATTCCTCTATATATTCAGCAATGGTTAAATAAAAACCGAAACGTCAAAAATCCAATAAAGAATGGTTATTCCTCAAGTAGAGAATCAATCGATATTTTTGATTTTAAGTCGATTCCTCTATGTCTTCTACAATGGTTACCAATAGCTAGCAGTTTATTTATTAAAATCAAAAATAACCATCGATTCTTATCTAATACTCTAGTAAGAGGAATAACCTTATTGCGTTCCATTTTTGATGTTTTGACTATTAAATTGCTAAACAAATTTTGCAAGTAAGGAAATAATTTAATGTATTTAATGGAGTTTCAATTTTTCTAGGGGGGCATTGAATTTTGTAGGGGGAGCACCGGAGCGGTGCCCCCCCCCCCCTCCTAACTACAGTCATTACAGTAAACTATTGGTTATCTGCGAGACCCATAGGAGAAAAATAAAAAAAAAAAATAGACTATTGACCTATAAACAAATAAAAATATGTTTAGCTTTTAGTAAAAATAATGTATTTAATAACATTTTATTCACACATGATAGCAAAAAAGTTTTCTATTGTATATGAACAGTTTAAAAAATTATATTTACCTACATTACTACGAGAGTCTCTCGTGAACTGATTCTCCTGGTTCAATTAAATTTTTTAGCAACTGAAGAAGGGTTAGTATTCAAATATTTAATGCCCCAACATAAGAATCTGTAATTTGCTATTAAAGAAATATATTAATAAGTGAGTTTTTAAAGACAGCTGTCGATCCACCTGAGCAAGAATGGGATGTTGCACCCTTGAAAATTTCCCCCTGAATATATTCAAATAAAACAAATAAAATCTTTACATATATCCATTTTAAATAAACTTGTCTTAACGCTTTTAATTAAAATAATTACTTAACTTCTTAGCTCTGATGTCTAAGGCTCGTGGTCGCCAGACTCTTGATGTTGATATAATCTTATATTTAAATTATTTTATTTATTATATTATATAATGGTACATTTAAATTTATTAAATTTAATATGCTAATAGATATTTCAATAATGTAAAGTGAATGAATCCATAAGAAAGACTGTGTCCCTATCTAATGTCGAGAGTCCCATCCCAACCAACGCCCCGATAAAACAAACCAAAAGAATTAATAAAAATGAGAAAGAAATCTGTCTGTCGATAGACTTAATCTATCTTGAGCTTCATAGTAACTGTTTATTATAAGAAAATTGCATTTTGATTAAGAATTTTGTTGTTTAAAAGAAATTGTATGAAAAGATTTAATTTCTTCTCTCCGGGAGCGAATCAATTAGAAATGGCCAAAAGTTTTATTTTTTTTTCTGATTAGATATTTATTCAAATCTTTTGAAATTTCATTACTGTCTGCTATTTTTATTTATCTTTTATATCAAAAAATTATTATTGGGAATTTTTCATTTTAAAGGATAGTTTATTTGAAGTCTAATTTGAAAAAACGCTAATAACTCGGTTGAAATTTTTTTTAAAAATATGAAATTTATAAATATTATAAAACAATCAATTATTAATATTAGGTTTAATTTTGAACGAAATCGGTTAAGTAGTTTTTGAGAAAATGGTCAAAAACCCCGAAAACCGTCTATGAAAGTCGTTTTAGAAGCCTTTTTAAAAATTCACCTCCATGCCACAAGTTAATATTTCGTTTCATATGACTTTTTCAACTTTTTTCAAAGGCAGCTCGTGCTTTCAAAATACATGTTTTTTTGAAGGCTGAGATAGTTTTTGGCCATTTTCTTTAAAACTACTTATCCGATTTTGTTCAAAATTAAAGCTCATTATTAATAATTGATTGTTATCTATTAATTTCATATTTTTCCAAAAAAATTTCAACGGAGTTATCAGCGTTTTTTCAATTCGGACTTCAAGTAAACTACCCTTTAAAACGCAAATTTCCTAATAATAATTATTTGATATAAAAGATATATAAAAATAATCTGCAGATATGAAATTTCAATAGATTTGAATAAATATCTAATGAGAAAAAAATACAACTTTAGACCATTTCTAGTTGATTCCCTTCTGGAGAGAAGAAATTGAATTTTTTCATACAATTTCTTTTAAACTACAAAATTCTTAATCAAAATGTTGTTTTCATATATAATATATACCGTGAACCTTCAGATAGATGAAATCGATAAAATAACGTCGCAAGTCACCCGGCATCAGCGAGTCATTTGTTACGGTTTTCTAGCTTTCTACCATTTTCTTAAGAACTAATCAATCATTTTCGTTAAAAATTGAATATAATTATTAATAATCGATTGTTTTATAATATTTATTAATTTCATATTTTTAAAAATTATTTCAAATTAGACTTCAAATAAACAAGCCTTTAAAATGCATATATTCTAATAAAAACTATTTGGTATAAAAGATAAAAAAATATATCATAGATATGAAATTTCAATAGATTTAATTGAATATGTGATGAGGAAAAAATTAAACCATTTTGCCGTTTCTAGTCGAATCGCTACTGAAGAAACTGAATGTTTTCAAAACATTTCATTTAAACTACAAAATTCTTAATTGAAATGCTATTTTCTTATAATATAGAATGATTACGTGTACCTTCACATAGATTAAATCGATAAAATAAGATCATTTATAAATCTTTTGGTTTGTTTTATAGTGAGGTTAACACACAAGGGTCTCGACATAGGAATCACGTCATTTCATATAACCTAGTGAAATATCTTTTAATATATTTAAATGTGAGAATATTTAATATAATAAATAAATAAAATAAGATATAAAAAAGACTCAGAGGAAAGCTATTTTCATATTATAAGTATTTAATTGAAATTATTTATTATTTTATTATGTTATTATAAAAGCACAAGGTGTTTTGAATTTACTTTTAATTGAAATTGATTAAATAAGATCGCTTTCTTTCTTAGGTATCTTATGGAAATCTCATATATTGAATTTTAAGTATTATTTTTTCTGATTATTATAAATTCACTAAAAATTACTGGTGCCGTCTACAGCTTTGAAATAAATTAATCTTGTCAGATATTCAAAATTAATATGCCTATATAGCTCAATATACGACTAGAGCACTGGGGTCAATAAGAGCTCGCTCCAGGGGTTCAAGACTACGAAAACAATTATTATATTAGTAGTATCTAATAAATAATTTTATTAGTAGACAATATATAATGCCCTAATATCCCTATTCATTCAAAAAGAAAACTAAGGATTTAAAAGCATTAATTTATATAAGACTATTGATTGTTTTATTTTCAGATGAAAATTTTCAACATCGAAATCTTGCCCTGTCTTCAAAGTTAATTTATAATTATTACTTAAAAAACATCAAAATAATAGGAAAAAAAATATTTATTTAAGGAAAAAGTTTGAATTACAGCATACTTTTGTAATGAAAACTGATTTGATTTTTTTAACGTTAATAATAATAAAAAAAATTATCATTTATTTAATTAATGATTAATTATTTTATAAGTCTATTATCTCTAGATCAAAAATCATCTGATTAGAAAAATTATTTCCATTGAAGAAATTATTTAGTACTTTGAAATTTTCCTTCCATTCAGTATTTTTCTTCAACACAACTAGATGACCGGCTATCTCACGGTGAATTGTTGGCATATTTACAGCCGTCATATCTTGAAATGATTAGAATGGTATAAAGGGAGACACTGAAGCTATTTATTGTCTCTGATTTCAGCCGATTTAATTTCGTTGGAAAAGTTTTTCAATTTAAAGGTGCTTCTTACGATTTTGATGCTATGATGCAGCTACATTAATAGTATCTAATTAGTATTATGGCGTGACTTATGCACACCAACAAACTTCTACTTACCACTTATCAATAAAATATTAAAATCTAATAAAAAAAATGTGGCATGCATAGTCTGGGCTGGTCCTTATTTTGGATATTTTCAAATTTTTACGCGGATAAGGGCTCATATGTTTAGAAATAAATAAAAAAATATCCTCCAATCTTCAAATCTCTCAATTAATTATAAATTTATAACCCAGCGATGTAAGTTTCTCATCTAAATAACATGGGGTTTTTGCGATTGAAAGATCAATTTTTTATTCCGGCCAAAGTAATGGTTCAAAAAATTTGAAACTCTCTAGACTTTATCCTTATAATATTAACTATCCTTCAGAATTTTTACAGATTTTTAGCTATTATAATTTTGGAGTCTATAATTTAGTAACACTAAGTTTTTATCTAGCTGTAACTCTAAAATTATATTAGCTAAAAATCTCTAATAATTCTTATGGATAGCTAGTATTATAAGGATAAAGTCTACAAGTTTTCAAATTTTTTGAATCATTACTTTGGCCGGAATAAAAAATTGATATTTTAATTCCAAAAACCCCATGTTATTTAGATGAGAAACTTACATCACTGGGGTCACAGGTTATAATTGAGATAGAGACTTGAAACTTGGGGGATATTTTTTTTGGAACGAAGTTTTGGAACGAAGTTCCTTATGGGACGCCTCGGAGTGGTACCCTAACCGGTGAAAAATGTCCGTAACGTTAAGAAAAAGCGAGCCAATGCTCATGCGCGCGCATCCACTCAGCCACTCTGGAGGCGGGGCCTCTGGCTTGTGCTGTGGTCGAGATGAGAAATGCTAATGACTTTGGTTTTAGACATTCACCTGTTGGAGATATTTGTTCTGCTATTTGCAAGATGGAAAACGGCGTTGAAATCGTAATGGTAGTCGTTTACATTGCACAGAAACAGAAGTTAATAGACATACAAGGATTCATACATCGATCACTGTTGGAGTATTCTGCAGCATCTACAGCATTACTTGAAGAGTATGGTACCAATTATGACCAACTTCCACTAATTTTGGCAGGTGACTTCAATATTAACTTCAAAGATAAGCAATCAGAGTCATTTAAAACTTTTCTGAAAAATACATTTGATTTAAATATGAACAATAATGAAGATGAATCCACTACGAGAGACAATACTACTATCGATGCTGTTTTCTCGAGATATTTGGCAAAAATCGAATCACAAATATATATATCTTATTTTAGTTACCATAAAGCTATAGTTTCTATGATAGAACATAATTAGGCTTAATTATTATTATTCATATAAATACCTGTTTCTTTTTGTATATTATTATTATTATATATTATATATTTTTATAAATCATTGTAAATAAAATAAAGGTGTTAAGATAATTTTATAAAGTAGTTTCTTTGCTTTTTATCGATAAAAAAATCATAATAAAAAATGTATACCCGAATAATTATTTTTCTTTATACCTAGAATAGAACTTAAAATTAATATTTTTATAATAAGGAACTTCGTTCCTATCCGGTGTCCTACGACACAGATCTAATTTTTTTATTTATTTCGAACCATATGAGCTCTTGTCTGCGTAAAAATTTGAAAATACCCAAAATAAGGACCGCCCTATGCATACGTGACTTCATACTCTTGCCCTTTTTAGTAAATTTATTTTATTTATTTTTACAACACTACAAATAAATATATGTAACAATATAGAAAAAACTTGGTATTTTGCGAATTTGTAAAGCCTTTCTAACATTCTATATATGAAAAAGTAAATAAACTGCAACGGTTGCTAAACTTTATCCAAATTCATTTGAAATATTAATATGTTTGTTCCTTTATTATTAATCAGATATCACTTGCAATTTGTAGTTCATATTGACATTAATTCAAAAATAATTCTCATTTAATAGTTGAGGAATAACCATTCTACATTTGATTTTTGACATTTCGGTTATTATTGTAACCATTGCTGAAGACATGAGGAATCGACTTAAAATCAAAAATAGCCATCGATTCTCATCTAATACTTGAGGAATAACAATTCTACATTAGTTTTGACGTTTCGATTATTATTGGTAACCATTGCTGAAGACATGGAGGAATCGACTTAAAATCAAAAATAACGATCGATTCTTATCTAATACTAGAGGAATAACCTTATTGCATTCCATTTTTGATGTTTTGACTATTAATGGAAACCTCTACTGAAAATGTGAAGAATCGACTTAAAATCAAAAAGACTAAATTCTTTTATGGCAAACAACTCAAGCTTGAGTTGTTTACCAAAAAAGAATTTAGTCTTTTTGATTTTAAGTCGATTCTTCCACATTTTCAGTAGAGGTTTCCATTAATAGTCAAAACATCAAAAATGGAATTCAATAAGGTTATTCCTCTAGTATTAGATAAGAATCGATCGTTATTTTTGATTTTATGTCGATTCCTCCATGCCTTCAGCAATGGTTACCAATAATAATCGAAACGTCAAAAACCTAATGTAGAATTGTTATTCCTCAAGTATTAGATGAGAATCGATGGCTATTTTTGATTTTAAGTCGATTCCTCTATGTCTTCAGCAATGGTTACAATAATAACCGAAATGTCAAAAATCCAATATAGAATGGTTATTCCTCAAGTATTAGATGAGAATCAATCGCTATTTTTGGTTTATAGTCGATTTCTCTATGTCTTCAGCAATGGTTACCAATAAAAACCGAAACGCCAAAAATCCAATATAGAATGATTATTCCTCAAGTACTAGATGAGAATCAATCGCTATTTTTTATTTTAAGTCGATTCCTCCATGTCTTCAGCAATGGTTACTAATAAAAACCGAAACGTCAAAAATCCAATATAGAATGATTATTCCTCAAGTACTAGATGAGAATCAATCGCTATTTTTGGTTTAAAATCGATTTCTCTATGTCTTCAGCAATGGTTACTAATAAAAACCGAAACGTCAAAAATCCAATATAGAATGATTGTTCCTCGAGTACTAGATGAGAATCAATCGCTATTTTTGGTTTAAAATCGATTTCTCTGTCTTCAGCAAAGGTAACGGATAAGAAAACAACGCAGTTGCTATGGTTACTCATAAAAATTCCTCCCAAATTTTTAGCATTTCACAGAGAGAAGCCTATCCATTCTTACTTAAGCAAGGCTAAATGAGCTATATTAAAACTTTCAAATGAATAAATTTTAAAGAATTTAAAAAATTAAAAAAAGTAACATCTTACTCTAGAGTAAAGTACTTTAAAATATAATTTTACTAAAAACTTTATTTAACCTTTTTTGTGGTCCCTAAGGTACTTAATTAGGATATTAAATTTCATCAAAATTGGTTAAGTCATTTTCAAGATATTTAGAAAAAACTAAAAAAGTACTGAAATAAAGTACTAATGTTTGTGGACCGATATGTACCAAAAACTAATCAGCGCTTCATTTTGTTAAACTAATGGTAGGTTTTCAATTTCATTTCAATCGGTGCAACGGTGTGGAAAAAATCGTGGGCCAAAAAAACGATAACATCCATCCATACATACATACATCCATCCATACATCCATCCATACGCACGCACTAATTGAAAAAATCGCACTTTTTGGCCTCTCGACGAGACCCCATGTAATTTTTGGCAAAACCGCCACGTGCTAATATTCAACCTAATTGAATACTACAATTTGTGACTTTAATTGAGTCCATGGGTTCCGTAGTCTTTACCTGAGGACCCTTTGAAACCACGCTTGCCCCGAGAGCGATTACAATACTTTACCCATGCTTTGCATTGGATAAAGTAAAAAACTGCAGTGGAGAAAGCTGGCTCTTATATTAAATTATCAGAATGATATTAGGCAGCGACGACATCAAAATTATCATATAAAAACTGTGCTGAAGAATTGAATGTGGTCTTGGCATTAGAAACTAAAAAAAATAGTGTCCAATAAAAAAACTGCAGTGCATAAGAGAGCGGAATCTTCACTACACCATTTCCCACAAACAAAAAGATACAACCTCAGTTAATGAGGTAGAACGACTAAAAGTAATAATAGTCTAATTTTATAGTTTATTGTTTTTCACAGCAATATAATAGTCACTGGTCACTTATACAGGTATTCTAATTTTAAATATTTCATGGATATATTAAACCGCCTCCGTGGTCTAATGGTCAGAGTAACTGACTGGCAACCAGTAGGTCCCGGGTTCGATTCCCGGCTATGCTCAGAAATTTTTTCTATAAGTATAGGGTCTGGAACGGGGTTCACTCAGCCTCGTGAGGATAAATGCTGCTTGATTGAGAAGTAGCGAATCTCGGTTAAGAAAACTGAAACGAAGGTTGTAGATGTGCGTTGAGCTAACCACTTGACCCCTCGGTACTGTTTCCAATTAGGACAGCAACCAATTCAGTAGGCCAAGACCCATGAAGGGTTGTCGAGCCAGAGATTTATTTTATTTTAGGGATATATTAGAAGTATTTTCTTCTGGAGAGATGGGCTGGTAGAATTTCAATGGCGAATTGATGAAGGCAGCCCAAGGATAATGAAAAATAAAATTCTAAGTAAAAACAATCTATTGTAAAGTCACTTTCATCCTCTTAAAAACTGTTTTGGAGGATCTTCCCCGAGGGGTGAATTATTTTGGAATTCATTAGATAATGCCCCTTCATCTATTGTTTTCTACTTGGAAATGAAAGTGGAAGTGGAAGTAGGTGTACAGGATATTAGGTCGCGGTTCACCCCTCGATCTTCCCTCATTCTTCAGGGTTTGAAAAGGTCAACAAAGAAACATACAGGAAACTTCCTTCTTCTCTCCTTCAACAGTGTTCGCATTTAGCCGTTTCTTGCCCGGTTTTTTAGAGAATGAAAATGATGTTCCACTTCTTCTTATTTCTAGGCTAGGTAGTCTGTTATTTTTCCAAGGAAGAATACGATCATCCTTCAACTTTGTGACAATCTTTTTTTGGACTCCCTCTACTCCTCTTGCCAGGATAGTTTCTCGTTACAATTTTCGGCAGCCGGTCTTCGTCCACTCAATTTCTTTTATTCAGAATTTTATTTTTCATTATCCTTGGATTGTCTTTTATCAATTCTTCAGGAATATTTTTTTTTTCGCATTTTAATATATTTATAAATTATCTCGCGATCTAGCCAATATTTATATTTGTTTGTTTGAGATTAGATGTATAAATTAAAGAACTACCACTAACATGTTCTTGTTAGCTCGAAAATGAATTAAACAAACGAATGTTTTAAAAATGATTCTGAATGCGAGGCGAAGAAGTGTCGAGGTTAAAAATAAATGACGGAAGATATCTAGGTGCACTTCCTGTGCGCTGTGAAGAGCTGCTGTATTCTGAGGGGATGGATGGGTGCGTGTTTCACCCTCGTGAGAGCGGGGGGAGGATCGTAGATCGTGGATCATAGATCGTAGGTGTCGTGATCAAGTGGCGTCGCAGTGGAAACTGGCAGCGCAAGCGCCTCGTCGCCGCCGCCGCTTCCACGTATAAAAGCGAAAGGAGCCGGCCGACGAGAGCCAATTGAACGGTGCCCCTGTGCTTGCTGGTTGACGCTAACTTCTGCAACGGAGTGACAGTTTAAGTGAATTCGCTTTTGGAGAGCTTTTTTCGACTGGACAGCCGTTGACAGCCGCAGCTTCATTTACACCAGCCAAAATGCGTCCCCCGCAATTCGGAGCGGATCTGACAAATCAGCAGCAGCAGCAGGTGATGCCTGCGGTGATGCACTGTACAAGGATGGCCGGAAGGGCGATCATCAGGGTGGTTCGGCGATGCAACGACGCCCAAGAGAACAACAACCTAGGTCAGTGGCAAGCAAGCAAGCACCCTTGGCCCTTCGATCGGCTGCCTCCTGCAGCCCTGCACCCTTGACCTCGATCCGACCACAACAAACTTAACGATCCCACGATACACACTCACAAAATAAGATAACAACCACCCTCTGGCTAATAATCCAAATGTTTTTGTATTTGTACATTCACTAAGGAAATAATACACCAGGAACCAAACGATAAGTTCATTAATCAGTTTAATCAATGTGGATGAGTCATTTTTTAAAGGAACAAAAAATTTACAAGGCTTTTGTCAAGATTAAATTTTTTTTAATTTATATGGAATAAATCAAAGATTTCTTCTGCTTGATGTAAGTATGCTTATACTATATATTTAAATTTTTTATCCAGACATTTCATGGGAAACTCTTCCTTTATCAATGGAAATTTTAAGAAATTTGAAAAAATAAAGAAAGGAATATAAATCACATATAATAATATAAACTATAGGTATTTCGCCTTAGAGTGTAAACCATGTTAAATCCATTTTTTATCATATATGACATATTAATACCGTTCGAAAGAAAAAGAGATGTAGCATCGTTCATTTAAAACTGCTACTTAAAATTACGATTGTAAGTGTAGAAAAAAATGTGAAAAATAGTTCTTTCCATAACAACAATTTTAAATTTTGTTTGTTTTTTCTCTGCCCTGTAAATTTCCTTGTTGTTAGCAGGTTTACACTCTAAGGAAACGATTTGCATTTTATTCACTTCTTAAAGTAACTATTTTTTCAAATTTCTTAAAATTTCCATTGATAAAAAGAGAATTTCTCCTGACACGTCTGGATATTTAAAAATTTTCTAGATCTTTTTTATATATAAAAGATTTGTATTTATTTGTACACAAAATAGTCAATAAATTCTTTTCAATATAGATGTATACTATATATATAATTTTTGATTTATGACTATAATTTCGATCACTTTATTCACCCATTAACAAATTTTTCAAATTAATATTGACACCGAATTTTTTTTAGCTACAAATAAATCGACTTTATGGAGTATGTTGAAGATTCAATCATCTTCTTTCTACCTACACCACTAGTTAATTAATTTATACGTACACTATGGAATGCATGTATTTGTAATAAGCTGAAGATAAAGGCAAAAGGTTGAGAATTATAGTCTCAAATTTATGATCCCGAATTTTTTTGATCTATAATATATGGTATATAGTTATTTACATCAAGTACAAAAAATACTTACATTAAACCACTTTTAAGAATATATTTAATCTTTTGCAAAAATTTACGAACACTCTCAGATTCACTTTCACTTAAAAAAAGTGTCTTGTATATTATTAAATAAGACATAAACGGAAAATAAATATGAACTACTTAAATCACTTTGTTATAATGAGTTTTCAAAAAAAATTCAATTTCGACTTTTTCGTTAAATTTGTTAAAGGACTAATGATACCAATCACGAAAATAAGATACTAACTATTATCACGCGCTTTAACAAGTAACATAACATATTACATGTAACTGTACTGTCCTTCTCTATTTATATTGGATTTGTCTTTAATAAAAAATACTTTTGAAGGGTCCCATTTCCTAAGGAATTAATTAAAGTTCTTCTGATTAATATAAATATTTTTATTTAATTGAGACTGAGTTTTAAAGACATATTCATCTTCACTATAATTTAATAATATTTCACATGACTATGTCAATGAACTACTATTATATTAAATATCAAAAAATTAAATTAAATTTCATGTAATTTAAGGTTAATACTCGTATTCCCAAGATAATAGACAAATAATATGCAATTTTTTTTAATATATATTATTTGTAGGTACATATAAGAATTATGTTTTTTATTAAATTTTTTCCAAATAAAATATATATTTTTTTATTTGTCTTTAGGCAAAGCGAAATACGATGGGTAATATAATAATATACCGATTTATATACCAAAAGGAAATGGATAATATACAATTTCTTCTAATATGGAAATGAAATATTTATTTATATTAGACTGAAGATGAAACCAAATACTTTGAAACCAAGATCTCAAATAAATAATTTATATCAAGAAGAAGATACAATCTTTAATTTATAATAAATTAAAAACCCTGCTACTACTAATACGGTTTTAATTTCTCAACGAAATATGTGTATGTTTAGTTGACTATCTTTAAGGGGCTTTTAACTGGCGAAGAGCGAAAACTTTTACAAAGCCAATATTTATACCTAATTAAGGTCGTATGTCATTGTTAATTCATTTACTTTTACATTTTACAAAGAACGTCTTTATTTAAATTATTTTTCACTTTATCTTCCTGAATGAAAAAAGTATGTTTTTTTAATATCTCAAAAACAATTTTGATTTTTTTTTATCTTACAAGAAAGCATAATTATTAAATTGTAGACATCTAAATAAAAATTATTTTTGTCAAAATGTCATCCGAACTAGTATTTTGATTAGTTACCGAATTTATGTATGCTCTAGCTCCAAAAACTATGAGAATATAAAAAGAAATTTTAATATTTAATTGATTATATTAAGATTAAGATCTGATTATATTTCTCTTGGAGTCGGACCCAAAAATGGATGTTAAGGGGTGACATTCTTCAAATATAAAAATTATAAAATTTTCAAATCAAGAAAACTGAAATTTACTTTGAAAGAAACCTGGATTTAAAGAGATGTGAATATTTCGTTCGGGGGTTGGAAATATGGGAAGGAGGTTATTCCAAAAAAATAATCGATATAAGTCCTAGATCCTGATTGATTGATTTTTTCACAAATGTACCCTTTACGACCTCACAAAATGATGAAGTGAGTGAAAGTGATGAGAACTTAAAATGATGGAGAAAAACAGGGGTATGATGAGGGCCGTAATGGACTTAGCTCTCATGGTCGTAATGGGAAGAAGGGAGATGTTCCCAACATCACTTTTTTGCCACTACCCGATCAAAAGGAAAAATATTATTATTTCTCTAATTTCAAATGAAACTTTAATAAATTCAATAAAAGGTATTTTATTTATATTTTAAATAAAAAGAAAAATTATTTTTTTTAGAAAAGAGATGAGAACTTTCTAAACACCCTTTAAAGTCTTTAAAAAGCACCCTCTATATTTAAATTATTAATTAAAAAGAGAAATATAATATTCCAAAATAAGATGGGAATTTCTAATCACACTATAGAGACAAAAAAAAATTGAAATTTTTTAAATACCCTTGATCTCTCATATAGATACACCCTATATTGATATATCTGAATAATTAGTGGGTGTCTGGTCCTCGTTTTAGCTGTTGACGATCCCTAATTCTTTTCTTTCCTTCCATTTGAGATTATGATTTTCTCCGAATTCGATAAAAATGAAAACATCGGCCAATTTATCAAATTTCGTTTTAGTTGCCAGTGAGTTTTTGTGAGTGCAAGTTCAATTCTCTTGTCTCTTAGAAATGAATTTTCCAGGGCATCTATGAAGAAATAGAGTAAGTACATGCCTCTAAGCTTCTATAAAGAGTTCACCACTCTATATATCGTCATAATTTCCTTAGAAATAAAACTCTTTTAAAATTATTTATTAAATATAAAGCTAAATTATTAGATTATTTTAAATAAATAAATAAATCTTTATTACTCGACCTGCTTAGGGCCGGTTGTATGACGCAAAGTAAATGCTTTTACCACTAACACAGGGTAGATGGTAAATGGAGGGATTGGCCATCCCAGTCCCTCCATTTACCATCTACCCTGCGTTAGTGGTAAACAGCATTTACTTTGCGGCATACAACCGGCCCTAAGAGGGACAAGTCCTCGGTGGCTAGGTCAACCAGACATCAATACAAATTAACTACATAAATTAATAAATACAATACAAATTAGTTACAAGAAATTAACAATTAAGGAGGTCCTTTCGCTGCCAATATTAAATAAAAAATATTAGATTATAACTAGAACTTATTTTTTTATAATAGTTTAAGTCTCTATCTATGGGTTAATAGAGTAAAGGGTGTGTAGTTTCACAGTGAATGAAATAAAACTCAAAGAGGTTTATACAAACTCAATATATTTCGGATTATTAGTCCATCATCAGGAGTTTACAGGTTAAAAACTAATATTAATTGAACGAGTGGTCGCCATTCTTGACATTCAAATCATGGTTGCCAATATAACAAAATATAACATTCAAATCTTACACAAGAAAAACACTAATGAAAATTTAAAATTTAAAAAATTTTTTTAAAAAATTGTTTTACAAAGATTTTTCTTTTTTAATTATAAAATATATAAATGTAAATATAAGAAATCTAAGTAAATATGAATATTAATATTAATCCTATACCACTACACTTCGCCTCTAAAAGCCGAAAACTAGACCTGTTAGAATCAACCGAAATTAAGAAAGCTATAATTGAAAAAGATAAAATTCTCAATAACCAGCAGGACATTAGAAATTCCACAATAATAGATCTACTAATTAACAAAAATTAAATAAAAAAAAAAAAAAACTTAACCTCAGTCTCTCTCAAATATATACTATTTCCCAAATTACAATCAAAATCAAATTCAAATCACGCGCCTTCAGTCTGTAAAATAAATGACATTTTGATATATGAGATAACCACAAAAATTGTTGTATATTGTAATTTATCTCATCTAATTTATCCCTATTATATTTTATCTTAATTCTTCATCTCTATATGTTATTTAGGCTTATTTGTAAACTGATATTTATAATTAATTTTGTGTCTATGACTTAAATTTGTAATTTTACTTTCTAATTTTATTCTAAAAAGACTTTATATTTATACTTGTAATTTTTATTTATATTAATATTCATATTTACTTAGATTTCTTATATTTACATTTATATATTTTATAATTAAAAAAGAAAAATCTTTGTAAAACAATTTTTTAAAAAAATTTTTTAAATTTTAAATTTTCATTAGTGTTTTTCTTGTGTAAGATTTGAATGTTATATTTTGTTATATTGGTAACCATGATTTGAATGTCAAGAATGGCGACCACTCGTTCAATTAATATTAGTTTTTAACCTGTAAACTCCTGATGATGGACTAATAATCCGAAATATATTGAGTTTGTATAAACCTCTTTGAGTTTTATTTCATTCACTGTGAAACTACACACCCTTTACTCTATTAACTAACATCATGTTTCACCTAAAACCTACACCACTTTCCATAAGTAAAAAAAAAAAAAAAATCTCTATCTATGCTTTGGTGAAGTTTCAATCACACGAGCAAATTTTTTAAAACAAAATTTTTTAAATGTAAACATTTTCTCAGTCTTATGAAAAATTAAGATCTTGACACTTTCTCTTGAATCATACTAGTTTAATAGATAAAGTTAAAAAAAAAACTAAAAATTAGCTTTTTGAAACATGCAGGTTTCTTTTTTTGCAATAAAATATATGATTGACCGACGAATTTACTTAGATATTTACTTTAAAAATAACATAAATGCTATGTTTAGATTTAAACCTAAACAGTATTAATACAACGCATTGCCAAATCATTATCAGCTGATTTGAATAAATCAAACTAACTTTTGTATTTAATTATTTTTTATCATTGTTTTTATTTCAAACATTTACGCCTTTCATACTATTTATTTTTTAATTCTATTATTTTTCATTTGTATTTTAACTTATTTTATTAAATATTAGATACTACACATCTTTTGACTCAACTGGAGTGAAAGGACCTCCTTAACAAGCAAGAAAAGAAAAAAATAGAAATGTATGCTCATTAACAAATAACATGATCATAGATTTCCAGCAAAAGACAAAACTTAATTTAAATAATTCCGCACAATAACCCGATACCAGGAACATATATTTTTTTAATATAAGATTTCAAAAGAATGAATAACCCTAAGGAATTCGGGCTTATAAAATATTAAATTCAATTAAAATATTCGATTTTATTTTTCTTATTCTGTTTAAAATTGTCTGTTACGTGGTTAAGAATCATCAAATCATCATCAAACATTATTTGTTTGTTTGTATGTCTGGATTCCGATACCCAGGATAATTCAAGAACAAACAAAAGGTCGAAGAAAGTTCATTTTGGTTCCAAAATAATTGTATTTATTTTATTACCTAGTATTGATCAGATTTTGGGATTTCTACTTCAAAACTTCTATTTGAAAAATTGATAAAATCTAGAAAAATAAAATCGAATAGTGTATGGTGAACATTAATAATATAATTAGAGATGCGTAGTTAAATAAACGTTGTCTATTTCTTTGTCTTTGACATTTACTTGGATGTGATTTTTAATTTATTTCAAAAACAAAGAAAGTACTTTTGCTAATTTCCTTCATCTTCCTTGATTTGTTCATTCTTTTTCTCACTTAGAAATTTCACTTCTCTCTCTCTTGTTTGAAATCTTTCTTCCTCATGCTACTGGATGATTGTTTTTGTTTTGCTTGAATATTACGCAATAGATGCGCGCAAATTTTATTATTCTTTTTATCTCTAATTCATCTGATTACGTTCTTTTTTATCACGGAAATAACAAAAAAAAAAAGAAGATTAATATAATACCTTCTTATTTTTTTTTCTTATATATATTTCAAATCTAGGATACAATTTGATTTTGAAGATAGTAAAAATTTCAATAAATTACATAGAGGTAACATTTGAATATAGTTTCACGATTCGGTACGCTCACTGCAATTTTTTTATTATTTTATCACTAAATGGTTAGAAATAGAAAATTGAAGTGTAGAGGCGCAGTTCATTATTATAGACTTAGGTGTCAAATTTCAACTGATTAAAATCAATAATTTCAAATTATATGGCAATTCAATTTTTCTGATTTTCTCCATGTTTAAACTGGATGTTCTAAAGGTAGAAAAGTCAAAATCTAATAATTGTTTTGAAAATATACCAAAATATTTAGAAATATTTTGGTACTAGAACTAACTCTTTAGTTCTCAAGATATCATGGACGTCATAATTTTGAAAGAAAGACAAACAAAAATTGAAAAAATTTCCCTCTACTTTTCACTAATTCTTAAAAGAATAAGCAAAAAAGATCTATTCAATACTCTGGTCCATTTGGTATGCTTCATTTGTCGATCGTACTGATTAATTTTCATTATTTTAACTATAATATAGTAGTAATAGTTTAGCTCAGCGGTTATCTATCGGTGGTATGCGTTCCACAAGTAGTTTGCAAAAGTTCTCAGGTAGTAGATACGTACATAAATATTTATATCCTTGAGACTATATATTATCGCAATATTTGACGTAGTCTTCAGTTGAATTTGAATTCAATTCTGTTTGAAACTTGATTAAATTTTCATGTTAAAGTTAAATATTTATTAACGAAAATGAATTTAGGTCGAATCAAAGATTTTAATAGATATGTTTATATTGCATGTAGGAGGGTCCTGCCCCCTCAGGTGTTGAACCCAAGCACTAGTTTGCTTTCCGGACAACTAGTCAGACCCTTGAAACAATCAATCACCTCCAAACATGCAACTTATATAACAAAGTCAGAAATTCGATCTTTCTTTCTCAAATAGATAGGTACTCATTTCTTCCCATTTAAATATTAAATTGAAGATGAAAGAAGGCCTTCCTAAACTATTTTCAAATTTTCGAAGAACCAAAATAAATTCCGATTTTCTTGTTCTTAAAAATGTTTTTTCGTCGTTGTTATAAAAAAAATTTTTTACTCAACTTGAGTTTTTCTAAATTGAATTTGAATGTTTTCTTTTTATGAAAATTTTATCTTTTGATAAATTAGGGGTTTAAAAATGTCTGGAATGTGAAGAAAAGTAGTTTTCAACCATACTTTTTTCTGTCTGTCTGGATTTCGATTACCATTATAACTCAAGAGAGGAAAGTCGTAGAAGTTCGTTCCAGTGCCAAAATGTTTCTATTTCTAATGCGGAAAATCGATTACACTAATCACTATGTACTTTCATTACTGTTTAAAAATTTAGGAAATTTTTTCTTAAGTTAACTAAAATAAAAAACAAATTTCTAATAGTTTATTATATTAAAATTCTTAACTAGAGTGGTTTTAACTGTCGAAAAGTTCTACGTATATTAAAAATTGAGGTCTAAATCCTTCATTCACATTCATTGAAATTTAAGTTGAAAAAATCCTCTTGAAATGGATTAATCTTTCATTCCTATAAATAATACAAAAAGAATAAATGAATATTTGATACTTTATTCAATGCATTATTCATATTTTGATTTTTATTAAAAAAATAAATAAATATAGAAATTAAAATAGAAAAAAAATCTAATTTTTCATCAAATTTATTTAGTATAATAATATGAAAACTGAATTCTGAATATCCTTGGCAATTTCAATTTCTTCACACTGATTGTAAATTGGCAAATGTTTGTATATGTCAAAGTGCGAAATCAGTTGAGACTGCGACCTCGAACTAACATCAATCTCTTTTGCAAGATGTCCGGTCCTTTTGTCTTTGTGCCTTCCTTTACCTTACGAGATGCTCTCCTTTGTTTGACAAAGCAAATATCTTAACGTAATCTTAAAACGATTTATAGGCTGCATTTTAAATATTTTCGATTTTTTTTCTTAAGATCAAAAAATACGACTTGAAACAATGAATAAATATAAATAAATAAAAAAATACAAATCTTTATAAAACAATCTTGGAAAGATTTATTTAGAAACCAGACGTTTCGGGAGAAATTCCCTCTTTATCAATAGAAGTTTTTGGAAAAATTTGAAAAAAGAAAAAAAAAAGTTATTTTCGCTAATGTTTCGAAAATAACCCTAAGAAATTAAATATTTTGATAAGAAGCAATTGTACAAATTGTCCTGGTGACCAGATTAGCTTTAATTCAAATAAAAAATATAAATATTTATGAAAAATTATTTTTCTCTAAAAAATTTTGATAAACATTAGAGTTTTAATTCATATCTGACCTGTTATTAATCGAATTTTTGTTATTTAATTTTAAATTTTAAATAACAAAAATTCGATTAATATCAGGTCAGATATGCATTGTTTTTCTAATGTTTATCAAAATTTTTTAGGGAAAAATAATTTTTCATAAATATTTATATTTTTATTTGAATTAAGGGTACCTAATCTGATCACTAGGACAATTTGTATATCGAATACTGATTTATGTGAGTGGGGGAAGGAGTCAAAAATTAAATCTTATTACTTGGAATTGAGATGGAAATCGACAATCTTCCTGTCCTATAAGAAAATCTTAAGTTTTTCATAATTCTATTGCTATAAGCAAGCTATGACTTGTCTATAGAACTCTTAGTTATTTCCCATCTTATATTTATATTCAGTTTTTAGAAATGGATTAGTCCAAAAATTCTCAAAACATCTTTATTTATTCTTTTTTTTTTCTATTACTATTTTAATAACGAGAACAATTTTTATTTGACTAAAACTCGTCTGAACTTGTCTTTGACATGCTCGAAATGGAAGATATTTCAGACAGGGAATTCAAACCTTCTATCGGAGCCCTTTTCGGAAAACCATTCATTTTAATTGCCCCTTGAAATTATGCAACCATTTCATTTCATTTCGAGAACCAATATTATGTACTTTTTAAAATAAAATATGTTTTTTAGAGAAATATTTGAAATAACGGATAATAATTTGAAAATTTAGCCGACCTTATATATACGTGAAAATACTTTAAATGTTTGAAATTTTAGAGATGCGCCGCATCCACAGCATCCATGGACCGCACATCACTGAAGTAAATATATTTAGAATATATATTTACGTATACTTTGTGACCTATAAGACTTAAAAAAAAAAAAAAAAAAATTTTTTTTAAGAAAGTTGAATTTTGTAATCAGATTGTACTATATTTAATAAAAGACTATTTTATACTATTTTCATCAAAGTAATTGAATGCTTATTTCATAATATGTATTTTATGTTTATTTAATATATTTAGAAATTACCTAAATGTCAGATATTAAAAACCTCTATCTGTGAACGAATGCGTGTCTAATACGGCTGTGTGTGTGTCGATGTAGGTATATTAGGAATTGAGTGTGCTTCCGTCTGTCTGTCTGTCTCACTTTCCAATGCTTCGATGGAATTTCATTCTCTCAGGTCATTAATTGGTCAGTTCCTTCCGAATTATGTCTCTCTCTATCTCTCTTTCGCTTATAAATAAAATTAAAAAATAAAATAAAATAACAAGATGATTATGATGTAATATGAAAAAATAACTGACCGTCAAGATGATTGAGCTCTTTTTGATTTCTCTTTGTATATAATGAGCTGAATAAGACATGTTGTTCAACACCAGAGGCAATCAAACAATCATAGCTTTTTAAATAAAAAAAAATTAATGAAATATATTTTTTTAAAAATAAGAAATATTATTTTTCATATTTGCTTCATATTTATTTTACAGTCTCTCTCTTTTATATCTTTAGAATAATACTTTCGTAATCATATACAAGAAAATGAAAATATTTCACGATTTTTGCAATAATTTTCAAAAATAAAAAATATATAATTACATATAATATATTTCTTGTTCATTTAGCCAGAAAAACTAATTAGTCGCTTTTTCCTTGTATTTAAATTTAAATTTTATTTATATAAAAAATTTTGAAGGGTCAAAATTATTAATGTATGACTTAATCAAAATTATAAATTTCAATCACTTTAATATCATTTATTTATTCGAAATACATATAATTAAAAAATTATTTTCTGGTATTTGGTAAAAATCTTTATTTTATAAATAAATAGTATTGATAAAAATTAAAAAAAAATTCTTATTACACTATAGTGAGGCCTAATATTGTATGGTTTTTAAGAAAAATT